>OY829481.1:15982743-16344136 GCA_963691745.1 Ditula angustiorana | reverse complement strand
AACCTAACCTAACCTAACCTAACCTAACCTAACCTAACCTAACCTAACCTAACCTAACCTAACCTAACCTAACCTAACCTAACCTAACCTAACCTAACCTAACCTAACCTAACCTAACCTAACCTAACCTAACCTAACCTAACCTAACCTAACCTAACCCTTTTTTTTTTTTTTTTTTTTTTTTTTTTTGACCAGGGAGGAAAGCTTTTAAAGCTTCACCCCGGCCTGGAGCGGCCGGAGGATATGTGGGAGTCTCCCCCCAGAGTGGGGGGCATACCCACTAAAACCTCCCTGGGCGTCTCCCTCTAACCGGCTTTCTAGCAGGCGTCGTGGGACCGAGACATGCTCCACGACGCCTGACCGGCGCCCCAGCCTACGTGCCGGGGCTAACCCGCGCCAAAGGAGGGGGAGGTCGGGGACGCCGAACCTCCCCCCCAGACCGTGAGGCCTAGCCTACGGCGGGCAGGGGTGCTCCACCCCCTACCCGCAGGCCTCACTGGGGAAGTTGGCGGGCAGCGAACTGTCTCCGCCGCCTCCCCCATCGTCTGCGCCGGAGCGGGTGTGCGTCGACGGCCTCTTCGCGCACCCGCTCCGCGGCCTCTTTCTGTGACATGACGTCCTCACAGAAAGAGGCCACTCCCTCCCACGACCTGTCGCTGTCCAGCATGGCGGCTACCACGCTGGGCAGCGAGAGGTCGCCCCCGATTGTCGCCACCAGAGTGCGGCGCCGAGACTCCCAGGCGCTGCACACCTCGAGGGTGTGCTGCGCCGTATCGTCCCCCGCGCCACACTCATGGCACGACGGGGTCGGCTCTCTCCTCGCGACTCTGTGCAGGTAATGACCGAAGCAGCCATGCCCGGTCAATACCTGCGTGAGTCGGAAGGAGAGAGTCCCGTGCCGTCTCAAGGACCAGTCGGAAAGCAGCGGGCGGACAGCCTCTATGGTGCGGATGCCATAAGAGGGGTCCGCCAGGCTGGCTTTCCACCGGTCCCTCGTCCTTTCGGCGGCCTCGCGGCGCGCGTGGGCCACCTCCTCCGGGGCCAGGCGTTCGTCTCTCGCCCGGCCCTCAACCCTCCTTCTGTACGCTTCCGCCTGCACGTCCGCCTCGTACTCCCAGGGTGGGGTCCCCGCCAAGACGCATGCCGCAGCGAACGCTACCGTGCAGTATGCACGGCAGATGCGGATGGCGATGACCCTCTGGGGCCTCCTTAAGAGGGCTCGGCATTTGGCGTTCAACGCGCCGCTCCAGATGGGAGCCCCATACAACGCCATGCTCCGCACCACGCCCGCGAACAGGCGTCGGCACGGAGCGTTTGGCCCTCCCAGGTTGGGGAGGAGCCTTCCCAGCGCCGAGGCGGCGCCCACGACGCGAGGAGCAAGTCGTTTGAAATGCTCCTCAAACGTCCACTTCCGGTCCAGGTAGAGGCCCAGATATTTAATCTCGGCCTTGACCCGGATCCCTTCCCCCCGGACGACAATGCCGGCGTCCGCCGGAATCCGCCATCTCGGCCCCCCGAAAACAATCGCCTCCGTTTTCGTGAGGGCCACCCGCAGCCCCAGCATGCGGATGCGGTCCACGACAATTGTCGTGGCCACCGTTGCCCGCCGCGCTGTCTCCTCGTATGTACCGCCCCGGACGGCCACCAGCGTGTCGTCTGCATAGCAGACGACCGCCATCCGGGGGAGCAGCGTGAGGCGGATGACCCAGTCAAACCCGACGTTCCAGAGCAGGGGCCCCAGCACAGACCCCTGTGGAACGCCGCAAGCCATCCGCCTATCCCCCCTTCCTCCTCCTCTCTCTTGATAGGACACTACCCTGCCCTCCAGGTAGTGTCCTATCATCCGCTTTAGATAGAGGGGCACCCCGTGATACCGGAGTGCCTCCTCTATCACTCCGTAGGGGAGGGTGCCAAAAGCGTTGGCGATGTCTAGTGACACCGCCATGACACCCTCCCCCCTTCCCTCCGCGTACGAGCAGAACTCCTTGAGGGCGGTGACCGCATCTATCGTCGACCGCCCCGTACGGAATCCGTATTGCTGGTCGGAAAGACCCGGCCCTATGTCGACGAGGTGAGCCTGTAGGCGGGAAGCAATGATGCGTTCCAGCATCTTGCTCACCTCGTCGAGCAGCACGATAGGCCTGTAGGCCGAAGGAGAGTCTGCTGGACGACCCTCCTTCGCCAGCAGGCAGAGCCGCCCCTGCTTCCATGCACTCGGGAACCGCCCAGCCGCCAGGCAGTCGTCGAATAACTGCCTGAGGCGGCACCCGAGGTGCTTGAGTGCGATGGGAAGGATCTTACCCGGGACCCCATCCGGTCCCGGCGCCTTTTTGCAGCGACGCAGCCGATCCACCGCACCCACCATCTCATCGTCCGTGACGAGGGGGGCCTCGCACTGTCCCTCTCCAGGCGCGCTCGGCGGCGCCATTCGCGGGACCGACACGGACGGCGCCACCGGGAAGAGCCCGGCGACCACCCGCTGCAGCAGCTCCGGCTCCATGGTCTCCAGGGGGGGCGCAGTCCGCATTTTGTTGCGGACGATGCGGTACGGGCGCCCCCACGGATCCCTGTCCAGGGTGGCCAAGAACTCCTCGTGCGCGGAGTCCTTGGCCCTGGCGATAGCCCCCTGAAGTGCCGTCCTGGCTTCCTGGAGGACCTGATGGTAGTGGTCTTCCTCGGCCGGCGTGTGGTTCCTCCTCCTGCGGCACCTTTGGTACGCCCTCCTCGCCCTTATACTGGTGGTGCGGAGGTCCGCAAGCTCCGCCGTCCACCAGTACACCCTCTTTTTCGCGGCCATCCGCCGCGTCCGAGGCATCGAGGCATCGCATACCTCGGTAAGCGACGCCCGGAACTCCATCGCCCTCTCATCGATGTCCCCGCCGGAGGGAGGGGTGGACCACCTAGCCCGGATCATGGCGGCCTCCTCCGCCATTTCCGGGTCTAGCTTCGACAGGGTCCACCTTGGGAACAATTGGCCGGCTCGTGGCTGAACAACCGGGGGGGAGGACGCGGACGCGGAGACCCTACACCGGATGTACCGGTGATCGGAGAGGGTCTCCGCATCCTCCAGGACGCGCCAGTCCTGGATGCGAGCGGCGATGGCAGGGGTCGCGAACGTTACGTCCACGATAGACCCCCCCTGCCGCCGCACACATGTTTGCACCGTCCCCCGGTTTAACAGTACTAGGCCAGCCATGGCCGCCCAGCCCTCGACTTCTGTCCCCCTAGCGTCGGTGACGGGGGAACCCCACGCGCCGCTTTTCGCGTTTAGGTCCCCCATCACCAAGACCTGCGTTGGTGCCGCCCTCCCGACAACCAGCCCCAGCTCCCTGAGGAAGGCCTCAAATTCCCTCAGGGGCCTGTTTGGGGAGAAATAAACTCCTAGGAGTATCATTTCCCCCCATTTGGCCGCGACGAATCCTTGCCCCCTCTCCTTTATGGAGAGGCGGGGGGATTCGCCGAACGCCGGCACCACTATTGCCACCGAACCGTCCACGTCCCCAGCCCAATTAGATTGGGGGGAGACGAAGTACGGCTCGGCGACCACCGTCGCGTCAACGCCCCACTCCGCCATGGACTGCATTAGCAGATCCTGGGCGCGGGCGGAGTGGTTGGCGTTCGTCTGGAGGAGCTCAAGCGGACGTGCTGGCATTGGCGGTGTCCATGAGCCCCTCCGGTGCCGTCTGGCCTACAGTCGCTGGTTTGGGGACCGGGGTCTGGGCGGCCACTCTTCCTCTTGTTGGTGGGGGGGTGCATTTCTCGCCCCCCATCACATGTCCCGCTGGGCGGCCGAGTCGGGTGCACAGCGCGCATTTTGGGTCCGCCTTGCACCCCGATGACCTGTGTCCCTCCACGCCGCACCGGAAGCAGAGGTTGCTTCGGTCGGCAGTGGACGGGCACAGCGCCCTCGTATGCCCCGTTCCCATGCACTTGAAGCAGCGCATGGGAAGGGGCTCCAGTGCCTGGACACGCGCCGCAGACCAGCCGACTATGAGCCGACCGGCCGCGACGACGATTTTAGCCGCCCCCACTGGGCAGCTGGCTAGGACGGAGCCCGTTCCGGTGGGCCCCATCCTCACGGTGCCGACCCGGATGCTGTCGGGGGGACAGCCTCCCTTCTCGGCCAGTGCCCTGCGGACCGCCTCCGGCTCCGCCGACTCGTTTAAGCCGGTGACCCGGAGGTCGGCACACTTCGTCGGTCGGGACACGACCGCCGACTCCCCCAGCAGCTCCTGGATCCTGGCTGCTATGGCGTCCGCTGTTTTGGAGCTGTCCGCTCCCCCCACCTCAATCAGCCGCCCCCCGGTGGCTGATAGCCGGACCTTTAGTTGGTCCAGCTCATAGTCCGCCAACTTGATGTTGGCGGTGGCCCGGTCCATGACCGCCTTGTAAGAGTCTTTTGACTCCGGCCTCAGCGTCACCACGACTGCTGAGGTCTTCGGGGCGGTCAATTTCGGGCCTGCCGCTTTTTTGGCCGCTGCCTGGGGGGCGGGGGCTGTCGTCGATTTTTTGGGGGCCTTTTTGGCCCCCCTCTTCACCACCTCAGTCCACGTCGGGGCTGAAGCTGGCGCTGCCTCCTCGGAGGGTGCCGGCGCGTCCGTCGGAGGCCCGCGCTGTGCGGGGGCCGGCTTGGCCGGGGCCGGTTTGGCCGGGGCCGGTTTGGCCGGGGCCGGTTTGGCCGGGGCCGGTTTGGCCGGGGCCGGTTTGGCCGGGGCCGGTTTCGCCGGGGTCGGCTTGGCCGGGGCCGGCTTGGCCGGGGCCGGCTTGGCCGGGGCCGGTTTGGCCGGCTTCGTCGCGGGCGGGTTCCCGGTCGCCTTGGCAGGCCTGGCCCGAGATGGGCCTGGGGACGGCTCGTCAGCAGGAGCGGCGGCGGTGGGACGTCCTGCGGCCGCTTCACGTCTCCTGTCCGCCGCTAACGGGGGGCGGAGGATGGGCTCCGCTGGGAGGCGCCTCTCCATCTCCCCCAGCCGTACATTTATCATTTCGCCGAGGGAGACGAAAAGGTCCCGCTTGAGGTCCTCCAAGGCGTCAGCCAGCCCTTCCGGGAGGCGGTCAGCAGTAGGGGGAGCGGACTTCTCCACCGCTCTCGACGAATAAGCGGTGCGGAGGGCCTTAGTCTCCTTCTCGAGGATGGCTAGCTGGCTCCTCATCCGCTCATTGTCGGCCTTGAGCCGGCGGATTTCCTCCCCCTCGGTCTTGCTTTGCAGGGCGTCCATGGCCCCCATCACCGTTTTGCAGGCCGAGTTAATCCGGCCCCACACAGTTCCCTTGATGTTTCCGCATTTTCCGGCCTCCGCTAGCACGGAAAATGCGGCATTACGGGCGACCTCAATGGGGTCCCCCTCGTCGAACCCTCCCTCATCTGAGCTGGGTTCGTCCTCGGCCTTCTCGGCCCTCCTCTTCGTTGCCTTTTTGCCCTCAGTGGGCCTCGTGCGGAGCACGGGGAAGTCCTTGCGGTAGGTCTTATCCGCCTCCGCCTCGAACTCCTCGTACTTCAGGTCCCGAAGCAGGACCCTCGCGTCCGAGAGCCCTAAATGGGACCCGATGGCAGCCGATTTACCGCCCCTGCGCGCTGAGTTAACCTTTGGCCCCAGCTCGGGCCTCGGGTTATAAGCGGACTCCACTAGTCCCCTCTTTGAGGGCCCGGAGACATTCTCCATGGCCTCTCCGCGATTCTCAAGCTCGGAGTCAAGACACCCCGAGCCGTCCGACACAACAATGGCCTCAACAATGGCCTCCCCCTCCGTTTCGCTGCGAATAGTCGCCGCCGCCGACATTTCGCCGTCAAGGGATCGACAAAAACCAACAAAAAATTTTGGATTGGTCAAGCGTGAACTTTTTTTAGGACGCGGGATTCCCAAAATCCGACACTTGACTCCCGACAACTTGGAAACCGCTAGCCTCAGAGAGGCGCGCGGGGTGCCCAAAGGTAGCCCCTTAGTCCCCCCACACAACCCCGTTGTCCGATCGGACCCTCCCCCCCAACTTTTCCGGTGGTGAATTTTCAACCGAAAATTATCCACCGAAAAACGTAAAGTGCAGCGCCTAGTGAGACCAACGAGCAATCCACTTCAGAATTTTTATCTCCCGAACGGGATGTCCGGGAGACGCAAAACCAAAGGGGATCACTAGTCCCGCCAAACGCGCAATTTACCAACAAGAAAAACTTTCTCAAAAGAAAGCACAACTAATTTTTGGAAATTTTCCAAAAATTTCGGGCGAGTTGTGTTATCTGGGATTTCCGAATGAAATCCCAGCCGAATTTCAAAAATTCGGGCCTCCGAAACTAACGGTGCTAGAAGAGCACCGTTGAGGCAAAGAATTTAGCACAACAAACGAACTCCCCGAATGCGTTGAAAAATCCCCAAAAAGTTCAGCCGAAAAAAAGATACGATTTTTTTTCGGTCAGCGACCGACAAGAGTTGAAGTGCCGATTTGTATGGGATAAGTTACAAACTTATCCCTAAAAAATCGGCACTTTTCCTCTTTCTGCTGAGAGGTCCCTATGGGACTTATAGAGGGGGCCGACGCGTCGTAAAACGCGTTTTCCGAGCCTCTATAAGGCCGAATAGAAAGAATGCAAAGTCCTTAAGGGACTTTGCAGACAAAGGACAAAAAACAAGAATTACCAACTTATGGTTGGTAATTTACTGCGCCTTAGCAAATGCGACGAGCAACTCACAAGTTTTGGTAACTCCCGGACAGAAGGTCCGATCGTAACCAAACAAAAACTTGCGAGTAGTACTCGTCAGACGCGGCTAGAAGAGCCCAAAAAATTTAAACTACGGTAATGGGGGACGAAGTTATTAAGGGGGGAAAAGCAAAAGTTTAGAATTAAAAGTAAAAGTTAGCAAAAGTTAAAAATTATTTCCGAACGTCGACCGCACTAAGTCGATGCAGACGTTCGAAAATAACTATCTTGGGAACTACTGAATCTACAGGGATGGTGCAAAGGGCAAATATTTAAAGCAATTAACAAGGAACAGAACACAAAAAACCACAAGTCTCTCAGACAAACCCTCGCTTAAAATTTCGTAAACCTAACCTAACCTAACCTAACCTAACCTAACCTAACCTAACCTAACCTAACCTAACCTAACCTAACCTAACCTAACCTAACCTAACCTAACCTAACCTAACCTAACCTAACCTAACCTAACCTAACCTAACCTAACCTAACCTAACCTAACCTAACCTAACCTAACCTAACCTAACCTAACCTAACCTAACCTAACCTAACCTAACCTAACCTAACCTAACCTAACCAGTTGCACTGCGCACTCCGACCCGTGCGCCACGAAATTTAGCTGCTCCACGCTCGTTTTTCCGGGAAAAATAGTAAAAGTGCTCGTAGAGTAAAGTGTTTTATACCGTTAGATGCGCGCTCGCAAGCCGCACCCAGTGCAACAAAAAATTTTTGAAAAATAGTGAAAAGTGAGTGAGATAATCGACAAAAACCACTTTTTTGGAGGTTAAAAGCCGTCCGTACGGCTTGCGCCTCCATAAACACCAAGTTCAGTGAAGAGTGATATACCGCCGTGTGCGCGTGTCAAAACTACACTACTGAGGAAGAAAACCGAAGACTTCAGAGTACTCCCCAAGTGAGGAAGTCAGAAAACACCACTTTTTTGAGGTTAGGTTTTTAATTGAGGCCGTAACTCCCTGGAACGATCGACGACCTACCAGTTTTATAGTGCCAAAAAGACCGCGCCGACTCCCTCTACCCTTGAAGACCCCTCCCAGAATTTTCTGGTGAGGACCTGAGACACCAGGACAGAAAAACTGAAAAAACGTGGAGGCGTTTTTGGCTGTTTCAGCTCCAGGATTAACGCTGAAACAGGCCCACGTAGAGGACGGTTAGAGCAGTCGAGGACAGTTTGCAGAGATAAAATCGGAGTTAAGGGACGATAGTTGCAAGCCTTTTGCGGTTAGTAAAAATTTCAAACTTTTAAAAAACGAAATATCCAAAAAACTAAAGCGGTGACGTATACATTTAAAGTGATTATAAAATAGCCAGTTTCCTTGTGCTCGAATTAAAACTAAGATCAGATTTTTAAGACTAAAACTCCGAAAATTATTAACATTATACCGTGACGTGTACCAAAATCCGGCCGCACGAGTAACTTTGTAGAATCTGTGCATCATACGACCCCCCCTAAGTAGGGGAAAAAAGGGTGAAAATCGGACCCCCAGGATCCTGTGAAGAAGAAAAGCTCCTGTGAAAAAACGGCTCCGAAGAGTATCCTGGGCTCCAGGGACGTATATGTAGTTTTTGTAAACTTAACTTCAAAGTTAAAAAATCCCCAAGGTCGCTACAGCTGGATAAGGGATGCAAAGACTACATTATCAGATGAGTAATTTAATTGGTGCACGATAGCAACTGTTATAAATAACTTAATGTTAAGTGTGTATTTTTCCCAAATTTTTTACTGAGTGAGGGCAGAGGGACGCCATTACCAGTTATCCTTGTCGACCGATTATCTCGAGAAGGGGTTGAGATATCGAAATTCTAACAAAAAATCGGATCTCTTTCCGAGATGAGTATGCAAGGGTAGACTACCGATACCCCCACTCAAAAACCACCCCCGGCAAAAATTTTTGAAAAATCTAAAAATATTTTTGACTTCCTGAGTTCCCAGCTTCCAGAAACTGGGCTTGTATGTAAATTTGGACCGTCCGTCATCCCCCGGAAACTTTTCCGGAGACGCTAGCTCCATCCTAAGCCCCGAACAATCCTTCTAGATTATGGTAAAAATTTCCCCCCAAGTTTGACCCCCCCTTGTAAATAACACAGCCACAAGAAAAATTATCTGTTCTAGGGGCCAGGTACCCTGACTCCTACTTTACGCATACAAAAATACCCTATTAAAATCGAACCACCGGTATGGCCGTAGCAACTGTTTTCCTTACATTACAGAACTCAAACTGACCGCAATCGTTAAAATTGTACACCCCTATTTCACGTAAGGGTAGTTTTTTGAGCAACCCGTATCTCGGAAACGGTAGCTCCTAGCGTGAAAAGGACCGAAATTCCAACCCCCCCTCGCAAACACACCCCCCCCCCTCCGGACAAACCCGACCCACTAGAACCCCCCCCTAAAACCCCAACCCCCCATCTTTTTAAATTCCTGACAACCAACCTAGCTTGACCCCTCGGGAAAAATTTTCAAACATCAATAACTCGGGACCTGGTGCTCCGATTCGAGCGGGGTTTCCGGGGTTGACCTGGTTGTTGGAAGCTCTACCGGAATAAGAAAAAATGTTCGCTACCTAGAGTCAATAAAAATTTTTTTTTCCAAAAAATTATTTTTTAAATTCATTAACTATTACATATTGCCTAGAGATAAGTAAATAAGATAAAAAAAGTGTTAAAAAAGACTCTACGTAGAGACAAAAAATTTTGAAAATTTTTTGAAAATTAACTTTTTTGACTTTTTATTTCGAATACTGCACAAGCCCCAAAAAGGCTTTGCATAGGGTCGAAAAAACTTTCAAAAAGTTTTCAACTTCTACTTTATTTTGTACTGTATAAGTAAAAACTTAATAGTTAGCATTGATTGTTATTTCCTTTATATGTGTGTGTAAAATAAACGTAATTAATTAATTATTTAAGCAAGACCTAACTGGTCCCCCTCTTTTTTAGAACTAAAATTCAGCTGACCAGCTTAGCGGACCTCTCTTCTAGCGGTTCTTTGGTCGTGGCTAGCCCCGAAACTCCTGCTCCGAATTTAGCGGGGTTTTCGGCGTTAACCTCTTTGTTTGAAACTATACCAAGAAAATAAATAATAATAAGAAAACTCAATATAGAGACAAAAAATTTTTTATTTTTATTTTTTATTTTTCCTTAAATTTTGGTTAATTGTCATATGTTAATTAGAGATAAGTAATTTAGATAATAAGAGCGTTAAAGACTCTTTAGTTTAAGTAAATTGTCATATATAGCCTAGAGATAAGAAATTTTGATAATTATTGTGTAATTAATATTAACTGTGTGTAATTATTACTGACAAACATTGGTAATACGTTACCCTAGTCCTAACAGACAGTACCCAACAAAACGAACGAATCCTAAAACTAGCTAATATGATGGGAATAAGGACCCCAGTAAAGAAGGTTAGGCGGGAGGCTTCACCCCCCTCGTGGGCAGAAACCTCAGAACCAACAAAGAAACGATGCACCAACGAGAATGAGGCTGAAGACGCAGACCTCACACCGGCCGCGTCACACTCATCAGCGCAAACAGACCCTGCGAAGCAAAAACCCTTGACCCAAGACAAGGTACTTGATCAGCAGAAGAATTCCAGTCCAATAAGGAAGAAACAAATGGACAAACTAGCGGAAGCAAGGGCACTACACGACAAAGCTAAAAATAGCGTAAATAGTGCAAGGAACATCAAAACAGAAATTAAAAATGACGCCATTGAAGCCCTAGACAGACTCTATGCAATAGTCAAGGAGATCGACACAGAGCTGAAAAAAGAAAAGGCAAAGAAAGGAAAGAGTAATGATGCGCCTAAAGAAGCACCAGAACAGCAACCGGCAACCGAATCCTCTGCGATGTTTGTCGATTCGAACCAAATTATGTGGAAGATCGAAGAACAGACGAAACTCATAATAGAAAATGGAAAAAAGTTAGAAGAAATAAAAGATACCATCGGTAGACAATCCGAAACGCTAGAGAGAGTGGCTACAACGACGTATGCAAGTGTAACTGCGTCTCAAAACGTGAAGCAAATCCAGAAAAGAAACACGCTGCACTCAGTAGTAGTCACCTCAAAAAATGAGACGGAAACTGGAGAGGAGGTTCTCGACAGGGTCCGAAAAGCCGTGGACGCAAAGGAGGGATGGGTAACAGTGGAAAAGGTGAGGAAGGCTAAAGATAGAAAAGTGATCATGGGCTTCGGCACGAAGGAGGAGAGGAACAAAATGAAAGAGAGACTCAGGAAGGAAGGAGTAGACCTCACAGTGGAAGAAGTTAAAAATAAGGACCCACTACTGATCCTCAAAAACGTTCTCACAGTAAACACTGATGAGGACGTTTTAAAAGCACTGAGAAATCAGAACCGCGGCATTTTCAGAGACCTTGACGAAGAGGAAGACAGGGTGACAATCAAATATAGGCGACGCACAAGAAACCCCCACACAGGACATATAGTAATAAGCACATCGCCCATCATCTGGAGAAGGGTAACTGAGATCGGAAGTGTTCACATTGACCTACAGCGTGTGAGAGCTGAGGACCAGTCACCGCTGGTGCAGTGCACTTGCTGCCTCGGATTTGGACATGGCAAACGCTTCTGCAGTGAGTCTGTGGAGCAATGTAGCCACTGCGGAGGCCCGCACATGAGAGCAGATTGCGCAGACTGGCACGCAGGAGATCTGCCAAAATGCAGGAACTGCATAAAGGAGGGTGGCAGCCATGTGGACCACAATGCCTTCAGCCTAGACTGCCCAGCTCGCAGAAGGTGGGACGAGCTGGCACGATCAACAGTTGCTTATTGTTAAGGGCGCCCCGGGCGACAAAACCCCATATGGGGTCATGCAGGCAAACCTTCAACGGAAAAGATTAGCGACGAATGAGCTGCTGATAGAAGCAGCAAGACGAAAAACCGCGGTAGCACTTCTTCAGGAGCCCTATGTAGGAAATACCAGTACTATGACAAGCAAACAAGGAGTGCGAGTATACCAGAGTGCTGGCGCCGGAGATGCGACGGTCAAGGCAGCTATAGCAGTTTTTGACCAAGACCTTGACGTCATACAATATCCTAACCTCACCACGAATAACATAGTAGTGGTGAGTATCCGGACCAGCGCCTGGGAAATCGCACTGGTCTCAATATACTTCGAGCCAGACCAACCTGTGCAACCCTACCTAGAGCATCTGAAGAAGATAAAAAGGGAGATCAGCGCTAATAAATGGATTGTCGGGGGTGATGCCAACGCTAAGAGTACGTGGTGGGGAAGCCCCACGATCGACCACAGAGGGGAAGACGTGAGTGAAACTCTAGAAGATCTAGGCCTAAACATCCTCAACCAAGGCAACATCCCTACCTTCGACACTATTCGAGGGGGAAAGAGATACAGCAGCTTTGTAGACATAACTGCATGCACTACTAACATACTCGCCTTGGTGGACGACTGGAAGGTCGAGGAGGGACTCACGAGCTCGGACCACAACGGGATATTGTTCAAAATCAGGCTTAAAAAATCAGTAGGATTAAAAGTTATTAGAACTACAAGACTATTTAATACGAAAAAAGCAAATTGGTCTGAATTCAATGACAAACTCAAACAATTAAAACTCGACCACGAATTCACAATCTCTAAAATAGAAAATATAAATAGCACGGAAAAAATAGAAGAAGCAGTACAAATATATACAAAGTTAATAGAAAATGCATGCACAGAGCATATACCAAAAAAGAAAAACACAGAAAAACTCAATATCCCGTGGTGGTCTGAAAAACTCGCTGAAATGAAAAGAAATGTTGCTACCAGAAAAAGAAGAATAAGATGCGCCGCTCCCTCGAGGAGACCTATGGTTGTTGAGGATTACCTCAAATGTAAGGAGGAATACGAGACGGAGACTTCTAGGGCACAGACAGAAAGCTGGAAAGACTTCTGCAATAAACAGGATAGGGAAGGAGTTTGGGAAGGAATATACAGGGTCATAGGAAGAACAAAGAAAAGGGAAGAAGACTGCCCATTGGTAAAAAATGGGAAAGTGCTTGACGCCGAGGCTTCGGCACGGTGTCTAGCTGAAACTTTTTACCCAGAGGACCTTGCTAGTGAAGACAATCCCCACCATGCCCAGATCAGGCAAAAAGCTGAAAAAGTAAACGTTGAAAAGCTAAACAACCAAAGCGAGCCGCGTTTTACAATGGCTGAACTGAGAAGGGCATGTGAATCTTTCAACCCCAAGAAAGCGCCTGGCGCTGATGGCTTTACAGCAGACATCTGCAACCGCGCAATAGGTAGCGATCCTGAGCTTTTCTGTGCCCTATTAAATAAGTGCCTAGAGTATCACTACTTTCCCGTAATCTGGAAGCAAGCCACAGTTATTATCCTGAAAAAACCTGGGAAAGAAGATTACACTGTACCTAAAGCATACAGACCAATTGGACTACTCCCTATATTAGGTAAAATCTTGGAAAAAATGCTGGTTGCTAGACTAAAACATAACCTTATGCCCAACGTAAGTACTCGCCAGTTCGGGTTCATGCCGCAGAGGAGCACTGAAGACCACCTCTATACCCTGATTAAACATATTCACGAAAATCTGGAACAAAAGAAAATTGTGACTATTATATCGTTAGACATAGAGGGGGCTTTCGACAGTGCGTGGTGGCCTGCTATAAGAACTCGGCTGGCTGAGGAAAATTGCCCATCTGATTTGAGAAAAATGATAGATAGTTACCTCACAAATAGAAAGGTCAATGTAAGATACGCTGGAGCAGAGGTTGAAAGAGGCACCAGCAAAGGATGCGTCCAAGGTTCAATTGGGGGTCCCATACTCTGGAACGTCTTGCTGGACCCACTGCTCAGCCAAATGATAGAAAACGGCTGGTATTGTTTGGCGTTTGCGGACGATATTGTCCTGGTATTTAATGGTGAAACGGCAGCGGAAATAGAGAGGAATGCAAATGTCGCTCTCGAACATGTGAGAGCCTGGGGTGTGAAGAATAAACTAAGGTTTGCTCCACAAAAAACAAACGCTATGGTAGTAACCAGAAAACTAAAATATGACACCCCACGGCTCAACATGGGCGGGATCGACATTGCCATAATCAAAGAGATGAAAATACTAGGACTAATAATCGACGACAAATTAACTTTCAACGCCCATACATCATACGTCTGCAGAAAAGCCATAGCTGTCCACAAACAGCTGAGCAGGGCTGCCAAAGTAAACTGGGGCTTGAACCCGGAGGTTATCAGAATTATATATACAGCAACTGTGGAACCAATCATATTGTACGCCGCCAGCGTATGGGCCCCTGCCGTGGAGAAGCTGGGAATTAAGAAGCAGCTCGGCACCGTGCAGCGTGGAATAGCCCAGAAACTCTGCAAAGCTTACCGCACCGTGTCCCTCAGCGCGGCCTTACTGCTGGCGGGAATTCTCCCCCTCGATTTACGAGTACGGGAAGCAGCCTCCCTGTACGAAGCCAAGAAGGGGGTCCCACTGCCGATGCTGATGGACCGATGTGTGGAACGAATGGCCTCGGCCCTTGAGCTCCCACATCCTGCGGAACGCGAAGATCTTCAGTTCGAACGCCTGGAAGACCAAGAACAGTTAAACGCCCACAGCGATCATGACATTAAAATATTCACTGACGGAAGCAAGATTGGTGGCCAAGTGGGGGCGGCTCTATCTATATGGAGTAGAGAAGCCGAGACCAGGGCCATCAAGCTTGCTCTCCCAAAGTATTGCACGGTCTACCAGGCAGAGCTTTTAGCAGCTTGTAGAGCCACTAGGGAGGTACGAGGGCTAAAGGGTGTTACCTTTGGCATTTACAGTGACTCTATGGCGACACTCCAAACGCTCGTAAACTACAACTGCCTCCACCCCTTAGCTGTAGAAGCAAGAGAGAACATTAGATCTGCATCTCTCCTTAACAAATCAGTCACTCTATACTGGATACGAGCTCATGCGGGACTGGAGGGCAACGAGCGTGCGGACCAACTGGCAAAGGAGGCCGCTCTGAATGCCAAGCGTAAACCTGATTACGATAGCTACCCGGTTTCCTTCATCAAGAAAAGCCTTCGCGCCGAAACCCTTGACGAATGGAACCGAAGATATGTCTCTGGAGACACAGGAGCCACAACCAAGCTGTTCTTCCCGGACGCAAGGGCGGCTTACGGAATAATCAGAAAGATCAAGGTCACAAACATAAAGACGCAAATCATGACGGGACATGGCGGCTTCTCGGAGTACCTGTACCGCTTTAAATGTAAAGATAGCCCGTCTTGTGTATGTGATCCCGCGGTTAGCGAATCGGTGCTGCATGTACTGTTCGAGTGCCCAGTATACGGTAGGGAACGACAAGACGCTGAACAAGACTTAGACAGTAGACTAACGCAGGATCACTTGAGGGAAATAATGTCAGGAAATACCAGGGATAAATTCCTGGAATATTGTATAAAAGTAGTTTCAAAGGTGATAAAACGCAATAAAACATAATGTAAAAATATAAGTATATAAATTATTGCTTATATTGTTATCGAGTATAACAAATAGAATTAAGATATTGTATAAGAAATGTATAAGTAAACAATAAATCAAGGCAATACGCCAACTAGAATAAATATAAAATTGTAAACAGACACAAATGTAAAATAAAAAGCAGATGTCATAAGTAAATGTAAGTTATTCTAAAAATAGATACTAAAACATTAGGGTAATAAAACTGTCTTCAAACAGTACAAAACTATAAAAATGTAACAAGTGTAAAAGTAACAAATAAAATAACGTCTCCCAAGTTATTTACCCTGAAATAGAAAATAAGAGAACAAATAAATAAATAGAATGGATAGATAGGTGGGCAACCCACCCACAGAAAGAATGAAAGATGATGCATACCAGAAAGATATAGAATGAAGCATAAAAGTACGAGAGGCAAAAATGAGAGAATTGTATGAATGAGAATTAGATAGAAAAAGTCTCCGATAATGTTGGAGGAGCAACGATAGGAAAAAAAAAAAAAAAAAAAAAAAAAAAAAAAAAAAAAAAAAAAAAAAAAAAAAAAAAAAAAAAACTAAGGCAAACCTAACTGAGGCAAACATAACCGAGGAAAACCTAACCGAGGAAAACCTAACTCAGGAAAACCTAAATAACAGATAACCTAACTCAGAGATAACCGAACTGAACTGAAAATAAACTAACGCAAGTTAACCTTACTGCAGCTAAAATAACTGACAGAAAATCTAACACATTAAAACGTAACTGAAGCTAACCTAACCAATAGATAACATAACCTAACCTTAGGTTAGGTTAGGTTTTTTTTTTTTTTTTTTTTTTTTTTTTTTTTTTTTTTTTTTTTTTTTTTTTGTTTTTTTTTTTTTTGTTAGGTTTTCTGCCAGTTAGGTTAGCTTTAGTCAGGTTATCTAGCGTTAGGTTATTTTCAGTTCAGTTAGGTTATCTCTGAGTTACGTTATCTGTCAGTTAGGTTTTCCTCATTATGGTTTGCTTTAGTTAGGTTTGCCTCATTTCGGTTTGCCCTAGTTAGGTTACCCTGTTTGCTTCAGTTAGGTTATCTTAGAGTTAAGTTATCTGTTACTTAGGTTTTTCATAGCTAGGTTTTCCTCAGTTATGTTTGCCTCGGTTACGTTTGCCTCAGTTGGGTTTGCCTTAGTTAGGTTAGGTTAGGTTATGTTATCTATTGGTTAGGTTAGCTTCAGTTACGTTTTAATGTGTTAGATTTTCTGTCAGTTATTTTAGCTGCAGTTAGGTTAACTTGCGTTAGTTTATTTTCAGTTCAGTTCGGTTATCTCTGAGTTAGGTTATCTGTTATTTAGGTTTTCCTGAGTTAGGTTTTCCTCGGTTAGGTTTTCCTCGGTTATGTTTGCCTCAGTTAGGTTTGCCTTAGTTAGGTTAGGTTAGGTTATCTATCGGTTAGGTTAGGTTAGGTTTTATTGTTAGGTTTTTTGCCAGTTAGGTTAGCTTCAGTTAGGTTATCTAGCGTTAGGTTATTTTCAGTTCAGTTCGGTTATCTCTGAGTTACGTTATCTGTCAGTTAGGTTTTCTTCAGTGTGGTTTGCTTTAGTTAGGTTTGCCTCAGTAAGGTTTGCCTCAGTTCGGTTTGCCCTAGTTAGGTTTCCTTGTTTGCTTCAGTTAGGTTATCTCTGAGTTAAGTTATCTGTTACTTAGGTTTTTCACAGCTAGGTTTTCCTGAGTTATGTTTGCCTCGGTTACGTTTGCCTCAGTTGGGTTTGCCTTAGTTAGGTTAGGTTAGGTTAGGTTATCTATCGGTTAGGTTAGGTTAGGTTAGGTTTTTTTTTTTTTTTGTGTTAGGTTTTCTGCCAGTTAGGTTAGCTTTAGTCAGGTTATCTAGCGTTAGGTTATTTTCAGTTCAGTTAGGTTATCTCTGAGTTACGTTATCTGTCAGTTAGGTTTTCCTCATTGTGGTTTGCTTTAGTTAGGTTTGCCTCAGTAAGGTTTGCCTCAGTTCGGTTTGCCCTAGTTAGGTTACCTTGTTTGCTTCAGTTAGGTTATCTTAGAGTTAAGTTATCTGTTACTTAGGTTTTTCACAGCTAGGTTTTCCTCAGTTATGTTTGCCTCGGTTACATTTGCCTCAGTTGGGTTTGCCTTAGTTAGGTTAGGTTAGGTTATGTTATCTATTGGTTAGGTTAGCTTCAGTTACGTTTTAATGTGTTAGATTTTCTGTCAGTTATTTTAGCTGCAGTTAGGTTAACTTGCGTTAGTTTATTTTCAGTTCAGTTAGGTTATCTCTGAGTTAGGTTATCTGTTATTTAGGTTTTTTGAGTTAGGTTTTTCCTCGGTTAGGTTTTGCTCGGTTATGTTTTCCTCAGTTAGGTTTGCCTTAGTTAGGTTAGGTTAGGTTATCTATCGGTTAGGTTAGGTTAGGTTTTATTGTGTTAGGTTTTCTGCCAGTTAGGTTAGCTTCAGTTAGGTTATCTAGCGTTAGGTTATTTTCAGTTCAGTTCGGTTATCTCTGAGTTACGTTATCTGTCAGTTAGCTTCAGTTACGTTTCAATGTGTTAGATTTTCTGTCAGTTATTTTAGCTGCAGTTAGGTTAACTTGCGTTAGTTTATTTTCAGTTCAGTTAGGTTATCTCTGAGTTAGGTTATCTATCATTTAGGTTTTCCTGAGTTAGGTTTTCCTCGGTTAGGTTTTCCTCGGTTATGTTTGCCTCAGTTAGGTTTGCCTTAGTTAGGTTAGGTTAGGTTATCTATCGGTTAGATTAGGTTAGGTTAGGTTTTATTGTGTTAGGTTTTCTGCCAGTTAGGTTAGCTTCAGTTAGGTTATCTAGCGTTAGGTTATTTTCAGTTCAGTTCGGTTATCTCTGAGTTACGTTATCTGTCAGTTAGGTTTTCCTCAGTGAGGTTTTCTTTAGTTAGGTTTGCCTCAGTAAGTTTTGCCTCAGTTAGGTTTGCTTTAGGTAGGTTAGCTTCAGTTAGGGTAATCTTGCGTTAGGTCATCTATCAGTTGAGGTCAAATTTCGGGAAAAATTGTTTGTTTTCAGACAGTTTTTTCAAAAATTTTCAGAGTGGGCCAAAAGTTCTTGTTTTTTTGCCTTGCGGATTTTGTTCCATAAGAACCAATCCAAATTAAAGTTTTGGTTCGGTGATGCCAGCTTCTCTGGTTTTGCAATTAGGATTTTTTTTTTAAGCTTAAGCTGTATTTCCCTTAAGGAAATACAGTCAGCTTTAAAAATATTTTCGTAAATTTAGCTAACTTTTACTTTTTCGAGGCTTATAACTTTTTGTTTTTAGATTAAGAGTCATTACGTTTGCGGCGCTAGCTATGGTATAGAGTCCTCTAGGAACTCTCTTTTGTTTGGTAACAATTGGACATTCGGTTCAAAAGTTATTAAAGAAGAGTGAGTTGCTCGTAGCTTTTTCACAGGGGCTTAATTTTATACCAGTTTTTTTTAAATAACTCTGTCGATATCCATCCGATCTCACTCATTCTTATTGTGTTTACCTTCTGTGAGTTGCCCGCTGCCGTTGGCGGCAAAAAAAAGAGCCCCCCACTCCCACCCGTCAGTGGCAACGTTTGGTATATCACCTCGGACTGTAGGTATTTAAGCACTAACTTTTTAAATATCCATCAATTTCACCTCAATTTTTTTCGGGTATTAGTTCTCGTATACTTTATTTGATTGGCACAGACCCAACTGCTTTGACTCGCCCTTAAATTAATATATATAATGTTAAAACCTAATTAGCATTGAAAAACGGCTTAAAAACCGAGAGAATTCACTTTTGGCCAGTTCTTTTAAGCGCGGAGGGAGTGAACGGTGCATTCGACATGGGCGCTCTTCTGGCGCATCTTTTGCTGTCTTGAGATTTTTTCTAGTACCATCGGTTATTATTTGTAGCCTCAAATCCTTTCCGTTTCTTTAACGGGCCCGTCAATCTATGGGATGTTTTTGGATTCTGTAGAATGCCTCAATTCCGTACATTTCCGCTTCGTACACGTTTGTAGGCGAAGTAGCAATACGTAGTTATTTGTTTGCTTACTTTTATTTCCACCTTTAAAATAAAAACAATCGCTTGAATAATTTTAATTACAGGTGAAAGCATGAGAAAGCTACCATAATGCACCATTTGTGGTACGCACTCAAGTGACAAAAAAATATATACCAAGCAATAACAGTTAACTGATTTTCTGATTCTGTTCAAGTATATTTATTTGTATTATTTAGGTACCTGATATTTTAGTTGATCAATTTAGACTTATCGCCAATTAAAAGGGTCTAGATGAAACTCATTACGTAATAAATAGAATAGTTTTATTTTCTTTTACTTAAGTTAACATAATTATTATAATGATTGACTGCGATGTCGTGATGCGGAACACGTGTTGACTGGCGGCGGCGCGACGGGCGCGGCGCGGGCGCAGCCGCTACGTGTAGACCAGCACGAGCAGGACGACGAACACACCGACCGCGATGCACACGATTAAGCCGATTTTTTTCTGTAAAATGACATAAAGACTTATATGTTTAACTGTACAAACATTTGGTGAAGAAGAAAATTGTTAGGGTGGCCGGGTCTGGTAGGTCTAGCTAGAAACTTGAACTTATGGACATGGTTTCAATAAAGAGTAAGGAGATGCACTAAGAATAAATTCTGGCTAAATGCATGAAAATGTAAGGTTTGGCTATAAATTAGGTACTATGTTTGGAAGATTTTGAGAATTTACACTTTTAGCGTGTAGGGGATCAAAATATGTACGGGACTCCACGTCTGCAAGAACTTGAAAGCTAAAAGTTCGTGTGTTCATTTTATCAAAAATGCTTGAGCATTGAGAAATATTTTTGCAAACATAATCTTCAGGGATTTAAATAGGGGTCGTGTGTTTGTATGACTTTTTTTTTACCAAAATGTCTTAAGTGAAAATTTTATTAGTTAAAATTAACTAAGTTTATCCAAAGAATTAAAACTGTTCATGTTACATTTCTGACCTCCCTTTTCGGGTAAAGCCCTGGTTAAGAACTTGTGGGGTCGCGGAGTCCCTTTAACAGGGTCGCTATTACTCTTTTTTTATTAAAAGTGATATTTGAAAATCTACACAAAAAATAGAAAAAGCTGTAAAAATATCGTAGAATATTTTTCTCTACGAAGGGAACTGGAGTGCGATTTTTTAATCTCACCGGGTAACTAATGCGCACCAAAGTGGCCGATTTTCATAGACTATCGGCCATTTTGGTGAGCTTTAGTCACCTGGGGTGCAATTTTTGAATCTCACCAGGTGACTAAAGCTCACCAAAATGGCCGTCTTTCATAGAGATTCGGCGATTAAAAAATGTTCAGTGTGCCCCCTCTTTAGCCCCTGAAAATATCAGTACTCTCCCACGTACGGCCCAACACTGGCACGCGGCGCTACCTGCTTGGTCTTCTTGCGGAAGACGTTCCCGCGCAGCAGCTCCTGGCCGCCGCTCTCCACGTGCTCCGTGGCCTGCAGCGCGAAGTACTCCACGCTGTCGATCTGCTCTTGCTGCAACACACGGTTCGGTCATACACGCACTCACCCAGGCCTAACACAGCCGCGTCTTGACACACACACACCCACCTGCTGCGCCACGAGGTGCGCAAGTTGCGTGAACAAGTCCCGCACGTCGGTGAGCGCGGCCTCGACGCGCGCCAGCTCCGCGCGCCGCGCCTCCGCGTCGCGCAGCCCGCGCCGAGCTTCCAGCGTCTCTATCGCTATCTGCAGTAGGTAATATGATGAGTGACCCGCTCTATATTAATGAACTCTTCAGGTTTAGTGTAAGCGACATAGACGTGGTTCTGAACCAGCATGGCTGGCGACGCGACACTGTCACACACACTGTCCCGTTTGCGGGCAGCAGCTGCAGCGTTCCGGCGGGCAGCACTTACGTTGTCGACGAACACCTGCAGGCGGTTGTCGTCCAGCAGCCTCTCGCACTCCTCCTCGGTGATCTCCGAATTAGCTGGAAATCGCAAAACTGAGATTTGATTGGAATCCCGACGTCTTTTAGTAATTTACGAGTATATAACCCTTAAGTACGATAAGCGTTATGTATGATGCGGATTCTTATTTTTATGGCAAGTTTTTTTTTTACCACTTTATCGGCGTGACTAATTTGTGTATCCAATCCATGCCAAATTACAGCTTTCTAGTACTAGGTCTCTGAGCTAAGCTGCGGACGGACAGACAGACACCGCACATATCGAAACTATAAAGATTCCTGGTCGAGATTATGGAACCCTAAAAGTACAGATTCTTTTCTTTTGATGAGTACTTTCAATTTTGATAATGATAAGATAAGATAACAGATAAAAATTTTAGTTATCATGCCCATTGTATGTTATTGTAACTGCATTGTGTGCCGGGTGCGGTAGAATGTGAACGCATTCATGACTTTAACGTACGTCATTGTTTGCAGTTTGCATCGAGCCACTAAAATATGTATCTGGTTAAAAGCTTATCGCTCTTCGTTTTGTTACAACTGAATTGGTTATCTCGTAACGATGCGAGGTGCATGCATGGTAGCGGGGCGCGTCGTGTACTGACTGAGGGCGAGCTGGTCGGCGAGCAGCCGGCGGCGCGCGGCGCGCAGCTCGGCCAGCGCGGCGTGGTGCTGCTCCAGCGCGGCGGCGAAGCGGCGGCGGCAGCACGCGGCCTGCAGGCGCGCGGCGCGCGCGGCCGCGCCCCCCGCGCCGCCCGCGCCGCCCGCGCCCGCGTCCTGCGCGCGCTGCTCTAGCTGCCGCAGCGCGCCGGCCGCCTTCAGCCCGAGCGCGTGTGCCTGCGTCACCACCGAGTCCAGCTGCTCCTGCATCTCTGCAAGGTGACGACATACTATCATCACTCGGCCGCTTCAGATAACCCAGGTCGATATAGAGACCCGGCAGTGTGTAGCCAAGTCCAGAGAAAAAGTGACGCGCCGGCCGTATTTAGGGTTACCTTTACCTTAAACTTTAACTCTATTTGACCTGCACGTGCACACTCGTGACTCTGGGCAATGCGTGTCTGTAAAACTCCCTCTATTAGGTACTTACGAGTAGAACCTCAAATTTATGAATTTTACCTGTATCTTTATAGACCACTAACGCTTTAAAAACATGGACAATGCCGAAAATTTTTCACAAATCTCCTAGGGAATGGAATTTCCCCACAATAATCATTTATCATACTTCTCGTTACGAGAATGATCTTTCCCTCTTTGTCATTCGAAATATGCTTTGACCGTGATTCCAAATTTGGCAGGATAGGTTCTCAAGAATTTTCTCAATACTGTATAGCTGGGAACAGAGCAGAACGGCGCCTGTCAAAGTTGCCTTTCGCTACTGAATACGTTGTACACTGGTAGGGCTCCGGGCGGTCCGCCCGTGCCCCCGCTGCGTGCAGGCACGCGGCGGAAGTCCCGCGAGCACCCACCTGAGCTGGTGTGGAAGGCGGGGTGCGCCTGCAGGCGCCGCAGCCGCGCCGTCAGCGCCGCCAGCTCGCCCGACCAGCGCACGGCCGCCTCCGCCTGCGCGCACAGCACACACACTTCACAATAACACGCGTTCAATACTCACACAAACACACTTATAGCAAATTAAAGTCTTCGCCATAGTTCATATGAGGAAAATATTCAGATGGTGGGCTTTGGCGTCGGTGCCCCCTCTTTGGGCACGCCGCCACAACAGGGGGGAGCTGTAACGGTGATCACACCGAAACCAAAAGACCTCAAAAAATAAAACTTGTGAGTTAAATATTTACATTGTTGGTTAGGTCAGTTGAAAAACACCCCAGTATCGTTTTTTTAAGTATAATTACCCAATTGCCACCAAAGGACGGTTTTTCTAGTGTTTTGTTTTTTTTATAAATAATACTTAACTATACAAACATATTATAATTACAGTGCTATAATTTTTTTTTACCTAATTTAGTAGAACTAAATAGAGCAGGGATTTTTTTAATCATAATTAGACTCATAACAAAAGCCAGAAGGTGTAAGATAGTGTGCATCGAAGTGTCAAGTGCAGCAGATAACGGCATTGTCGGCGGCGCCGGCGCAGGTCGCGCGCTATCACCGCGCGACCTCTCGCCGCCTGCGCGTACATACGTAATATCTGCACTTCTCATTGACACGTCTCGCGTGGTACCTGCGCGAGCGGAACCCGCACGCAGCCGCGCCACGCGCGTGCGTGTGTGCGTCGCAGGCGCGGGACCACCACGCGCCGCGTCAACAATTAATTAGCGCCCTAATTAATGTGTCCAAGAGCAAAATGCTTACAGCAATTGGATCAATGACACGAATAATCTAACCAAGGGCGCATACATTTAAATTATAATTTGGATATCCGGGTCGCGGACACCCGGGCATCTTGCGGTCCTTCCGAACTCGTGGTCACACCGTCTTATTGCACCTACTCGTGATCACATTGCTATCAAAAGGGTCACGCTGTACTGAATTATAATAATGTATTGCAAATTAATTATAGAAAAGCCACGTGGAACTGCAATGTTCCTTGGTTATTTTGTTAATGGTCATTTTATTTGCCTTACTACCTAACTGCTACTTAATTACTTTTGGTTCATTTCAAACCAAAAAATCTATTACCTATTTACATCAATACAAGTATTGAATGTGGTTTTGTCGTTGATAGACTATTAAGCACCTATGGTCCACGCAAACAAATGCATGGGTTCGGAAAACTTCCGCACTAGTAGTGTGTTCGGTAGCATACTGTTGGTCGCACCAGACAATGCAGACCTTGTGTCTACTATCGAGGACAGTAAATCCGCCGTCGTCACACAAAACTGTCTGACCACGAGACCGGAGGGCCAAAGGTCATTTATGTAGCTAAAGTATTGGTGAAGTTAGTAAAACAGTGTTGTGACCTCTTGCAGCATGTCCTCCATGTCGGGGGGCGGGCCTCCCCCCGCGCCCCCCGAGCCCCCGTCCTCCTCAACGGGCAGCACGGTGTCCTGGTACACGGCGCCGGCCGCCTCTGCGCGCTGCAACAGGTTGCCGGAACGGTTACGGACTTTGACGAATTTTCCTGTTGCTTCGGTGACCGCATCACCGAACAGGATTCTACTGGGTCGCAGCGCTGTGAGGCTTTAGTTGGCATGAGCTGCGGCGCTCTGCACCAGCGCGCCAGCGCGAGCCAGGCCACCGGCGGCTGAGGGGGCCCGAAGCCTCGGGATGTTGCACTTGTAGTTATTGAGATCACTTGTGTAACGACAGTGCGACATCTTATTGAAAATGTTGAGTATTCAGACTTCTTTATGAAGTGCTTGTTTACCTACTGCAAAGCTGAAATTTTGCATACATTATGTATGTACAGTCGGCGGCGATTTTGAACCTTAATGTACACGTAATAGAGTCGAAAAATAGAAGATCGCATTCTTTGCCGACTGTACTTGCTGTTGTTAAAAATATACCTACTCAGCGCCATTGAATGCGACACAGTTTCACACAAGCCTCGTCTCAATTAGCAAATGCTGATTACTGAAAACAAAGCGGGAATAACTACATAGTTTGTTTGTTTCCATTGCACAATATGGAAGCTTAAAGTTCTATTTATACATTTTAACAGCAATCTGTAAATACTTTAGATATGTCAGGATAGGACACAGGCATACATACTTATTCTAACTTTTTACCCGACTGCCGCCAGAAGGGAGGGTCATGTTTTTTCACAGTTACTACCTATTTCGCTAAACTAATCTTAAACAAATAGTTACCCGTTTACGTTAATAGGTGGTGTAATATTTATCTTCGCATAAGAGCTATAAGAGAAAAGAAAATATTCGGACGAAAACAAAAATAATATAATATCAATGCATTTAATGGGATAAGACAGTGAAATGGACGCGTAGGTACGGCGCAGCGATTTATTAGGTAGGGACCCGCGGGCAGCGCGGCATCTGGAGCGGAAACCCTCGTTATCCTGTTACCACACGCGCCGGCCGGGCGAGATTGCACGAAGAGATTTACGAAACGACGACGAGAGGCACTCGCGGTGTCACGATCTTTATAAATATCACAATATTTGCACGGCTTTATCATGATGTCACGATTCACACGAAGTGTTACACGGGTGTTTGTTCGCCACAAACACGGCCTGCCCTCGTCCGCGACCGCGTGCGCGCGCGCCGCAGCCGCGGGACTGACCTGCAGCAGCTCGGCGAGGCGGTCCTTGCTCCGCATGGCTGCGCTGGTCGCCACGGGCTGCTGCGCTGCGAGCTGGCTGCGCGGCGCGTCGCGGTCGCCGCGGAGTGCGGCGCGGGCTGCAGGCTCGGGCGCTATCTTATCGCGCTGATAAGTGATATCGTCCGCGATACGCCGGTGGCCGCGGCGGTGGTGGCGGCGCACTGGCGAGCGGCGCGGGCGCGTGTGCCGGACTCATTAGCGGGCGGCGCGGGTTCAGCGGCCGCGCGCCGTTGCTCGCGCCGGGCTCGCGTCACACGACGTGAACTACTGAAGCAGATTAATTTGCGCACTGAGTTCTCGATCGCGACGCACGCTCATCCCGCTGCCGGGAGTGCAGACGGCTCGCCGCGGCTTGCGGCGCGCGGCGCCGGTGGGCCCGCAGCGTCTGCGCTGTGACCCGCGCGGCCCGGCCGCGAATCTTATAAGTAATGAGGCATTGTTCGACACAAGTGTGTCGTTCACCCACTTGCATAACTTTACTTGCTTTATGCTTATTTTTCTCCTTTCGGGATCGGCGGTGCGACATGGGTTAGCTCTGGTAAAACCCACCGTTACTGCCGACGTTGAATCATGTACTTGCGTAGACGCAGCGTGACTGATATCCGGTCTGTAGTATCGGTGGTTAGGTAGGTAAGTATTGTGTCATTGGAAAGAACGTTCGATTTGATATTACAGTTACTTACCGAAGTATTATGTAAGTACCTGTAAGTACCTAGATGTGTAATAGGGACTGAACGGGTTTACCTAAATGCAAAAAACTTGACAAATTTAACGTTTTTTTTTTAAGGGAGGAAGACAAGCGTGCAGTTCATCTAGTAGGAAGTGACCGCCGCCCGTGGTCGGGCCCATGCTGGTATAAAATTATAGGTATTGGTAGCAAATTGGTTGCTTGTCAAGTCAGTTGGCACCAGCAACTGGTTTTAAAAAATCGTAGAGTACAACAGAGTACAACCTATAGCATTCAAATGCATCTGCCTAAATATTTACTTAGAAATACTTTAGAACATATTTTTAAAATATTTTTATTCATATCGATTTATTGCCCAACCGGTGATTGCGGAATGTGTAACAAGGTATTTTTTAATGTTTAGAAATTATTAAAGAAAATTATTTCAAACGCTAAACGGTGTGCATACCTAGAGCAATGGAAGGGGGTTTCGGAATTAAAGCCGCTACACGTTAAGAAAGTCTCTAATAGCACTCTTATTCATCAAGTTGTGTAAAACCATCAAAATAAGGTGAAGCGGTTTTGAGCTGAAGAGTGTAAATACGTTGAGAATTGTAGTCGGCAGGTAACTAGCTCAGAGCAGCTTGTCCGTCAGGTAGCTGGGTTAAGATTACAAGGCCTTGTACCCACCGCGAGCAGTCGCACGCACCAAACACCATTACACGTATATTGTAGTGCTACGGGCATCCGAGCTGTTTCATGACACGCGAACGCTCGCGGTGGATGCCTAGCCTAAAGGGGCGACGTACGGCCTGGCGTGTTCGCGTACTTGTGGCTCGATGACCTTTTGTCGCCCAAAACTACTCGCGTTGTTCGCGCACTTAGGCTTGTAGTTATAGATCGTTTTCAAGTTCAGCAGCGTTACTCAAAATTGCTATATTTGCTCAATATAGCTTAAGGATACTGGGTTACCTTCGGAGCTAATCGCACTACTAAGGTACTGGTACCTAAATCAAGAGAATCAGGTGAAGTGGGCGGGTGAGTACTCGGCGCCGTGAGGATTGGAATGCGGGGTGAGGCAGGGGGGGTTGAGCTCGCCACTGCTTTTTAATTTGTACATAAATGCGTTGATTGAGGGACTCAGTAGCATGCATGTCGGCTGCTTTGTTGATGGTGTTTGTATCAACAATCTTAGCTACGCGGACGACGTGGTGCTGCTGGCTCCCTCTGTCACCGCATTGCGACAGCTACTCGCAGTGTGCGAGTCCTATGCGACGTCCCATGGGTTGACTTATAACGCCAGTAAAACTGAGTACATGATCTTTAAGGCGGGAACCAAATGTCCTTTCTTTCTGTCCTTCATCTCCTCCTAGTGTGCTCAGCGGCGTGCCCCTGAGGAGAGTGCACCAGTTCAAATACCTCGGACGTTTGCTAAACGAAAACCTCAAGGATGACTCAGATATGGAAAGGGAGCGCAGAGCGTTGTCGGTCCGGGCGAACATGCTGGCCCGCAGATTTTCACGTTGAACAGAGTCAGTTAAAATAACACTCTTTAAAGCGTTCTACACATCTCTGTACACGTCGAGTCTGTGGGCCAGATATACTCAAAGGGCCTACAACGCTTTGCGCGTCCAATACATCAACGCCTTCAGAGTGCTGCTGCGGCTGCCATGTTTCTGTAGTGCATCGTCCATGTTTGTCGAGGCGCGCACAGATAGTTTCGACGCTGTCTGGCGCAAGAAAACTGCTTCATTGGTGGACAGAGTGCGGGGTAGCAGCAACAGCATTCTGAAGATGATAGCCAATAGGTTCGACTGTCCCATAATGTGGAAGCTTTGTCGAAGGACGAAATCTATATTAAATATTGACTACTAACATAGGCGTAGAATAACTAACACAACTATGGACCTCTTTTGTCGTCTGAATTAATTAATAAATAATAATAATAATAATAACGGCGTCGGGATGTGATGACCCCATCGCCCACTGGTGCTGAGGTGTCACCAGTGCAGTCAGTCACGCAGGGCGGCTTGTGGCGAGCTGTTGGTGCGTAGCGACACCACGGACCCGAGACCTCCAGGGGGAACACACATGCACATGCGCTTACACACACACTCACACACAGTTACACACCTCCCCTGCCCCTAGATTGTCTTAGTTGGCCGCCTAGAGTGGAGCGCGAGAGCTATATGCTCGAAGGGTGGACGTGTTTGCGTAAGTGGCGAGTGGGCACCTGATAAGACCTTAATGGATCAAGTGATGGTAGTTTAAAGTCCAGGAACACCTCTGCACCCTTAGCCGGTCACACTAATGTTGCCGCCTCGTTGCCCCGAGTGGGCGACAGTTTGAGGGGCTCATTTAGTGAGCCGGCAAGTCACCTCCTGACGACTTTTGATTTTTGTGATACTCAAATGGCAGGTGTCCGCTATCTCAATCCATAGCCCGGTAATCCTGTCCACAGCATTCCATCCCCATAGCCCACTCCATGTCGCTTCCTACCTAGCAATAGTTTGGCAACTGGGGAGGGCTGTCCGCTAGTATCCTCCATAGTATATTAGGGGATAGACCTCCATAGTTGCTCCCATCTCATTTATATTATATGGTACCAAAAAGGCCTCTTCATGTTGGCTTCGGCCCCATGAACGCCTTTCAAATGACCGGGTCCCCATGGGCCCGTGATCGGAAACCGTACTAACAATATAAATAATAATAATAATTGCATTTGAGATTTCGTTTCCTACATAATAATGTGTTATAAAGGCGATAAAGGTTGCCTACGCGAGCTTAGGTACTCGTTCATCTATTGACTTGCCCCTTTTAGTGAAAACTGAAGTAAAAATTAAATACTTATGTGTAATAAAGAAACAGTTGTCGGTGAAGGTGAACATACATTAAAAATATTACACATATATTTACGCAAAGTAAATTAAGAATCCTCTCCTTTTCTTTGAATTCAGTTGATAAATAGCAAGGTCGCATTTGGTAGAGATTGATAGAGCATCATTACCGTTGTGAAGTGCGGCATCTGTAGGCGGTTGGCAGAACCACGCAAGCACGTGCGCGGCGGTAGACGCGAGGAGCGGCGCTGCAAGCGGCGGCCGGCGGCCGGCGGCGTGGCACGAGGAGCTGCTTACAGATGGCGTTGCTGTTTCGTAGATCAGCTACGCAACGTGAGTTAAGATGTGCTGAAGTAAGTGCATGGCCCAGGAGACTTTTTGCAGAGTTTTGCAGCGACACGGTTGCGCATTGCACAAACGCAAAACAGCATTGTTAATATTGGGCGTAGGTTGCGTTTGCAGCACGCTACTAACGCGCGACTTTCTCGGGCAGCATCGGGATAGAAGGCGAGGGACAAGTTTAGTAGTCCCTACAGATCATCTCTGTATCGATGTTGCATCCCGTCAGAAACGCGATTATATCGATACTGAATCGCGATAGTAGCGATGCATTATCGTGGTTACGATTAGCGACAAAGGCAGCATCGCGACTGTATAGTGCACTGTGCACCTAGCACGAATCTTCTCAATACGTGTTAACTCGCTACGTAACTCAGTGAGTCTCTTACTAACTAGCATAGTAGGAGGGAGACGCACTGAGTTACGTATTGAGTTAACGTGTATCGAGAAAATTCGTGCTAGGTGCACTGTACTGCGACTGCATCGCTGAAAAATTTGCGGAAAAGCTGTGGGCGGGCGCTCCATGCAAGTATATCTACAGTGTGTTGTCGACAGAAGTCCACCCGAGCCAGCGCCGCGTATCTATCTATAGCTAGGTGTACAGGTCGCCGCGCTGGATTGTCCTCCCCAGCTAAGGACGCGGCCAGACCAGTTTCAGTGAATAGAGAACTAGATAATTATTTACATATTTTGTAATACATCGACTCGAAAATCCAAAAACTCCAAGCTACGTCCCTATTTGTTATTATTTATGTTCAGTAGATGTAATTACAATGATCAAGTATTAACCTTTAAAAAAGCGACATCCCCGTACTAATTTTTACTCGTTCCCCGTTCCCCCCTTTAAAATGTGAAAGTCTAAAATAAAGACCCTAAAGCACATATTATTTATTTATGACGAGTGCATTGAATTCCATTTTCAAGATCCTATCCTACCTGTAAATAAGTGATACGCTGATAAAGTTGAAGTTCTCAGAAACCCATTCTTAGCGGATCTTTACTTTATAAATTATAAAATAAACCTAATGTTCAAAAGGAGAAGGCAGAATCTCTTCACATGAAAACATTTATACGTATACATAACCGCCCCCGCTGTGCGGTCATGCCTGCGTGCGTGCGACAATACATACATTATGTTTATGTATTGCTAGTTTATTTCTGAATATAGGTTTTACATTTGTAAGCTTGCAAAACTGTAGGTTTGTACAGCCCGTCTCAGAAGTAGCTGAACATTTTAATACCTTGTCGCTCTCAGTAATGTGACAAATTGCAGCAACTCTCATTTCCTACGTTACTTCGACAACGTTTCTAAGTATTTAGCTACTACTGAGGCTGACTGTACACTAATAACATTTTTTTTTATTTCCTGTCTTGTTTAGAATAGCAAGCAATTAATTACAATTGCAGTGAAAAAACTATCAGGCGCTTCTTGGGAGAGATAGAAATGAGCTTAAACCAGGAGGCAGAAGGCAGGGGGCAGGAGGCAGGGGGCAGTAGGACCGGGGGAGCGGTCAGTTCACTGTTCACGGCAAGCGATGCATCCCTTCCCGAGTATTCCGCTGTCCGATTATCCGAATCCGTCCGAATTATCGCAATTCAAACATAAAAAAAGTTTGAAAACTAACCCGACTACGGAAAAAATTCGTAAACTTAATTGTAAGAAATAGGTTGTGGTTGATTGTCTTAGCGAGTAAGACTATTTCAATAAGTTTTTTATAATTCAATTCAAACGCAGCGATCGTGTATCCTACAATTATCAAGTATTAGTTTAAAACAATAAAGGAAAATGGATTTTTTTTGTTATACCAATGGATTATCGTCAGCTAGTACCACCCGTGGCCCTAACATGATAAGCATGATGGTAATTTAACCCTCAGTGCACTTCTATCTAATAATAATTAAATTGATTGAAAATGAAACTTTCGCTAACCTGACCGATGTTAGGGCTGTTTAGTTCTATGTAAAGCACGGTTTAAGAGGGCCACACACTGTCGGGTGCCGCCGCCAACCCGAAGGTTGGTCAGAATGAAAACACCACCAACAACAACAAATACTCTTTATTGATCCACATAAGTAAACAAAAATACAAAATACACACCAAGAACTGTTACAGGGGATTCAACAGGCGGCCTTATCGCTAAGCAGCATTAGCAATCAAAGGTAAAAATCATTCTCTTATTTATAACTACAAATAAAACACAAGCTCTTTTAGCAATTTTGTGTAGACACGTCTTCGATAATTGTCTTTAATAATTGACATTCTTCTTTGGTTGTACAGTTTACCCGACTGCCGCCAGACGGGAGTGTTATAAATGATTAATATCTGCACTTTATATGGTTTATGGGGTCCGCTTAAGGATTATATAAAACAAATTAAGCTCCATTTAATCATAATAACACATGACACTAGATGTATTACTTTTTAATCTGTATTTTTGCTGATCGTAGTCCTCGCAAGGGGTACGAGCGGCTACGATCGCTAAACAAGTAACTTTTTATTTAAACACTAAAATATACTTACTAATATACTTAAGTGACTTACCAATAATCGAAGGGCAAACCTATCGTCGATCGGACAGAACTTAATGCATATACTCGCACGTATTGACACAGGAGTGTTTTCGCATAGGCATAAATACCTCCACCAAAAAGATGCATGTATTACTTACTTTTTTGTAAGTGGCATCACCAGTGCATCGTTGTTGTGCAGCGGCGTCCTCTCAGCAACCATAGTGATAGTATAGCGAAGACTAGTGGATGTACCACACCGTAGGTACAGCTTGTTGCCGCTGTCATTCATTATAAACACATTTCAGAGCACGCTCAACGTTATACATACATATACGTACGTTTAGGTGACTATGAAGCACAGACAAAGTCATAAATATGTGAACAGTGTTACACCCATTATGTTATGATATGAGCTTGACTTACAGTAATGAAATTAGACAGCCACTTTTTGACTCTACACAATACCATCGTCAATGAAGCTCAAAAGTGGCGGACCACATCCTATACTGGGTGTCTACACGTCTCAAGCAGATACCGGTGGCTGCAACTCAACTTGTTGCGTTCGAATCAATGTGATCCTTTATTTTCCAACATATGTTTGAAATGGCAGTGACTTGCTCAATCGAGGGAGATATAAAAAAACAACGCACAAGTACATTATAATTCATTATTTATTTTAATTAATTGCAAAGTTTGTCATCTGCTGTCACTGATAAGATTGACAAGTAAATATAATTCAAAATACAGTTCGTGTTGTGTTATCTAATGTTTATTAATACAATTAAGGTAATTTTAAACAATAAATAATATTTTCAGTTTAAGGTAAAACTCTGGGCTAGCAGTTTGTTAACTGTCTGTTTCCTCTGATTTATATAAACATAGAAATAAATAATGTAATCATGAAATCTATGGAACGCAATCACAAGGTGGTGCTGAGGACATTGCCCAACATATTCGAAATGATACATGTAGTAAATTGCAGCCCATTGTCACTCTAAACTAGAATTTTATAACAAACGGAAGTTCATCCTATAAACACAGGTGCCGACAACACCTACATTTTGTAACGCCTACCTACAGCCACATCGTGTGCAGCAGCTGCCTATCTCTTCACACTGAATTTAACAGGACAGAGTTCCGTTGAATACTCGCTGTTGCTGCACAGTGTTATTGAATGAATGACCAAAGTTGGTCATCGTTTAAATAAGGGGAATCAAGATTCATAACTCTTCAAGAATCAAGGAACTTTAATCCTCGTTTTTTCGTAACCCACGTTAGAACACTCTCACAATGAGCGTTATGATGGATATTTTATTGGAAGGGGGTTCTATGGTGGTTCAGGGTATTCGTTACAGTATGCTAACGCTTGATGTGGAACGCTATCCCGAATAGCAACATACAAAGAGTTGTTTATAGAACTTCACATGACGTCGACGTATGTAATATTGTTCCATGCAACGTTTAGTTTTTTTTTTATAACAACTTTCTACCACATTACTTATCCAAAATTATAAAACCTTTGTGTTTTGATACCGAGTCAATGTGGGCGTTCCCAGACCGAGGGGACCGTAAGGAATTGAATAAAACTCCAATCTATAATCTCTATCATCTTTTATTGTAACATATAGATAGTTTTCTACACATCCACCGTACATAGACGCGCGCGCTTGTGATATGTCGCGGCCGCGGGGCGCGCGCGCTCGCCCGGAGGCTACACTCGCTCCACTAAACATAAATAGAATTCACATTATATGATAGACTTACGGCTAGAGCGGCCGCTCGCGCCCGCTAATATGCGTATGTACAGCGCGGGCGCGGCGGCGTATTTACAGCGGAACGCTACGCGCGGCGGCGCCGGCCGGGCCGCGTCAGTCGCCGGCCGGGCCGCGCCGCGCCAGCAGCGCGAGCGGCTGCAGCGCGGCGGCGCGCAGCGCGCCCGGCAGCAGCAGCGCCGCGTCGCCCGGCGGCGGGTTGATGCGCTTCTCCTGCACACCCCAACAAGCCGCGTTAGAGAGCGAGGGCGCGCCCAGCGCGTCCGACTCGTGCCGCGTGCGCTTTACCTTCTGCCGGCGGTTGCAGAACCACACGCGCACCACCTCCTTCTCCATGCCGAGCGCGTCGGCCAGCGCCGAGATCTCCTCGCTGGTGGGCTTGGGGTTGTGCAGGAAGGCCTTCTCGAGCGCCACGCGCACGCCGGACTCTATGCTGGTGCGCTTCTTGCGGCGCCGGCCCACCGCCTCGGCCAGCGCGCCCGGGCCCGGCGCGCCGCCGCCGCCGCCGCCCGCCAGGGACGAGTCCGCGTCCTCCAGCCACTTCTGCAGCAGCGGCTTCAGCTTGCACATGTTCTTGAAGCTCAGGTTGAGCGCCTCGAAGCGCGAGATCGTCGTCTGCGAGAAGTCGTTCCCGTACAGCTTGCCCATCGCCAGCCCCACGTCGCCCTGCGTGAACCCTGCCGACAACAGCGCACGTCAGTACGGGAGCGGAGCGCGGCGCGGAGGCTCGCCCGAGTGCCCACTCACCCAGCTTGATGCGGCGCTGCTTGAAGGTCTTGGCGAAGTGCTCGAGCTCCTCCAGGTCGGCGGTGTCGTCGGCGGCGGGCTCGAGCGCGCGCGGCTTGTGCGCGTGCGCGTGCAGCGGCGTGTGCGCGTGCGCGTGCAGCGGCGAGCGCGCGCGGCCCGGGCCCGGCGTGTGCGGCGTCAGGAACGCGCCCGCGCCCGGCGGCGTGCGGCGCGGGCTCGGCGACCGGCCCTCTGCAACCATAGCGCATTCCCGTCTCACATAATGTATACATTATTCGACTCTATCATGTTGTATGGGCAATAATGTGTCAATTTTGAATTAATGGTTGAATTTAAACAGACTATGGGGCAGTTTAGTGGCACGGTCACGGAAGCGTATCAAACGTAATGACTACCGGAATGTAGGTCGATGGTGCGGTCTTGCAGCGCGGCGTGCACGGTGTGCGTGCCGTGCGCGGCGTGCGCGGCGTGCGCGTGCGCGGCGTGCGTGGCGTGCGCGCCGGCCGCGGCGCGCGCCTGCAGCTGCTGCAGCTGCTGCGCCGCCGCCTGCGCGACCGCCTGCTGCACCTGCAACGTTGCGACGGTCTGAGCATGCCTGCTCGTGTTGGTATCGACGGCTTCACGAGTGCCAGAATGAATATTTTAAAAACTGTATGTAATATTGTACATCAGGTGAGGTGTACAAGTACATGTCTGTTTGGACGCACATTACGGTATAGTTCTCTCGATAATGCGTTAATGAGCGCGACCAGCGCCAGTATTGGCACAGTGATAGGCGTATTATAGTGACTGACGAGGACAAGCATAAATATATTATTTTTCAACACAGTTGCTCAAAACGTGCCCTTTTTTTTGGCTGTTTGCGTGCGCAAAGTTCGTTTTTGCGAACTAGTGTGATTTAAATTTTCTAGTTTTTTTTAAATTTGTACTTGTTCCAATTCACGACTACTTACCAAAGAGGTATTATAATGTTAGTTTGTACCAAGACGTAATAAAACTAAAAACCTATTATTATGTAAGAATATCAAAATATTGAGATTTTATATTTTATTACTAGCCTCTCAACGATAGCCTCTTCATCATTATTTTTTAAAAATTGAATTCTTATAAGCAGTTCTTATTAAGGTGTCTGAATGGAACGGAATAGCTGCCAAAACGCCTTTCAAAGTGGAGGCGCTTTTCCAACTGCAAGTATGGTTTTTAATTAAGGTTCTAAAGGCAACAGTTGTTTTTGTGTTTATACAATTTAAATATTTCTATACACAAATAATCGAACATAATGATACTAAGGTAATAATAGTAAAGTGTTATTTATTATAAAATTGTTTCCTTCTTATAAAAAATTTTATTTCAAAAAAAAATTCATTGAGTTGGCTGAATAGCAAAAGCCATTGCCTTATGAAATATGAAAGCTAACAAAAATGCCTTTAATTTGTCAACAATTTTCACTGCTAAAGTTTGCACTTACTTTACTTTAATTAAGAGCTTCATTAAAAGACTCTTATTTAATCTGTTGTATTTTTTTCGCAACTGTATTGAAAAACGTCGTTCGATACACGCGAGGAAATGTCATTCTTCACTCGTCCCGAGTCTAAGATATCTCGGGACTCGTGAAGTAATGACAAACGTTCCGCACTAGTATCGAAATGTACTATTGTTATTTCAGTTTCGTTTGGAACTGACGGGAAAGATTTACAGATCATTAATGTGGAATTCAACACAGGGACAAACGTTCCTAACCAAACGTACGAAAGGGCGGGAATGTTACAAGACAAAAACTTTACATAGTATGTATTTAAGTATGTATTTATCTATATAAGTATGTATGTTGTCTAGTACACATAGAACAAGCTTTGCTTAGTTTGGGACTAGGTCAATTGGTGTGAATTGTTCCAAGATATGATAGAATGTCAAACCTTAAATGTATATTTGGGTCTGACCTGTGTGTGCAGCAGCAGCGAGTGTGCTCCGTGCTGCGTGAGCAGCAAGTGCTGCAGCTGCGCCAGCGCAGAGCCCGCGCCGCCGCCGCCCTGCAACGCAATGTTCAAAACGATCAATGTAGCTTTTCCGCTCTGTTCGGTCCACCACAATGACCAAATACAAAAGATGTGTTCGGGTTTGACCCCGAAATACTTGTTAGAAAATGATAGATAGATTTCAACTTGATAGGAAATACCAAATTTATTCATATTTGATGATGATTTGTTAAAACTTGACAAAATTATAATTAAAATGAGCACGTGCGCTTTCCTTGATGTACGATTGCGGACTGAAGTAAAGCGTGCTAATTAATGGGGCGATGAGTGAATTTGATGAGTTTGCAATAATTATGAACGGCGTAGCCCGTACAAGGTGTATAACGTGTATCTAGCACGAAACTTTTTGATACCCATTAATTCGCTACGTAGTTCAGCGCGTCTCTCCCCTACTGTTCTAGTCAGAAAGAGACGCACCGTGCTACGTGTCGAGTTACGGCTTGTCGAAAGGGTCGGTGCTAGTGCTCCGGTCCGGGCTCGGGTCTCCCCGGCGGGCGGGTGGGTGTACTCACGAAGACACTGGGCGGCTGCGGCGCGTGCAGCGGCAGCGGCAGCGCGTGCGCGTGCGCGTGGTGCGGGTGCGCGTGCGGGTGCGCGGGGAGCGGCAGCGGCGCGGACGGCGCGCGCGGCGGCGACGGCGGCCGGTCGTCGCCGCTGCCCTCGCCCTCGCCGCTCGCGGACCCGTCTGCGAACACCGCGCCGCCATTACGTACATCTCTATGCTAGTCTTTACAATCACTACATAGCATAAAAGTCGCTATATGGCTCTCTGTGCACATCGTATGTTCGGCTGCTTACTTCTTCTAAACCACGCAACAGACTTTGATATGGTTTTCGCTGTCATTTAGAGATATTTTAAGGAAGGTTATTATCTACATGTAATCCTGATTTGACCCGTGCGGGCCGAGGACAGGTCGCTATAGTATATTGTAAAGACTCCGGACTGAATGATTGATTGACTGACGCGTAACTATACTGATTTAGGCTACGAATACAAAATTTTGATTATATGTTTATTTTATTACGATGACAAGTAATATAAACAAGTTTAAAAAAAATTTACTCCCAAGAAACTCCTTTCTTTTGAACACAAAAATTAGATTCAGTTTTTTATGCGACTTGCCTTATTGTTTTATCAAAACAAATTTCAGAAGTGTACATTAGTTAGCGTGTTTCAGCGACTGAAAATCAACCCTAAAGCCCCGCCCCCTAAAGCCGCCTAAAGTCGGCCCCTTTTTTTAGTTGACGAAAATTACGCATCCTCGATCGTTAGGTCATGGATGTTTGCCTCAAATAGTCAAGCCTAGGGCAGGCAGCGCTGCTACATTTTTAAGTAATAGTTAGTAACATTCACAACTATATAATCTACAATAAGCGAGAGCCAAGTCAAGGCGGTCCGGTTCGGGGCTCAGCGACGGCGCCCAACATGACGTATTATCATCTGAGCTACATGCAGAGCTGCCCCCGCGTTAGCGCGGCCGTGCGCACCCGCCGCCGGAAATTTAATGCTAATGCGGCTCCGCTAGCTAACAGCGCGGAGAGCTATACTACACTTTACCAAATATTAAATCTTACGTATCTTATGCAACATATTTTGTAACAGTAACGACAAAGCGTGATTTTAGCACAGATCTAAATGTATTTTTTTTATCTACTGGCTTTCATACAAGGACAAACATTTTAGTTACTTTTCCTCGACATCACGATCATTTATATCAATGGGTATGGGATTGACGCAACAGCTTGTGGGGACAAACTGCTGGTACAACTGACACGTACCAACAGTTTGAAGAAACGCTACAATTATAAAGGAGCGATTACGCCGAGAGGTGACAATAAGAAAGCGAAAGGGTTGCGCGCGCGTGGCCAGGTTCGGCGTTTTTTGCCGGCGCGCGCGCCGCACAATGCGCCACTAAGACGATGTTCACTAAGATAAATTGATGTTAAAGCTGCGCTGCCATTATTGTTGGCTCGTATAGTTCTAGTTTTTTCTAAAGTAATGCCCATACAAATGCAACCCCATGCTGGATTAAATTATAAAACGATTTAATTTTAAACTACCATATCAAAGTATTGACGTTATCAATATAATGTTTATGTATATTTAGTTTACTTGTAATAAATAAATTTTGGAGTGTGGGCAAATGTACGTACCGTGGCTGGGCGGCGGGGAGGGCGACTTGATGAGTTCGCCCGACTCTTCTGAAACAAGACAAACAAACACTGTAGCGGCACCTTATGCTCCATCGCGTCATTAACAGTTGGCACAAGCCGGCGACTGCGGCGTCAGCGCGAAGCCGCACGACTCCCGGCCGCGGCGGCGGCGCCCGCGACGCGTCGGATCGAATTAAGCCGATTAAATGTCAATTTGTTCTTCAAATTGCTTTTAGTTAAATTCGAGGCGGCAGCGGCCGCGGCCGGCGCCGGTCCGGCGCGGCGTCCGGCCGCGCGCTGCGCCGGATCACCTAATTACCGGACACGGATTAATCGGCTAATCGCGAAGCTGTACGACGCGCGCGGCCGCTAACCGGATCATTACCATTCTAATTCCATATCCGACTTGATACCAAACGCCGGACTCAATATTTGGGTATCGCCTTACAATCTAATTAGAGGCACCGGCGGCTGACACGCGACCAAAGTATTTCATCAGAATGCGATTTGCATATTCAAATAGACAGCGGGTTTGTAGATGCTCTACGCGCGTGCGAGCGCTACGCAGGCGCTACGGCCTGTCTACGTGCTGCTTCAGATCCGGCATATAGACAGCTTCTGTTACGTAATACTCAAATCATTTTTAGTTTTCTTTTGCATCATATTAATCCTTGACTGAAAATAAGCATGTTACTTTAGGTATGTGTAGTGATGCTTTGAATTGTTGGCTGAATGCAGTGTCGCGGGTCGCCCACGCTGCACGATGCATGCGCGTGGGAGCGGTACCTGCGTTCGGTAATCCCGCGCACCTTACCTCGCACCGGCGAAGGGTTCGCGAGACATACAAAGCGACTGTTCCACGCATTGTAAAGGATAGTTGCAGAAACTAGACGCAGTCGTCCCGGGATCGCGTCGGATGCAGATTTTTTGTTAAAAGAAAAAACGACAATTCGTTTTTTGTGGCGCAGATCAAGAACCCATTTCAGCAGTAACCGAATGTGACGAAATTGTTGCACAAATTCTACGTCAGTTTAAACTTTTTTAACAACTACGGGCCGCAAAAAACACACCTCCGTCCGTCAAACGTCTTACTTAGTCGCGCATTGTTTGCTTGACGGTTCCTGCTGATGGCACGTCTCATATGCACAGTTTGCTATTAACACATTGTAGTACACTATACCTGTATTGGGAAGGTATGTTTGCAATGAAGGAGTAGGTAATGCAACGTTAACTGGACCTCAAAATCAATTTTGTCTTAAAAGTGATATCTCCGACGAAGGTGAGTAAGTTGAATATGAATGTCTGTACACGGATGGATGTTAAATAAATGTAAGTATTTAAGCTATGTATATGTTCGCAAGTATGTAAATCCGTGGTCAAGTCTCCACAGTACGTACGAGCTTAGCTTGGCTAGGGGCTAGTACAACTGATGCAAAGTGCTCCAAAATACTTATTTCTTTCATAAAATAGGCCTAAAAAAGACCAGCGGTCGAGGCATGATCGGCCAAGTTTCATTCATCTCCATGCGCGTCTCTGTCTCCGGACACTAGTTGGACAGAGCCGCAGCGAGGGATAAATTAACTAGGCCGGTCATGTTCGGGCTACTGACACAGTATTGAGCAAAGTGTTCGTTTTTCTTCAAAATGGACTTACAATGTTATTAATACAATAACTCACTAATTGATTATATTTAGCCGTTAATGCGAAATTAATGATGTTTGGATATTTTGATATTTTGTTCCCCAATCATGCGTTAACGGCTGGACGGATTTAGATAAAATTTTGCAGACAGATAGATCGTGACCTGATTTAAAACATAAGGTACTTTTTATTTCGTAAAATAAAAAGAATAATAATGTTATGCGGGCGAAGTCATGGGTGAACACTCGTCGTATATAACTGTACTGATTAGACAACCATTAAGAAGCTGCAATCGTTTATAGCGGTACCCATTAAATGAGTATTAAGGTAACGGTAAAGTGCGATGTTTTGGCAACAGTTAATTAGTGAGTGCATAGTGCTGCGCCGCGCTAATGGCGGAGCCGCGTCACGCGGAAGTCCGCGCTGGTTGCCGCGGCGCAAGCGCAGGCGGCTGTGCCATAGTGGTTGGAACTATAACACATTTACATTATATGCAATAATACATTAATACCTAATTAACAAGCAAATTCCCAGTTACGAAAAATTTAAATAATAATTATCATTGCTTAACAGATGCCTCTCAAATTGACATTTTTATGATTTATGCACCCTACTGTGACATTACAAACATTTTTTTTTACTGAACTTATTGAAATTATTGATTTGACAACATTATATTAGATACTTTTAAGTAATTAGTTATTGACATTTTCTTGTATATTTGTAGGCCATTTAAGCCATAAACATAAATTTTTGCATGCCAGATGCTGGCGGAATATGTGGAACTCTAGTTATTAAGTCATCTTATTGTTTACCATATTTTGAAACAAAATAAAAATTATTCTATTCTATTCTATGCTATTCTCATAACGTAGTTTAAACATGTTCAACGGGTTGTTCAAGAAGGGTTTTTCCGAGGGTCTAAATTAAGTCGAAATGCCATATTTAATTAAATTAAGTTGTTTAGGTCAGGTCAGGTCAGGTTGTGATTAGGTCATTTAAAATGGGAAGTCTGAGAATAAGAGGTACCTATTTTTCTTAATGTAATTTTCCATAAAAAATCATACACCTGATCAAACATGTTTAATTTGCTTGAAATAATTGTAAGTTGTTTTATCGCGGTTATTGGTAGTGTGGGCGGAAAGAAAGAAATATTGCTATATAAGCCAGTGTTAACACGCAAAAAATGTACCTAGATATGGAAAACTATATTAAATTTATTGTTTATTCAAAGTACGTAAGCCAAAGAAATGGCCTAGGCTGTACTAAATAAGTTGTAAATTTGTGTTAAGATAAATTATAATTTAATTTAACACAAAATTGCAGCTTAAAATGTTACATCTTAAATCTACAAATAGAGAGCTGCTGTTAATTCCTGAGCAGTTTAGCTGTACACACAATAAGCTCCTTGTGCTACATAAATGTACCCTTGAAAGAAACACATGAATGATACGATATGATTATAAATAAAATATTATATTGAGGCAAGATCGGCGACCTATTTAAAAAAAAGACAATTCTACGAAACCTCAGATTTTCTTTTTATTTCTTAGAATCTATGAATTACCACATCTTACTATCATGTCAATAAATATTTTTAGAGGAGGAAATTTTGCTTATTACAAGAACCAAGTGTGTAGTTCCATTTTAGTTAAGTTTTGGTAGAAAAAGGCTTAATTTTAACTTGCGGCGCATTCTTTCAAAGCGCTGCTAGAGTTAGTAGTCTAATTGCGTCAATTGGAACGATTTCATGTTAAGTTTTGTATTTTATTATTGTGTATACTTTATGTTTTTAACTATTTATGTCAGTCTGCCCGTGTACATGAGACCTGAAAAGGGCTCGAAACGTTGGGAATTATATTTGTTTCAATATACGCGCTTTAAGCTGTTAAAATTGTCTCATTTTAATGTCATCAAGTCGCGTAAACATAAGCAATTATTAAGCATGTGAAGCGATCATCTCACATGCTTATACAGTCAGCAGCAGATACATCCAGTCAAAAAAATCGAAAATACGACGATTGTCAACAGAGTAAGGAACTGTGCAGATCTTTTAGCTCAGCTACTTACGTCGCTGGCTGTATTTACTATGACCGCTAGTCTAAAGCTTACTATACATACAGTCAGACATTATAGGTTGCGGGTGCTCTTAGGACATTACTATAAATCCAACACCCAAGAAATAAGAACTTGGCGTGATTCCCCGACGAACCGGTCGCTTCATCGGTAATCGCCGTTAAAACCACAAGCTAATGAACTACGTATGAACAATTAATACGCTTATTTGTGTATTATAAAACGGGTCTTAATTACGTTATAATGTTTCAATTATCGCGTCGACTCATCCGAACAAACAATAACCTCAAACGTTGAATAACGTACTATCCTATGAGTGTTTGATTTTGTTTTAGTTTTTACTAAATTTTCTACTGAAAACCATTTTGTTACAGGAATATGATTTGCAAGTTTATTATAATGTTCAAAAACTAGCTACGATTATTTTGAGACTTGTTCCACACATATAATACACATTCAAGTGAATGAACGTGTAACCATGATTCCGTCGGTCCGGTTTCCATGTCACAGGGGTTACGGAGGTCAGTTTTGTCGCTCCAATGTATTAAATTATGATGATGATACATGAATCTTCTACTCGTACTTATGTAACTTACAAATTTTTACAACCGTACACAATCTTGGTATTGTGACGTTTATTCTGACTTGAAAATACAAAAAGTAGAGCTATAGTACTTAATGAATGCAGTCAGATCGCACTTACGTCAGTATGCTTCTAAAATTTGGGCACATACTTGTAATAGTGATTTAGATATTGGAAATAAAAAAAGAGTACCATATAACACATTTAAAATTAGTTTTGATGACGGCAGCAAAATGAAGATTCTATCAATAATACCAATAGTGTAGTAATCTACATCTACACTAATATAATAAAGAGGTCAACTTTGTTTATTTGTATGTAGGGGGTAATCTCTGGAACTACTGAACCGGTTCTAAAAATTCTGTCACCATTAGAAAGCTACACTGCCTCTGACGGATATAGGCTACTAATTTCGCGAACGTGAATGAAGTCGCGGGCGTGTTCAAGTATTAGTTTTGTGGATCTCATCGCCAGAGTTGATCAAAATAGTGTATAGGATAACGTTAAAGACACCATAGTTCCAACAAATACATTACAAAGTAAATAACCTCTTCCTTCTGACGACAGCCGGGTAAAAACAAAACGTTCACAAAAATAGATACTCATAATTGAGAATTAGGTTAAAACTTACATAGAAGGCTAAAGAGTATTGTATAAGCAGAAAGAAAAAAGATGTAAACAAAAGTGATATTCATAACAAGAGGTAAGAACAAGCCCGGCGCTGGCGGAAATAGACTGCTTTGAACTTCGCCCGAATATCATTTAAGAATGTCAACATTAGACGGCAAACGTCAACTATAAATTACCATTTTATAAAAATGGTATAGTTTTATTTACCGTGACGTAAGGCCGTATTGCAAAGGCAATGAGTAGAGAGCCTAAATATGATTAAAAATCGCGAAATTTTTTATATTGCGAATGCCAATTGGAACGAAGGCGCGGGTACTCACGGTAGGAGCAGTAGGCGCGGGAGGCGGCGCGCACGCACGAGGAGAGCACCATGGCGCGAGAGTGCGGGCTGCGAGCTGCGAGCTGCGCGGCGCTCGGCGGGCGGCGAGCGAGTGCGGCCGCGCCGGCGCCGCCGCGCCCGCGCCCCTCTCACCCTTCGACTCGCAACCGTCGAATTAAAAATTGGAACTTTTTTGTCGGAATCCGTTTCTTTTTTTCCGCCCTTAGTGAATTTTTTTCGCGCGTCCTCGCCATTATTTCGATTACCTGAGATGATTTTTTTTCGCTTTCGCCGAACGGATCGAGCGATGCGCGCTTAAAAGCTGTTTAATTTTTTTGGGAAAGGGGAGACGCGAGCTGCGGCGATGCGCGAATTCCGATATCGGGTTCGATTAAAAAACCCGGCGGCGCTGCTCCGGCGTCGCATGAACCGCGCCAACGGCTTTTTAATGATCTCCCGAAACATCTTCGACGGCTGGGCTGATGGCCGTCGGACCTGGTGAACTTCCATCCACTCGTTCCGCGAACATCCTCTACTCCAACGATAGGTCAAACGATGAACATAAGTAACACTGGACGTACCTAATTTGTAGCGGTTTCACTGATACCTACTACCGTAGCGGTGAACATGGAGGTAAGCTGGAAAGCCAGTCGCCGCCGTCTTCCGATTTCATAGCTGTGTATTATTTCTCTGAGGTGTATTATTCGATTGGATGTAAATTTAACTGCAATACAGATATAAAAAAATTAACATACAGGTCGCCTTCCGAGCCTCCTCCGTTTTTTATTCGATTAATAAAAGAAACGCGAACTTCACAGTCTAAATCAGTATCAGTTAACTGAAAATGTTGGTTGTAAGGCAGTGCAGGGGACGCAGCGTCAGTGCAAACACCATATCGGACCTCTCCGGTTCGGGACGCGAGTATTCGACGAGCGTTACGACGACTTGTATTAGTATTAAGTATCTATACTTCAAATACTTGTGAATGGTAAGTCAAACAAATATTTTGTTGTTTAAAATCTTGACTGCTGTTAAGAAAGTTAAAGAGGAATGGTTCATATTTCTTTTTATAATAATGATACGATTAATTTAAAGAATTTTTTATTTGAATTATTTTAATAACATTTTTATGCTTGTTTAATTGACATCATGAAATTTGTATTTAATTTAATTTATTAAAAGAAATGCTTTACTTCTTACTTATTGTAATTGGATTATATATGCATACATTTTTTTGTGTTACACAAATAAATAAATGAAATGAAATATAACTCTTTAATTCCCTCCAGTGCACTAGCACTGCGGCGCGCCCGACGGGTCGTTTGACAAGATAATTACTCAACTTTTCTACTATAAACATGTATCATTACAAGTATTCAATGACTATCAGAACACTTGAATGTTTTAAAAAATTAAAGTGGCGTATAAACGTGAAATTCCACTCATTCACCAATTTATAAATGAACGGATTGGTATCCCGGATTTTTAAAATTTAACACAGGGATGAAGTTAGAACTCTGGCATATGGAGTCAGCGATATAAAAATAACATTTAGGATCTCGGTTAAAAGTCACAAGGCGTCAAAGGTTGACGTAGACTAAAAAGTATCGAGAACTTGCAAATTAATTGTTACCAAAACAAATCAGCAGGGGCCTAGCGCGCTGGCTTTTATCGATGACATAAAACATATATCCCGTTCTAACAAGTATGCGTGTGCGAGAGGGACCAAAGCGTTTATGTGCGCGATAAACGCTAGCGTGCTACTATAGCAGGTATCAGCAAGTGATGAAAATAAAATTGTAATTAGCTTGCGTAGGCGTGCTACGCGGCGTAGCGGCGCCGTAGCTCGCGGCCGTAGCGGCCGGCGTAGAGGGTGACCCGTGGACCTCTCGCGACTCGGAATTCTATATTTGCGCATTTTATTGCGAGTCCGGCGGCGCGGTCGCGGGTGCGGGGGGAGGGGGGGGGGGCAGTAAAGGGTGACTCTGTTTACACGACCTCATAAAAAGTGCATCATATTTGTATGGCGGAGGGCGACCGCCGTGATTCTAGCTATTTAATATTAATGTATTTGGTTGGAAATTGATTGCAACAAGTGGGCGTTTTGGTGGAATTACTTTGTTTGCAAAAAAATTAAGTAGTTCATAAAAAAGTGTTTTATTGAGTTCACAAAAGAGGAGCCGGGATTTAATTTACACTTAATACTACATTAGTATTATGTACTTTGTGATACTACTTATGATAATGAAAGCAACTCTGGCGAGCTCTATTGCATTTTGTTGTTCGTTATATGCGACAATACTGCTGAAGCGATAGAATTTGATCAAAATTTAGCATGAAGATACGTATATTTTTTATATCGAGGATGGAAATAGACTTTTTTATCTCCGTTTCTGCGGAATAGTGATAAATGAATTCTTAGGTTAGAAATGCCAAAAGCAAAACTTGATAACCTTCGGCGGAAATATCATGTATATTGAGTTAGAGCATAACAATAAGTATATTACGTTTTGTCCTAGACAAGTAAGTTGTCGGCGCCAGAGTTGGATGTTTCTGTAAGCAGGTGGGCGGATGTTAAGCGCTCAAATTGGAGGTTTGTTCGCAAACATAATTTTACTTTACTTTTTCAATCCATCGATCAATTCATTTAATGCAAGAAAACGGGTACAACAGGTTGTGGGTAGTAATAGGTAAAATATATCTTTTTTTTGAGTCTTAAATTTTTTTATCTAACTAATAACTGTGTGTATAGTTGATTGATTGGTTTATTTTTACAACCATTCGTTTGATTTACCGTGTTAATCTGTTTTAACTTCCAAGTGAAACCTTGCAAGTGAACTTTGATCCATTTCCAATAGTCGGATCGACTCAAAATTGGATATGTGTAAATAAATTGGATGACAATACGATAATAAAATACGCAAGGAAAAAGTTCGTACTAAAAATGGAGTTGTTCTTAAAAAGCATATTAGCATGACATATTTTTAATTTTAATTTTGACATAATGATATTCACTGCCATTATATACAACAGCTTTACACTTTTACACTATTTGGTTTGTGAGTGGACACATAATGGCAATACGAGTATGATATGTCATAATAGTTATGGAGACGACAGATTAGTTTTGCCCAACGACCTGCCACCCGTGGTCACGGACTCATGGCATAACGTGCAGCGATAATCGCGCGGCACTTGCCGGCCGGCGCTCGCCGCCATCTTGCTTGGCATTTGCATCCCGCGCGGAAGGGTGCGCGCGCGCAGGCGGCGCGTGAAATCACGCATCGGCCTCGCGATTTAATATCGGTGATTTATGACCCGCGCCGACCTAGTTAATGTGATTTTTAGTTAAGATTAATTCGAAGAATCTAATGGATGTATAGGGGACAAAAGTGTTATGACATTTTTTGTTCACTTTTGCTCTATACTATATGTATACAAACAAGTAAGTACCTAGTTTGGACTGCAAGCCGCGATAGAGCGCTATGGTTTTTCAGGATTAAACTCTTGTCATTTAGTGAATTAATTGTAGAATATAAATAAAAAAGGTACATTTTTGTGATTTAATGTGTGAAAAGTAGCAGTTATATTATATTATGATAATATCACCACTATGAAGTCTTAAAACCATTAATTTATGCGAAGGCCCTTAGATTCTAAACCCGTGTTAATTTGTAGGCAGTTTAACGTTTACGCGTGTATGCAAACGAGATAGCGTTGTTTTCTTGCCAAGATGTCGTCAAAGTGATTAGTTATTTAAGAGTTTAATTAAGGTTAGCTTTATTTATCTCGGTATAATTGCCACATTACATATAAATTGTCGTATGTTGAGTTATATGTATTAATATTACATAATATACAGAGATCGTCAAAAATAATTAATTAAAGTATGAAATAACAAACGTTAAACGCACAGAATGACAAAGAGAATAGTAATTTTAAAATAAAATAAATCCTACCTACTTACCCAATAAATAATGAAATATATCAAATAATAAAATATAATGACAATTAAAAATTAAATAAAAAAATGTCGTTAGAGATAGAGACAATGAATAGGAACGTTACCAGCGACCACGTTGCCAGTGGCCGGTAGGCTAGCGCCGCCCGCGTGTTAGCTAGCAGCTAGTTGGATACTATAGCACTAGTGTTCTGGCGCGGCGCGGCGCGGGGCGGGGGCGCTGATTGCGGGATGCGGCGCTAATCAATAGCTGCAGCTGCACACATGCAAGCGCAGCACACACACCCGCACGCGCTGGAAACATGGCCACCTGTCACTGAGACACGTGTCCGTGTTCGTCTGCGCTCCGTCAGAGGTGACAGGGCATGCTTTATACATCGGTTGACAATGTGACGAGTTAATGGTAATGATTAAGTTTCGCCTTCATAGTCTGATGCGATTGTTTTTCATGAAAGAGGGAGACAAACGACCATGCGGGTCGTCTGATGGTAAGTGATCAGCGCTGTCCATGGGACTCGGCGACCTCTGGCTGGAGTATCACTGATTGTTGTCCCTCTGATGATGATCGGTGATCTCTCACCGTATGAAACACCTAGCTACTGCCTCGCGCCGTTATTCTGTGAGAGTGTAGTAGGCACTAGCCTGGTCGTGTCAGCTAATTTTTTTATTATAATGATATTGATAAAATCATATATTCTTCATTTATTTATTATAACCATTTATAGCGTCTACGGTTTACGGCTCTATCACTTCACTAGTAAAGTAGGTATGTTCCCCCAAACCCCGCGCAGAGCTCGAAATTTAAAAGCCTACAAAGAAACACGAAGTAGGTATTTGTGTACGGGGTGCTAGCGACAAGTAGCCGCATATTCTTTGTGAATCGCTAACAGATTTTCCGAAATGAGTTCGGAGGGGCGCGCCGCATACCGAACGGGATTTCCATTGAGTTTTAGAATTTCTCTGGGAATGGGTTGGAGGGTCCATTATCGCGCGCTGACGGCGTCCACAATGCTATCGCGGACACACGGCCGCGGCCCCGCCGGGGCGCGGGCGGGGCGGGGCAGGGGGGGGGGAGATCATAGATTATTCAGTTCAATTGTGTATTAGCGGAGGGCAATTCGTATTAATAAGATTAAAGGGAGGGAACAGTTCGGCCGGCGCGAAATTTCTTTAAAATGTTTTGTTGAGAGTTTGAAATCGAAAAACGTAGGTGCGAGTTTGTTAGGATTATTGAATGCTTAGTAAATTGAGAGTATTGGGCAAGTTCATGAATATTGTTTTGTTGTCGCTCTGGATTAATATTAAAGTAGGTAAGAAATATTTGCTTGAACTGCGACCCCGAGTAGCGTACTAGTAACGTTTTACGATCAGAGTAGTCCACCGCAGTTGTAAGTAGTAGGGTAATTCCAATTAGATCATCTATGAGCAAGGAACTGACAGTATACTACGTCATAGCATAGATACAAATTTGCTTAGTATAGAATAGGCTTGGGTATGCGGTGGAACATTAATGGCATTTTGTCATTCAGTCATTCCTTCCATTTTGGCGTTCTGTAATCGAGGTTATTCGGTGTAGGTTATTAAATTCTCTATTCTATAAGTTATATGCCGGTGCTTTTTAATTCCATGAATAAACGAAATGAAATGAAATACCTTTAATCCAGAACTATGATAGCACATAAAAGTCGAATGAATATCTCTACATAACATTAACAAAAAAGATTTTTGTTACTCGCGACAATTTAAGAGGAAACAATTTTTCCAAGAGTTTAATTTTACAGTCAAATGCGTAAATTATACAGTTTTTATTCTATATTTCGATGGAGTAAAGTCAAAAAAGTATATGCTAACTATTTATGACCGAGATATAGAAAAAAATTAGCTACAATCATTATTCGGGAAGTACATACGTCACATAGGTAGGGCGCTGTTAACTTCTGAGCCGCCCTCCGTGTCGCGCAGGCGCGATTTTAAACTATGTAAATGTATGTAAAGTAGCACCCCTTTGGCAGTCTGCGGCGCGTGTGGCGGGGCGGGCGGGGCGGGCGGGGCGGCGCGGCGGCGGGCGGGGTATGGAGATGAGCGCGATTGGGCGACCCTCGGGCGAAAGGGTTGGATGCTGTGATTTGCACTCGCGCGCCGCGACGCGGCCAATTTGCCGCGCACATGGCGACTGTTATTAAAATGAAGCCACTTTTTATTTTAACCCTACGACAACACCCTTTTATTAATGTTGCAATTACCAATATCGTGCTGCCATACCAACAGCTTTCGTAATATTTCCGAAATAACCCTTTCGCTGACGTAAAATTTTTGCTGATGACTACTTACATCAATTATTTACAACAATAGCTCAGGGGTGTTCTATTTAAAATCGATCATTGGTTATTTATTTTAAATCATGGCATTTGTCTTATACTTATGAGATATTTTTGCCATTAACGCTTCGTCTCCAAATCTCTAGAAAGATGACGCGTTACACAAACTAATCGCTGTACTAGTATAATACTATGAGACTATGATGACATTTATTGTGAAAAGTAAGTTAGGGTTTAAATCAAGTGCACTTTTGCTTCGAAGGTGCCGGGCAAGGGGGCGGGGGGTGGGGGCGAGTCCGTAATGAATGTATGAATGTAAACATCCCGCGCAAACACGGCCGCTGATTGTTTGTCCGAGGGGGCCAGGGGAGGCATTCTAGCAAATTAAATTCCTTTAAAGCCCGTCGTGATTAGCCGAGAGGCTGCTGAAGCCAATTGGCAAATACCTACAGTTATCTGCAGTGCACAGCGACTCGGCACAGCAAGCATTGTGTACCTGATTTTGATTTACAGGCGCAGTACGGTCGAGCAACTCTCAATTCATTTGTTGTTACGACTAGATTCTTAAGTGTTGAGCTACTGCTGCGGCTGACTGAACATTGGCCACATCGTCAACTACATCTACTAGTTTGCACTATCAACTACATTATTTATTCCGCCAGAACATGCAAAGTTCAGAGATCTTACTCCTCGTGCGGTATCATCATCACCATGTCCTCCACACCGTATCCGGTGACGGCGACTCCTACATTTGGTTCAGTCTGGTTTGTTTCTGTTATGCGCTCTAACGTGGCTTGCGAAACCAAACTTCGCTTTAAAGACGCGATCACATGCTGCACAAAAGAGTTGACTAGCCGAGTTGTAAGTATAGACATAGGAGGACTTGGGTATAGGATCTACATGACACAGCATCTGGTGCCTGCTTTGCTTCTACATCAGTTAGACGGTGTAGTATGGAGGTCCCGGTATGCCCATAAAGCGCATTTTACAATGATGACATTGCAGATGCTTTATTACTAGCTTTTAGAAACATCTCGGAACGTGAGTAATGTATTTCGTTCCGTTCAGAATTTGTATTCAAATCACCCAGTTTACACTTCACGAAAGGAGTTCTGGAATAAATGATACATTAATAATTTTAAGACTAAATTATGCACAATGGACCTAGTTCCCCGCTATGCAAGCCTTTCATTTTGCTGGCAAAATGTGTGAGATGTGTTAAAACGAACAACATTGTATGTAATCTTACCATATTTTTATACGTGATAAAGATATTAGAATAGTTTTTTATTCAGTGATCATTTTGCGATGTCAGTAATGTTGGTCTACAGTAATTGATGAACACATGATAGCCCCACGAGTGCGAGGCCCCCGCTCTGGAGCTATTTAGTTGCAAGCGAGTGTCCGGCGAACTGGAAAATACGCGTTTGAAGTTTGTAGCCGGCGCAGCGCGCAGACTGCAAATCATCGCAACGCACGCACTCAGCGAGATGGTAAATAAAATATCATTACTTTAAAAAAGGATTTAAAGGTTAAATATGTACCTTATTCTCCTAATTTCATTTCAGTTACAAATAAAGCACTGAGATGACATTTTGTTCTCTTTGCCGTTTCCGTTTGTGAAGTTCTTTGTTAGCAGAAATAACGATGTTACTTTCGTTGCAATAGGATGCGTGTGTCGAAGGTGGGCAGCGGGGTGCGAGAAGAGGGAAGGGGGGTGCAGATAATCAAATAACACTCAGTGCCGATGTCGCGCCGATAATGCGATACTGAAATCGAATGCGGAACAAAAAATAAAGGCTGCGTCACAACGGCGCCCGCGCAGCTGCCGGCGCGGGGGGGGGGGGGAGCAGCACGCGCCAACCCTTTAGCGGCTGTTAACTCTATTTTATTTAAGCATTTGATCTCGCGCGGGGGCGATGCGGGCCGCGCGTGCGCCGCCGAATCAACATTATAAATTGCTTTAATCACGTTTAATGGTCGCCACCGATAGTCATATTTCAGAAGTAATGGCTCCGCGCATTACCATCACGAAATAACTAGCTCGGCGCGCTCATCAATTATTTATAAAGAGTTATTGTTGCAATGATACCACGCACACACACACACACACACACACACACACACAAACACACGCACGCACGCATTCGTGTATTCTTTAAACTTGGATCTCATTTTATTTGTTTACACTGTCCCACATCGACATAGATGTCACCGAGGAGTGCCGACGGATACTGCGCGTAACCTACTACTTGATAGAGGTAGGTAGAGCCTCACTGTAGCTAATTGCTGATAGCAGTACAAACGGCCCGGCATGACCAGGGTACTACCACACTCCCACATAATACGCATCGGGATCCAAAGGCCGGTAGAGGATCAGCGATTCTTGGTTTCTACGGGCGGCGGAGATTAGTTCCCATCAGGTGACCCGCAGCTCATTTTCCTCCCTATTCTCCCTATTCCGTACAAGAAGGATATAGCTTTGCCATAGATACGAACAGTTTAACAATATTCTTTCTCTATTGCAATGATATTTCATAGAAATCTCTCCAGTTCTTCCATTACTTTATTTTATTTACTCTTAATGTGTCGAGTAAAAATATATTTTTTTATTCTTTCTTTATGTCGTTGCTTTATTTTTCGCTCAAACATACACTGCCATCCTAATATAACTCATTTTCAAATTTCTACGTCTCGAACAATACTGCTCACTTGAGTTCCGGCTCCGTGCTCCAGAGTCGATGCAATCTGAATAAACATCGTATAATGTAAGCTACTCGCAAAACTATTGAATGCCAACTCTTGCAGTTCGGACGTGGAACAATACCGGGTGCGCCGGCGCATTGTCGCGGCTCCGTTTACGCCATTCACGGGTTTTTGCGCGTCGCTGCGTCGGCGCAGAGGGTTGCGCGGAGAGAACTTTGCTCTTTGTCAATTTACAGAAATTATGACTATTAATAACGTCTTGATTTGCCACTTTACAAAAAGGGCTGCCAATCTTTACTAACATTATTAAAGGAGTTTGTTAGTGGGAGGCAAGTTTTGAAACTGTAATACTCATTTTATTTCATTTAGCATAATTTACGATTATTTAGCACGGGATTACGGGATACAGTCTATATTTATCACGGGGGAGAAGCCGTGGGCATAACTAGTATAATGCATTACTAGTATAAAGCATTTAAACCAGGATAGATTTAAATACCTACTTAACTTCGGAGGGTTTTCAATTATTATAATCCAACCTCATTTCACTTTCAATCAGGCCTACGCCTGGAGAAGTGAATTTACGTACCTATATCAATGCTTTCAGTTCAAAAAGTACGTTTTCATTTTGATATTTCGGTAGGTAGGTAATTCGTAAAAAACATTACGGATATTCTGAATGCGTAAGTGAGAAGGTAGTACTCATCAGTCTGAAGGACTTACTAGAATAGTGACAATATGCTGGGTATTTGTCTATAAATAAAATAAAATAAGTGAACAGGCTCTCCCGAAATAGAACACACTCGCGTTGAAGTTTAGAACCGAGAGCCGGTCTGGTTTGACGTGCGTTTCGTGCGACACGGCGCTAGCCCGCTGGAGATGGGGGATGTTTAAGCATTTTACCTTTGAGCCGCGGATTGAATTGCAGATGAAAAGCGTTTAGCTGTCGCCGACATCAAAGCGAGGGCCGCGCCCTCCGCCGCGCACCGTCCGCTCGGCCGCGCCGCGCTCGCCGAACTATTTCAATGACAGCGCCATTTGTTGAGGTATTTTGGATATTTTAAAATTCTTGGCATGCTCCCTAGCTCTAAAGAAAACATTGTTCAGGGGAATTCGCTTTATCCTTCCCGAAACGAACAATAACAACTCTATGGTACTATATGCAATATACCACGCTGAAATTAGTGTACGTACCTACCTATTTTTTTTGCTTAGACTTTTGTAAGTAAAAAGTATTACCTATTTTATACCGATTAAATACATGAAACCTTAGAACTCGTAATTTGTGATGCCGGCACTCTGGATACTCTACATTTAAAACTTCACGAGTTACTGTGAATTATTTAAATCATAACCAATCACTCAGTAAGTAATAAATTATGTGCTCGTATAGAAATTAACTCTGAATCCAATAATCATAATTAGATACGACAATTGAAATAATACTTTATTAGTATGATAGTTCTAGGAAACCTACACATTCATGTAACAGAATGTGTAACCGTGATGCTGTTGGTCTGGTTTTCCTCTGTTTGTGGCATCAACGATATGTTGTCAAAGTAGTTGGGCTCGTGACAACGCCTGTTAGTTTGTGTGAGTGTTTATTCCTTTGTTGATTTCGTGTCTTTGTTGTCATGCTGACTTTACTAGAATCACCAATTTTATACCGACGAGATTATATAACTTGTGAAGGAATAATATTCCTGTACCTACCATAGCAATTACTTAATGTTACCTAATTGCTATGGTAGGTACAGGAATATGTGTTTACGGTTTATATCTCGGTTTACGCGGGTCAGGTCATCAGTCGCTCCCACGGATCTAGTAGTAGCGTAGTAGCACGTAGTAGTAAGGATTTACGAAGTCAATTTTATAATTACACAAAAATGGGACACGAATGTAGTCGTAGGTACCGACCCATGTGTTAGTTGGATTCCTGATTGCATTTTAAAAGCCTAAAGTAGTTTGAAATATAATAAACTAGCGACCCGCTCCTGCTTCGCTTGGGTACAATCGAGGCGTAATGTGCATAAAATGCTTCAGTAAAAAAAAACTCTAAATGACAATGAAAACTGTATCAAAACCCGTTGCGTGGTTTAGAAGGAGAAGGCGGTCGAACATACACTATAAGGATTTAGGACAGACAGGAACGGATAGCGACTTTATGTTATACTATGGACAGCTTGAAAGATATAGCGCGTGATTTGCAATGGACTTATAATTTACAATGTCACATGTCGTAACAGAATTCTGATTTTGTCGATACCAACAAGAGTCAAAGTTAGAGTGAAAGGTAGACGCACGTAACTTTGTTATTAAAAAGGCAGTTAAACGAGTACGCGAGTCACTTGCGGAACCATCGACTGTTAAAGCATCGCTGATCCGTTGCCGAACCTAAGATAACGTGGGCCTCGGAACCTCTCACTCACCACAAGAGACGTAGTAACAAGCAACTGCTTTCCACCGGTATCTTCTTATCAAAGGTCTTTTCCGAACCGGTGGTAATTTTCTACCATGCGTAAGCGCTGCCTGTATAAGCTTGAATGAAAATATTTTGACTTTGATTTGACCAATTCTGAGAGGGTGTGATACTAGCTTGTAAGAGCCTGTCCAGTCGTGCTGCAACCAGCGACTGGTTAAAGTGTGGATCTACCAGTATGCAAGTACATTTTACTATTCGTGTGTGATCACGTGTCGCTATTGAAAACTGTAAGCTCATCTGCCGCCGAAATAACAATAATCTCGTTGGAAAGTGAATTGTGCCATTGTCGTGGCACATAGCGCTAGGTACCGCGGCACGCGCGGGAAGGGTTGCGGAGGGATGGGGCCGCTGCGCGCGCGCAACCCTTCGCGCACCCCTGGGGTTTCACTTTTCATCTCGCGCGGAACAGATTGCTCGTCGTTCTGCGCAGGTGAGCGGCGCGGGGCGCGGGGAGGGGCGGGCCCCGCCTCGCGTCGTTTGCATACGCCTCCGCCGGCCTCCGCACGACTCGCTCCCTCATTTACATACTGCGCCTGCGCAAACGGGTCCGCCACGCAACGGCACAGCCGATTTCTAAACCCATCTATTACCAAATCGGGCGATAATCACTTCGGGACATCTATTTTACATCCGTTAATAGTAAAAACTATTTATAATCCTAAAAAAACTCGAGATGAAAGCATCGTAAGAATCCCACGCTAGCGATGAGCCGGCAAAAACGATTGTAAAATAACTGTTTGCATAAAAAGAGCGATGAATGCCGGATCGGAAATATGCATTTTTTACGGTAAACGCGGATTCAAATGGCGCACGATTAATCACCCCCCCCCCCCCCTGCGCCGCGCCGCGACCCGCGGCTGCGTGCGTTTCGGGCTGCGCGTGCGTTGTCTCTGCATGAAGTTTATGAGCGCCGGCAGGCAAGACAATGTACATTTTATTTATCATGTACTTAATATCATATCAATATTTATAACTATTACAGTGTATTTATTTAGTTATTTAATATAAAATAAAATAATAGATTTATATATATCTTTACATTTTTTACGAAAAGTACATCCAATTGAACCTGTGCAAAGCCGGGACGGGGCACTAGTAATAATAATAACAAACTAACTTAAATCGCAAACTTTCTTTGCAAAATGAAACCATCGGACAACTCTAAACTAAACTAATCCCTAGTAATAATTTACAATTGTTTTTTATTTTATTATCATAGCCATACTAATAAATTTATTTAGCACCACAACACTAATCTAGCTAAAACTATGAGGTGTAACTGCAGGGCAGAACCACCCCAACACGACTCGTGCTAGATATTTCACTCACTCTCCCAGGGATACAAAACGCACAGTTTGAGAGTTAATCAATGTTACAGAAATGCGTTTCAAAAAGACAAAAAACTACATTGATTGCTGTCTACTATTAGAAAACATAAACCTTATCAAATTTAAAAGTTTAACCAAATATTGTCACTTAATTAAATCTATTTTTTTTTGGAATTTCGTATAATCAAAGTGAGTCAGTTATTTAGTGACGAATCCACAAATGAAATATTTTAATTATATTAATAAATTGGCTTTTCCAAACAAATTCAAAATACGACATTCATAAAAACCAGCAGTAGGTAGGTGGGTACTTCAGATTTTGAATGTGGCACCAAGTAAAACCCGCCAGTCGCCAGGAGGTAAGCTAAAATATTGTATCGTCTCGTGGATAAAAACAAAATGTAGTGAAATCCAATTTTCGTTAACAACCTTATTTTTAAATCAAGCTTTTTAATTGACGGTAATTACTTTGTTATTGCATTGTCATCGGATCTACACACACATCAAATTTGGAAACAATAAAAAAATGCATTTATTTTAGACCCTGCTAGAATCCATATTTTGATTAGTACACAAATACAATCTGAGACTAACAATAACTTAAGAAAATATTTACATGGGGCATTTAATGATAGCTACTTAAGATAATTAATGTTAGAATCCACCCACTGGAAGTTTGTCAAAATTGGCTTGCAAGGTTTGACCCACACATATACCTACTAACAACGAAAGTTAAAAAAACGTGTACCAACCTATTTGAACCTGTGACCATATACGACAATTAATGCGCTAAGTGCAGGCGCTAGCGAGCAAACATTCGTGCATGTTCGCTGCGATAATTTTTACAGACACTGCAACAAGTCAACTTGAAATGTATGACCGGATTGATGCCCACTTGTCAAGTGCTGGCCGAATGAAACCATTCATTTGCTTACATTAAAACCATCCATGGAAAGGATGGCATCGCTCGGAGCGTTCGTAAATTGGAACGAGAATTGCTGTATAGTTTTAGTTCGTTAGCGCAAGTGGCTGAGGTCTAACGGATTGACTTCATGCGGCTCCGGCGAGGTTTGTTTTGTTGAGCCGAAGCGTTTTTTGTAAAACCGTTAAATTGCAACAGCAGCCGTTACACGTCAAGGGCAAGGCGCTCGTCACCGTCGGTTCAGGAACGTTCTGCTCGCGCCGGCGCGGGCTGCGCTAAGATAATAGGCGATGTGTGTCAGTGGGCGCGCCGTGTTCTGGTGCAGCTGAGTTTTTTGCGAAAACCGTTATTTTCGACATAAATCTCACCCTTCTTCCGGCGCACAATACCGCGACGCGCTTTTTATTCTCCGTGAATTTAAAAAATATGGGGTAATGCATTTTTTATTGCACAAAATCGCGAGTTTTAACGCCGAAGCAGTCGTTATTCCTTCCCACGGCGGGAAGTGGGTCACCCATTGTGTCGCTCCTTCGTTTTTTCGCTAAAAAACAGTTTTCTGCGACCTGTCCTCTCCCCGCGCCCCCCGCCCGCCCGGGCACCCCTCTGACACACTTTTTTGGGGTAAAAAATGTAAAAGCCCTGCACAGCTTGCGAGGAAGTTTTCTCAGGAGTTTTACGTTTTTTTCTCAATAAATGTAATATCAGTGTTTCGCCGTGTCGCGGCGGGCTCGGAAGGGTTGGTACATGTGTCGCGGGGCCCGGGGAGGGGCTGCTGGAAATAAATTTAATGTCGCCGGAGGCGCGGGGCGCGCGGCGAGAGCCAATAAACTGATTAGGTAAACACAGGCCGCGGCGGGGGAGGGAGCGCCACCGTTTTAACGCGCGAACGAGTTGAAAGGCACTTCACAAATAATCCATCAACATCTCGTCCCCGGCGGGAGGGGGAGGGGGAGGGAGGAAGAGTGGAGCATATTCACGGCGAGAGCGCCCTCACCTGCGGCAACACGCGGCCCGCACAAGTGCCTCGCAAATTAACTTATTTACGGACACCATTCGACCGACGAAATAGTTAGGGAGTCCTGAAAGGTCCTGGAGTTAAAATTCCAATTGAACCAAGAGAGTTAAATAGAATAAAAGTGTTTCTGGCACAGTAAAAAAAATCAGACGTAGGGTTTTTAAAACAGAGATCTTCTCATAATTTAATAATCGTATAGTGTAGAATAGCTTGGACGCACTTTCCTACTAATCCTACTTCCTACTATTTATAAATGTGAAAGTAATGATGTTTGGATGTTTGTTTCTTAATCACGCATTAACGGCTCTACGGATTTAGATGAAATTTGGTAAACCGATAGATCATGTCCTGGGTTAAAACATAAGAAACTTTTATCTAGTTAAATGTATAGAAAATAATGTCACGGCTTCCCCCGTTGGTTGTAGACGCTTTACAGTTTAAAATGAACCACAGGAATAGAATAATGTGATGAATCGATTCGATATTATAAGTTTAAAATAAAAAACATGTTTGGGACCGACTTATTTAAAGCTTATTTAGAGTTGATCGTTTAACTAAAAATATATAAAGTGTAGCTACATAAAATGCAATGGCCTAAATCAAAAGCAGGTATTAAGATACTGTTTTGAAGTGAATTCCCCGCCAGCCTTGGCTTCGGCGCAGCTGCGTGGTCCGGGCTTCGTGCCGCGATCATATTTCCACGACAAAGCGGGAGAGAGTCGGAAGCGATTGTCTTACTCATACGAAAGCCTTTTGTCTCACAAAATCGAGTATGAAGACTTCATAACTCACGTGGTTCAACAAAGACTTTTGAAAACATCAATCAAAATCATCGCACTGATATGAAAGGTAGCGGAAATGTCGCGACGACGACACTCGGATGCTATCTCGGGCTAATTGTAATTACGCATGCGATCCCCTGTCACCGCAAACTGGATCGTGTTGGGAGGTAGTAAGAGTGTCGGGGGAGCGCGGCGACGCGTGTCGCGCCGGTATCGCGCCATCTCCGCCTTCATTCGCAGGACGCTGCATTCCGCAGTTAGCGAAATTAGTGACGCGATACTGTGTCATGCAACGTCGCCGAGGCCAGCGCTGCAGTATTGACATTGAAGCCATTAGGATGAGGACAGAGGTTACGCAAGATGTGTAATTTACGATTAATCAGCAATCCGTTATCATTCATCAGGTTTTTGTAAAAGGATCTACAGACTGACGATTCGTGTACTTCTGGCTCACCGAACTTTATCAGCCGTCTGTGAGACGGCGTTCGCGTGGTTTGTGAGAGCACAAACCGTACGAATCGTAGAAGCAAGCTACTACGTCATTTCAATATTCCTGCCTGCCTTTTCCATTCAAATTGCTACAAATAAAGAAGTATTATAAGAAACCGTACAGTTTCAACGTTCAGTGTAACAATAAATTGAACTTTACGGCTTTTAATATATGCAACATGTAAAACCATTTGACATTAGAGTAACTAATAACCCTGACACTTGTGTTTTTACTTTTAGTTCAAGAAGCCTCGGGTGGATTTATTTTATGTCATTTATTATATGTTGAGGCATGATACTGAAAAATACATACATGATACATGTATGGGGTCAATATAGAAGGAAGTGATTAATGACGCGACGTGAATGAAATCGCTTGTCGCCTGGTTAGTACGACGACGGTTCGCCTCCGCAGCGGCGCCCGCGCAGCTCGCCCCGCGCGGGGCGATTCGCTATCGTTGTTACCGCGCATTGGAGCGGTAAATTGCGAAAAAGAATCTATAGTGTTACATCATATACCCAGTAATTTATGTTCAACTGTTTTGCGATTTTTATAAAAAATAACTAGAATTTATATTGCGATGTCGCGAGTCCTATTGTAGAGCAACAGTAACCATTATTATAATTCAACAGACTACAATCATTTCAAAAAATAACTGAGTAAGATTTTAGGGATTTTCACAAAGTTTTTAGAACATCTATTAGGACTCTAACGCGAAGATAATAGTATTATGTTGTCAAAGTGGTTGTCAAGGTACACAAAAACAAATATCTTCGCGTTAGAGTCCCGATAACGTTATAAATAAATATTTATGTCAAGAACATGAGTATTAATTACAAGTTTTCAGTGAAGTTTTGGGGATGACTTAATAACTATGTCAGAATGTTTATTTGGTTTCCGAGAGTTTAGGTGGATCACTCTGTAGGTGAAAGCGGGAATTTGGAAAATCGTGCATTTTTTGTCTTACTATGGCTAAACGGTGAGACTTTTTGTCAATTCGAGTAGTTTTGTGACAGTAAAGTACTGTTTCTTAACGTACTGTGTTTTATATTTGGAAGTTTAAGTTGCTAACTTTAAATAATTCTACAATTAATGCGTGAAAGTCGGTTGAAACACAAAGTGAATCTTTATTTAAAATTACTAGCCTTTTTAGTATCGCAAAACGGCTCGGTTTGTTTAAAAGTCGTATTAATTAGCCACACGAAATTAATTAACGCGATTTTTTTAAACTGCCTCCTCAAACGAAGCGATTTCCCTTTAAGAATTACTGGACGTTTTTAGGCTAAGACCATATGGTCCAGCAGCCCCCGCCTGTTTTTTTAAGTGATTAATAACAGGCTGAATCTTCAATAACTATATGACAATAAAATCGGAAAAACAATTGTCCTACAAAATCGATGGTTTGAGTTAAAGCGTATTCCACGCTGAATATGTCGAAATAATGAGGTCATAAAAATCATTAACAACCGGCTGATTTTTTGTGTGCAGCTTAGTAAATATTAGTATAATTGAATGGCCACAAAGTCCTACAAATGTAGTGCTACGTTTTCCTTGTCCTACGCTTGGAAGTTGTCGATTCCACGGCACTACATTACCTACCTCTTTGAGAATATGCAAATAGGAAAAACTTGGGCGTCTCGTGGAACCGAACGAACTCACGAAGATTCACTTAAAAAAACAGGCAAGGGCTGCTGGACCAATAATATTCACATGCAGAGCTGCCGGTACAACATGACCTATGCTAACATTATAAAATCCTCCACTTCCAGAAAGCATTTCTCCACGTGACACCACGGTACACTCACTTAGTGTCAGAACATGTCATTGTTTAACAGTCCAGCTAGCTGGCGACCTGCGCGGGCGCAGTCGTGAGCCAGCCTCCGGAGCTTTGACCGCCGATATTAATGACGCGCGCAGGGAAGGAGGGGGGCGGTCACGAGCGCGCTCAGATTTGAATACTAGATAATTAATATCGCTTTATTAGCGGCGGAAATATCGATCCGCGGCGATACGGCCTTTGAGCGCGCCGCCCGCGCAGCGACCCGGCCTGCTTTTAAATTCTTTACAACTATTAAGCATTGCACTCTTAGCTTTTGGGAATATATGCATCGCTGAGCGGTGGCACCTTGTGTTTGACAAATAGATATACCAGAGTGTGACACCTCGTTACCCACGTCCGGCCCATCTTAAAGCTTTTGCATTTTGTCACCATGTTATTAAAGTGCGTGGTTATAGACAGTTCAGTGTATCGACAAGAATTTACGTTTCTACATCCCGCAAAGTTACGACGAAACAGTTTCACAAAAAGCGCACCGGCTGGTCACCGTTCTAACTAGAACAACAAAGCAAAACGTTATGATTAATTATAAGATCGGTGCTTTTACCCCGCGCCGCCCGCGCCGCGCCCGCGCATTGTCCGCGCGCGCTTCATTTGTTATCTTCATTTATTAATCGACAGGGGTCAGCGACCGGCGGTTGCGCAACGCGACCTACTGATCGGTATCGCCGCGTGCGCAGCTCTCATCCACCGAGAGGCTGCAGGACACTACAGGACACGTATTATGAGGTAAATGCAATTCTCTTGCTCTGCTCATTATCGCACAGAAAAAAAAACATATTTTATAGTGGTAGAGCCACAATGTAGTAGTATATCAGAATATCAGAAGATTCACACAGAATATCAGAAGAGAATAGTTTCGAACGGTAAGTGAGAGATCCGATCCCAATGGTTAAAGGCTGGTAACGAATCAGCGATTCTCTTGGGGTTGATGATTTCAATGGGCGACGCTATTTACTTCCCACCAGGTGACCCGCATGCTCGTTTTCCTCCTTGTTCTATTTAAAAAATACCATACTAACGTTTCAAAAGAAAAAATCGTCTTACGAAAGTAATGACCTATCACAACTTGGTGTCAGACACGAATTTGGCGTTTGATCGATTTCTATTTTCCGCAAAAGCCATGCACGAACAAGTTTAGTCTTGAGTAAAAATCGAGTCGCGTAAAGTTACAAAAGCAGCGCCGACACCTTCGGGGGCGGCGAGAGAGAGCTGCTCGATGCACCCCGCATCTGCCACCTGGCGCAGCGCACTTCGCAAAGCTACAAGTACGTCGGTGCGCCTCTGCAATGGGGCCGCCGCAATTGAGTCGCCGCGCTTGCGAATGCACACGAATTATACGATAAACAGAGAAGTTTGTTCGAAGAGAGAGTCCTGCGCAACAAGCACGAACGTTCTCTACATGCGCTAACTCACTACGTAACTCAGTATGTCTCTCTCCTACTGAGCTTGTTAGAACGAAACGCACTGAGTTACGAAGCGAGTGAACTCGTGTCGAGAAGGTTCTTGCTAGGTGCACTGTATATTGTACTACTCTTAGTGCCGTCCTGCCACGGCGTCACAAGCAGCACCCATAAATAAGCAGTTATTTCAATTACCATCAGTACCTGCGGCGTTCCTCGTTACACGCAACAATCAACTGGTGTAGATAAATAATTTACAATATTTAAAATTATAATCATGTAAAAGGAAGTCAGTGCGCATTACTTAGCACCGAATTAAAGCGATCGGCGCTTCCCGGTGGCAGGGAAATGATTTCCTCACACGTTGAAAAGCATACAGACAGATAATGTCTTCGTCTTGGATCAAAACATTGGATACTTCTTCTCGCGAGTAAAGCCGCGGGTAAAAGCTGGTGAAACAATATGAAAAGAAGCAGAGGAGATTCAAATACCACTTCCAATTAGAACACTTTCTTATAAACATTCTTGTAGAGACAAGACACCTAATAAGACTACCAATAGCTAAACTTATTCGATTATTCGGAACTCTGTTGCTTCCTACTAGTACTTCGCTTCTTATAAAACTTATATACGGAACACATTCGTCCTTAATTTACAAGTCCTAAATAAAACATGACAACATTTATAAGTTAGAGGTTCCGCGAACGTCTAGTGCCTTCAAGTTTTAACATGAATTAACGATAGTTGGAAACTAAATGTAAGTATTAGGCTAGTAACGTCGGGAATTAGATTTGTTAATTTAATTTATCCCTCTTTATATTTATAGGACATAAATTTAATCAAATCTAAATTAGGTGATGAGATCCGTTAAGAATATATTTCTCTATTGGAACTGATATGGTTCAATAAACATGGGAACGTCAAGACGAAGCGCGTTGATGTCGTTTGTAACGCTGCGCACGCGCCGCTCGCGACGAGCCTCTTCAAACATCCAACAGATGTCACCACCGTATCATTGAATCTCTTTCAAGGCCTTCACCACAGTACACCAAGCACGAACATTCTCGTCACATTTTAATTCGTTAAGTAATTCAGTGCTTCTCTCTCCTATTGGGCTAGGTAGAGCGAGACGCAGTGAGTTTCGAGCATCGAAAAAGCTCGTGCAAGGTGAACTGGAGACGACCCCAGCGCCCTCTGGCTGCTGACTGATTATTCAAAGTGATTAGCACTAATTAGCCGGTTGCGGACGCTAATTAAAGCTTCTATTCAAATGAGTCTCAGAATAATCATTGTAATTAATATTAGTTAGTATTTTCTATGCGTCTCGTTAGTTTGAGCCCGTGAGACTGAACCCTCGCGAACTCTCAACGCTTTAGAGGAACTGTGATGCGGTGATAATAGTGACCGCGATCGAATATACTGTGGTAGTGCTCTGACATGACCTCTCAAGTCTGGTGTATCTGTATGTGCATGCCTTTCTTATGACATGATTAGTTAGATAGAGTCGCAGGCATGATATACCAATCTTTGTATATCGAGCTAGGTTATCATTTAAACTTTTGGCAAAGTATTCCAATCTATACATCTATACATGTCTGTTAACAAACTTAAACGCTCTTAGGATGACATGATGTCAGCTTCGGTCGGACTAGACGAGCTTCGTCTTATTGGAAATATTCCCAGTTAGAAACGCGTCACGACTTGAACTGAAATCTAACTAGATTCGTATGCCATAAAGTGAAAATCAAAGTCTGCAGTTTATCACAAAAATAATACTAATAAGTTGTCAATTACCTAATGATCTACCTACACCTAATAAAATATCCGAGATCAATCCCATACCCACTTTTGTTCACCACAAACATAGTTCTAAAGGTGCTGATAGATAATATGACCATTCACTTTTTTTATCCAAACATCTTTTTTTTATGAAATAGGAAAGCAAACAAGCAAGTGGGCCACTTGACGGTACGTGATCACCACCGCCTATAGACACTCGCAACACCAAGGAGATTGCAGATGCGTTGCCAACACAGAGGGCTAAGATGGAATACCTCTTGTGCCAATAATTGCACCGGCTGTCTTGCTCTTCACGCCGAAACACGACAGTGCAAGCACTGCTGCTTAGTGGCAGGATTTGCGAGCATGTTGGTGGTAGCGATCCGGATGGAATCAAATGTGCAAGCGTTCAGAAACGGCGAGTGCTCGCTGTTCTGTTACAAGTTAATGCTTAAGTCTATCAGAACCTTATTGTCAAATTGGAATATAAGAACATTCAGCATCGGTATTTTAGATTACACGAAGGATTTGTCTAAGTTCACAGTTCATCCCACGGTTAATATTGTAACAGTTCGATGGCCAGAAAGCCAAGTGGTTAGTGGTGCACTACCACTACTGGCTGCGGGTTGAAATTCTAATAGGCGTTAACATTTGTATGGCGGTATACATTGTGAGTATTGTTAAGATATTCAAGTTCATTTCTGCTGATGTGACGTGTTAGTGGAAAAGTGAAAGCCAGACATGATTTTTTAATAAATAAATATAAATATAAAAACACTAGAAAAAACTCTAAATTTTACATCAGGAGACGGAGACATGCCGTCGACGCACACGACGACAATGTCAAACATACCACCCGCCCGTCAAGTCTTCAATCCTGCGGCCTTTCCAAATTTCAATACGAGTAGACAGCTAATTGCTAAAAAGAGAACCCATAGAAACCAATACATGAATATATAAAGCAAGTTTTAGTAAATAAAGCCTACTTACTATTCCACAAATGAATACCTAGAAAACAACACAAGCATGTTTAGGATAGGCAAAACAATCATCGATATACACAAAAACACACTAAACACTGTAATAATTCTCTTGTTTTTGTAACTGTTCAATAAAAACATAAATATTGTCACACCCTTTCCGGGTTTATGTTTGTAATTATTAATTGAAATCGTAACCTTCTGTATTTGAACTGTATACACTAGTAACATGAGTGCAAAGAACACTTTGAATTACAATTAAACGTCACTGTCAGGGAGGAATGTAACTTTACCGTTTTCTTGTCGAATTCCTTTAATTTTCTAGCGGAGAAAAACTGGGAGTGTAACGAAATACTTGCTTACTTGTTTGACTTGTTCAAGTGTTCTATTTTTTTACTCATTATAGATAGATAGGGGATTTTATCATGGACAATGTCATCATTGGGGTTGGTCACTTTCGACATTCGAGGAACAGGGTTTCACACTTTCAATTTTGTTAGCAAAAAAAAGGCAATAACATAATATTATTACGATGGCCTTCATAATAAAGTGAAGACACAGATTCGGTAATTTGTCGTCATAAATAAATAATTAATTAGTATACGCTACGGCTATTAAAAATGAAATCGTACGAATTCGTTTCTTGAATGAATTTGTCTAAACATATTTTATTCAAAAACATATTTTTTGTAAACATTCCAATTAAGGTATACACTATTGCGTTAATTATTCATTGAAAATCACAAGCCTAATTCGAACTGAGATATTTCAGCCCAACTTTGACTTAAAAAGATATTTCAAAGGACGCAACCAAGTCTCGACATTTCGAGCCCATTGCGGGTTTTTTACAGAAAAACTCTTCAAGGTGATAGCAATGGTACTAGAAGGTGACCCAGGGTAATTGTAACCATGAGGTTACAACACATTAATCTACGTTCTTGCCAATTTCTTTGTGGGTGGCGATGTCTTTCAACCAATAGAGAAACTGAAATTAAGCCTACAAAATTATTACACAGACTGTTAGACAGATGTTACAATAACCCCGCAGTTACAATATCCCCGAGTCACCTGAACGAGTGTCGACGTGTTACTCCAAATCAGTACCTAGCAGCCATTATAATCTGCACGGCAGTGTCGGCGCAGCCTCCGCGGCCCCTCGCTGCTGCTAAGTAATGGGGAGCTCCTGCGCAGCGGGACGCTCGCCGGCGGGGGGAGGGGTAATTAATAAACGAGGCTCAAAGCGCGCCGCCGCACGACGCGCGAACGCACTGGCTGCGGCTGGCGGACCTGCCGCTTCTCTGAGCTGACTAGTAAAATCCTAGTCATAGAAGACTATCAATTATGACTAGACTAACAATAATAGACTCTCAATATGAAATGCAAAAAAATTAAAATGTGTAATAAAATAAGCGGATTTTGATCAAACTTTATGAACCCGAACCTGCAATTGCTAGCTCTCGATAAAAACTACCGTTTAGGTTTGACAATCTAATGCACAGCCAGCAACAGACAGAGTGTAGAAACCGAAAATTACGTTTGATAATGAATAAAGAAAAGTTGTTCGATCTATAAATTTCTCAAATTAAGTACTTCAGTGAAAAATAATACTAAAATATAAACTATTTCCACAAAATATACAACACGTAGGCAATTTTATAAGCGACGTCTTCCAGACTACCGATAAGATTTTCTGGCTTTTACTGACCTCAGATGTAAAGGTGACCTTAGATCTTAGATGGAACCAACTCGCTGAAGTTTTGAAAAAGTGACTTTAGTAGCAGTCTCGTCAACAGCACAAAAGATAAGCGATACATGTTGCGCTCCCTCTTTTTCTTAAAACGTCCCTCGTCGCATCTCTATTGGCTAATTACTTGGAGAGATAACGCGGCCGTTGACCCCTGCAGACGTGTGTGTGTGTTTGTGTGTGTCTGTCCGTGGGTAAGCAGCGCGTCACATGCAAAACGACGCTTTTAATTGCGTCGCACAATTATTATAATAACGGCAATATTAGCGCGCGCGCACTGTGACTGATAGCTGATAGCGGGATGCAGCAGCTAATTGGTCGGGCTCATGGACTCCAATCTGGGGCTGGAATCATATGCGGACTCCCGTCGGCTTGTTAGTCTACAATCGTCTTCGAACCCAAACTGGAACAAAATAATCGCGGAATAGGAAGGTAATCTGTTCCAGTTTGTTGACATGGACTTCCGCAAAACAATGCCTGAATCTTAGATCATGACTTCATAAACCATAACTTGGGTACTGCATTTAGGATATGTGTCAGCTCTCACAGTTCGAAAAGTCCCATTGTTTCCAAATTTCGCATTTGTGACACAATATTGGCCTATCTTAATGTATGGTATGCACACAGTTTGTTTTTACATTATAAGAACATATGTCATGTAACAACGTTAATTAAGAATACATTGCTTGGCCACTATTGAATACGGCGAAAACTCTTCGACCTAGCAATGCAAGCGGAATTGTTGTTGTCACATGTTGCCTGTCAATTTGGGTTAATAGGGGTCTGTTAATTTTTTTTATATGGAAGAGGGTGGCATACAAGCCTGCGAGTGACCTGTTTACCTGGTGGCGTGATCACCGCCGTCTATGGCGACCAGTGATCCCCAGAGAATCGCTGATTCGTTACACGCCTTTAGTTCCCCCTCCCCGTGGGTCTCCATATCCCTTACTTACTGTTCCAAACGCAATAGCAAACTACTACTTCACGTCGGTAATCTGTGAGAGTGTGGTACTACCCAAAAGTGACTAAAGCGCCACTCTACCACAAAAACCGCTTACTGCATTGAAATTCCGATTCATACCGTTGAATAAAATTTGAACAACGTTTGTTACAGTAATGATGAATGGTATGTAAATTTAAGCCTTTCATAGCAAGTTGATGTTCAAATTGACGTGACTGCTGGACAAAGGCAGGTTACGCGAGTTACGCGCGGAGGGCACAGTGGTAGCTGCTTCGTTACCGAGCCATTCTCAGGCTGCACGGCGAGCCGGGACAAAGCCAGCAGCAGCGCCGCGGGCGGCTGCGCGGGCGCATTGTGCGGCCGCGCGGCGGGGGCGGCGCGACGCGATGCTCGCTTGTTTGTGTTCCAACAGTCACCGCGTTTAATTAGCTGCAGCTACAATTACCGCCGCCGCCATAGACAAACAAACTACCCGACGAAACACCACGCTTCTTAACACAACCTCGTAAGGTTTCAATTACAGTGCAGCCAGTGAAACTTAGATTCGTCTTCATTAAAGGAAAGCGATCGTAGCATGCAGACAATAGAGTCGAGATCGCGACGCAGGCGCGAGAGACAATGGCGGCGCGTCACCGCCCGGCGCGATGGAGATGTAAACAAATTCTAAGACGAATTATCAATCTACGTCTGTCCTTATTCAATGGGAAATTGGTGTGAATAAGAAACCGATAATTAAGTTTATTATGTTGTTAGGAATGCGCCGGCGCTGAGCGTTGCGAGCGCGGCTTGTTAAGGCGGCAATTTACAAACGGCGCAGTGGTTACGATACTTGGCTGCGTCGCCAGTGGTCGTAGGTTCGATCACGAATTTTGTTGCATCATTTAGTTTAAAACTTTGTTTCTTGGTATATAAAGTTAACCAAAACATTGTTAAACAGTCTAAATTTTGATTTATTAAGATTTAACACGAATTTTAACGACGTACTGTAATTCAGGGCGTCTCTTTCTATCTGGCCCTCTAGAAAAGAGACGCATCAAATTACGTTGCGAATTGTAAATTGATGCGAGGTGCAGCCGCATAGAGCTTGGAAAAGGGATAATGATACGATAGTCGATGCCCATGATCGACGCAAAGAGATCTTGGGCTTCGGTTGCCGCGATAATAGTCATTCACATTAGCGTACGGCCAATCGAATATCGCCGCGACAATCGGGAAGTCACCAGCAGGGTACGTGCATTGTTGTAAATGTGCAGAGAGTGTTCGAAGAATGGTATAGTTCCCCGTTCTTTGAAAGATCCAAGACTTCCATCACTTCTATAAACCTTACCTATTTGATTATAAATGAGTGAGCCACTTAGTTACGGACGTACGTGAAGCACTGGCGGCGGCGACCGGCAGGTGCGCGGAAACTGCATAATTGATTCAGTATTTTGGAGCGGTAATGAAGCGCCGGGCATGCTGATACGGATTATGAATCAATACATAATGAGGTGATGGAAAATGATGGAAGTGCGTGCGGTCCGCTTTCTCGTTACATAATGTTTTATTATTGTCGCTGAAGTTGGTTGTGTGACCACAAAGCGTGCGTGAAAAGGGTAATGTAAAATTAATCGATAGCGTCACGTGATTAGAAATCCATGCGTGTATGATGGACGAGTGTAACTCCGTCAGCTTGCATATTGTACTACAGGGTTGTAAGACCGGTTATCCATTACACATCATAAAGCGAAACAACTTTGTACATAGGTAGAGTCCTGATTGTAAAAGAGCTTATAGGACCCTAACCCTGCATAATGATATACTTTTTAGATCTCGATGTTCCCCAGAAAAAAGGTGTAGTACCACTACCACAGTGTGCTGCCACGCCTGCAGACAGAAAACCTGACAAGAGTTTGTCAGTCTATACCTCGTCAGTGGCCCTAACCTGACGTCTACGTTTTATTCATCTCCCCTGCGTATCTGTATCGCTAGTATCGTAAGAACGGGACGCACAAAGTGGTAAAATCAACTTGACAAGTCATCACGTTGGTCCAAACCATTACCTAATCTTAGCCTGCAAAAACCATAATGATAATAAGTCACGTCAAGTGTGCAGTAAGCATGTAATAGTTGGTGCAGCAACGTCGGTAGAGGGACCGCCGCGGCGGGCGGTCTGCGCGCGCTGCGCGGCAGGCTCGCATGCAAATCCGCGCCATTGCTCATGCTGTCGCCGCCAGGGTACGTGGAGAGGGGGGGATGCGCGCACGCAACTATTCAATTACCCGCGGCGGGCCGCACGCCAGCGCCGGATTTAGAGTTATTGTTCCGATACCGAGGGCCATGAGAACCGCGCTCAATTCATTTACTAAGTAGGTAATCTGCACACGTATGTTTTGCATGCTGCAGCCGACCCGGTGCCTGCCTTTCGTGTTGATAAATTGTATCAATTTCAAAAGGAATGTTCTGTATTTCACCTAATGAGATAACAAAATTAAAAGTAAATACAGCAGTGAGCGTCGACAAACATAATAATATGTAGCCAATACAGTATCTCAGTAACAGTATTTTGTTAACCAATATACACACTTTTATTTAAATTACAATCTAATTTTAAGTCAGTCAAGAATCAGTTTACCCCTAGGTGCGTGTAGTAAGGGATAAGGTAACCGTTGTATTTGTTCCATCTGTGTTTATCTGTGTTTTGTAATTGATTATGTACTCACCATGCGCAGTACACACATAATAATTAATAGATTCAGGCGTTACTTTGCGGAGGTCCATATCAACAAACTGGAACAAATTACCTTGCTACTCCGCGAAACCAGTGCCGGGCTCGTGCAAAATAGCTGCGTCTGTGCGACACATATATGTTCATGCAAAAACCCACCCTCCTCCGCTTCCACACGAAACAACATATTTCACACAGACTCAACTACACACCACCACCACTAAACACTAAAACTACACGATCGACGCGCGTTTCGCCTCTATACGAGGCATCATCAAGATCAAAGAAACAGTACGACCGTTCGCTACTTGAACGAATGGCGTACTGACAAACTAAAACATTTTTCTTTAATCCCGCCTACCGCCAACATTTTTGCACAACTACCCTTATTATTTTTCTCAAAGCCTACCCTCAAAATTTAAAAATAAAACAAAAGTACCCCCGTATATTATCACAAACTACCCACATAATTTATCTCAATCTCAGCTACCCCCATTGTTAAAGACAGAATTTAAGCATACCCGCAATAAAGGCAATAAAGAAGGAAAATTAACCTGTTCATTGACAAGGGATCCCGCGTTGTTGTACCTAACTATTTCCAAATGCTCCAAAACATTCAGACGAAATCCCTTTTTGCAAAAGTGTAATATTTCATAAGAATGAGCATCTGATAATGTATGATCTGTGTCTATCAAATGTTTTGCAAAATTGGACTTCTCTGCGTGCTTATGCCTAAAAGATGAAACATGCTCCTTATATCTAGTATTAAAACTACGACCGGTTTGTCCTATATAAACGCTACTACAATCGTCACAAGTGAGCTTATATACTCCTGATCTACTCCCTCTTTCTACTTTATCCTTACCATTACATAGTCTAGAATACAAAGAATTATTAGTCTTAAAAGCAACATTTATTTCCTTTGATTTTAAAATATTATAAATTTTATCTGACAAAGGGCCAACGTAATTAATACTTGCTTTATATTTGTTAGTATGTTCAGTAGACGGGCCGCTATATAACATGCTATCAGCTATACGCCTCTGTTTCTTTTTAACCAGACTATTTACCATTGTCTCAGTGTAGCCATTTGAATTTGCAATCATATGTATGGTCTTCAACTCTAAATCAAAATCTTCCCTAGAAAGAGGTACTGTTAACAATCTATGTATGTAACAAAGGAAAGCAGCCAGTTTATGTTGCCAAGGGTGATTAGAAGAAGCTGGAATAACTGTATCGGTCTGCGTAGACTTACGATAAATGTGGAACTGATGCTTATTATTTACCTTAGTTATAGTCAAGTCTAAGAAGTTAAGTGAATTATTCTGTTCTAATTCCTTCTTAAATTTTATTTTCGGATGTTTGTTATTAAGACTACTCACAAATAAATCCAATTGTCTCATACTACCCCTCCAGCATAAAATCAAATCATCTACATACCTATAATAAAATAAGATGAGATAAATTGAGATAAATTATGTGGGTAGTTTGTGATAATATACGGGGGTACTTTTGTTTTATTTTTAAATTTTGAGGGTAGGCTTTGAGAAAAATAATAAGGGTAGTTGTGCAAAAATGTTGGCGGTAGGCGGGATTAAAGAAAAATGTTTTAGTTTGTCAGTACGCCATTCGTTCAAGTAGCGAACGGTAGTACTGTTTCTTTGATCTTGATGATGCCTCGTATAGAGGCGAAACGCGCGTCGATCGTGTAGTTTTAGTGTTTAGTGGTGGTGGTGTGTAGTTGAGTCTGTGTGATATATGTTGTTTCGTGTGGAAGCGGAGGAGGGTGGGTTTTTGCATGAACATATATGTGTCGCACAGACGCAGCTATTTTGCACGAGCCCGGCACTGGTTTCGCGGAGTAGCAAGGTAATTTGTTCCAGTTTGTACACACATAATAGTGGTTATGCGCCTGGTTGAATTAACAAAGCTTGGTACGAACAGCGACCAAGATTTGCAACTGAATACGGCCTCGACTATCATATGATATGACGTAACGTTCCGGCAGCCACGGGAAGTGAGAGTGACCCAGAGGCATAATTATGGTAAGTTGAATTAGGTTTGACATTCAGCGGCAGCGGGAGGGGGGGGGGGGGGGCGTGCGTGACGCGCAGCTTCCGCTCCCACGCGCTTCATTTGCGTTCACTAAATTACATTTCGTATGCGAGATGTCACGCCAGGCCCGCGTCCCTGGGAACCGCTGCAGCTCTTAGCTAACTAGTAAGTACTGTATGGGCTTTCCAACCAGTGATGTAATCGCTAAATAAGGATGAAATCAAAAAATACGGAAAACGGGGGAACGGTCCCTTTTTAAAATTCGTTTCGATGGTCCTTTAAAAGTTTTAAACATACCTATCATCAAATTTAATTCAACAATTTTTCAAGCCAATAGTTCTGTCGGACCGTCAAAAAGAAACACAAACAAAAGATGACCTAGTCAAATTAGCCGTCGACGACATAATCGAGGGTCCCTTCCCAGAAGCGCGGGCGCCGCGTCGCCGTATGCTAATCGCCGCTCAAAGGGCCGCGGCGCCGCCGGCAATCTCCTACAAATTGTCCCGGAATCTAAAATATGGGTTAACGTAATAAGCGCGCAGTTAGCTACCGGTGTTGGGTTCGGTTCCCACGCGGGTATTAAATCTCGTGACGCCGCGCTCGTCGCCGCGACGGACTCAGAACACTTTATTACTCTAACTAAGTACACACGAGCTCTTGGCACCGTGCACCGCTGTCATCGGCATTATCGAAATTGTGTGAAAATATTCCGTGAGAGTGTCGCTGCGACGAGAATTTTGAAAGGCCAATCGGATTTACGAGTGAGTGCTTATAAAATAAAATATCGATCGCGGCGCCTAGTTGCAGCATCCGAAGTATAAAATTCCCCCACTGACATCGTATTTTCCTTTTCTGGAGTGGTGGAGTTGTTTACGCTAATAATGCGCCCGGCCCGGCCGAGCTCGGCGGAGCGGGCGGCGCGGCGCGGCGCGGGCGCGCACTCGCGCGGAAGCCGCCGCAGCCGTGCGTCGCCGGCGGTGATTGCCCGCGCGGCCCGGCCGGGGGACGGAGGGAATTTAAAATTCAGATAAGCGGAATAAACGCTCGCCGCCGGAATGCGCCGGAGCCGGGAGCCAATTCGAAACGTGTATCGGCTGTTTAAGCTTCATTGCGAATTGAATTTTAAACTAGATCCGAAGATAAACTCCGGAATGAGTCCGAGGAGCGTTTTCGGGCGTCCACTGAAGCCGGGTGAGTTTGGCATGTCTGTTTATGGAATGCGCCGTGAAGCGTGGTCGCCGGACGGAATATCGATAGCGGGTGCTTCTGCCTCCGTGCGCGGCGCGGCTGGCGCGCGGCGATAGCGCCGGGCGCGGGCCGGGCGCGGGCCGGACGCGGGCGGCCCCGGACTTCACAAACATGTAAATGCAACGCAAACGGATCCCCGGGGACGCCGTAATGCACCGATAATACCGGTGTTTGATTTCGATAGTCAACAGCTCCGGCGTCCGAGTGCTCGGTCAATATAAATGCTAAATGCGTTCATGAATGCCAAATGGGGGCTGCTTAGAATGGACTTGGAAATGAATGTTTTAAAAACAAAAGGAGTTTAAGTGGGTGCAGTTTATACGACACGTAGCGGCGCGGAGGCAAATAGAAAGCGAAATGGACGGAATAAAACGGCGAGTCCGAAGCGAATACCGTTAGGAATTGAATTGTTAAAGCGATGGCCCTGCTCTTAATAAACAAACTTGCAACTATTGATTTCTTTAATGCCAGAATCCCTTCATCAGGGTTCAAAAGCAGAGTTAAAGAGACAAGTGTCTTGCACTTTGCATATCATGCTAATTTTTGCTGTTCGTAGTCAATTGAACTGCTAAACAAAATTCGTAAGTAGAGTATAAGTACACAATTATACTACTCAAACGTTGTTTTTGCAGAATACCGGTGAAGCCGGGACCGGCAGCACGTCTCATTACGCCGCGCTAACCGCCGAGCCCTTCCCGCGCGGTAATAAGGGTGGGTTTGCGATGGCTCATTATAACCGCATTAGAGGAGCACCGCCAGCAATTGCTGGGTAAGTGATAGCCGCGAATGATGCGCCGGCGGCGGCGCGTGACTCGCGCGCTTCTACTCACATGACAGTAGTTGCTTCAGGAAGACTTTGGCTTTGCGACATTTTTTTTAATACATATAGGTCTCCTTATTGTAATCGTCACTGCCAATAACACTTTAACACCAAAAAAATTGCAGATGCGTTGCCAACCCAGACAGCTGGGATGGAATATCTCTTGTACCAGTAATTTCACTGGCTATCTTGCTCTACACGCCGGAACGCAACAGGGCAAGCATTGCTGCTTAACAGCTGCATGTGAGTGATTGTGGTAGCGATCCGGACGCACCTTGCACGAGGTCATATCACTACCACCTACAATTAATGACATTTGAATATCACAAATACATAATAATTTGTCATATTACAGACAAATTGCCGCGTTTTTCTTTCCTCGTCTTACGCAACCGCGATCATTTCGAACGGGAAGCCTCGGTTGTAAATCAAGCGGCTGCCTAAAACAGTGTCGGCGGGGCAGGGGAGCGGAGTTCAGCGCGTAATTAAATATGCATCTTATTATTTCTTATTAATAACATTAGCATATTTCTATAAATAGTCGGCGTACGCGCCGGGCGGAACGGCTCCGCTGCGCGCCGGCGGCTCGCCCCCGGCCGGGACAAACAAACAAACAATGTTATTGCAAACTCTGGACAGAGGGTCCGACTTAAAGAAGACATCTAATGTTACATCTCAATAAGTATGGGATATGTAAACACTCATGTTTGCCATACACGTTCGATGACGTTTTATTTTTATGAAAAGAATAATGGACTCGTATAAATCCAGGGAAGGAGAAGTCAAAGTGTGTTTTGTAAGCAAAGTTTCAGTTAAAGATTCCTGAAGCTTATTTTATTTTATCTTTGTTTTATAGTTCGGGATATTAGATGGAAGAGCGATAGCAAAATCTTTGCGGTCATAAAACGTGGGTGCCAAGCAAATCTCTGGAGCCCTAACATGATCGGCCAAGGTTTATTTTATCCCCCTTTTCCGACTCTACTCTGTCGAAATACTGTCATAAGAACGAGACGCGCATAGAGATAAACTAAACCTGGCCGGTCATGTCAGTGCCACTGGAGATGATAGGATAGGTACTCCATAGCTACCAAACTGAGATCTACAGATTTATACGTCGATCTGATGCCGATATAACAAGTGCAGCAGACACTGACATTTAGTCAATGATGGTGTGTAGCGCGGGGGAGGGGGGGGGGGGAGGGTCGCAAGCGGAGCGGGCCGGCTGCGCCCGCGCCGCGCTCATTATCGCGGGATAATTGAAAACGAGCTTATTATAATACCCGCGAGCAGGGCTGCGCCCGGCGCGGGGAAGCCTGGCCACTGCAGGTTAGGACATTGCCTTTTTCGACAAAAATTGCATTGCTGAGGCGCCGGCACCGACTCATAATATGATTTTGTAAGTATTCCTAAGTTCGTCACAACATTATTGTGGAAAAAACCAACTTCGGGTTGCCTAAAAATATAGGTATTTTTTCCCCCCCCACTGTGTTATATCCAGTGCCTTCCAGGTCACCCGTACTTCTGCCAGCCCTGCCCGGCGCTCACGCACCGCACAACACTACTCCTAATTATTATGATTTAAGCGCGAGCATAATCGCTCATTAACATGCGCGCGCATCCAAACTTATTACGATCATTGCACACACCGCTCGCTGCTACACACGCACACATACGCAGCGTACATATCTTCTAATTATATTCAAGCACTTGTACACGCTTATCAATCAATGTTTTAAATAATTATAACTATCACACACACAAGTGGAATATGTTATTAAATTAATTAAAGCTGAACACGAAGCCGAGCGACGCACTGCTAGTTCGCTGGCTGCTACAACATAAGCGTTTCTTTGACTAAATATATAGGAAGCGAAATGCGCAAGTGGGTCACCTGATGGTAACTGATCACCACCACCCATAGACACCCGCAACACCAAGGAGATTGCAGATGCGTTACCAACCCATAGGGCTAAGATGGAGCACCTCTTGTGCCAGTAATTGCGCCGGGTGTGTTGCTCTCCACGCCAGAACACAACAGTGCAAGCACTGCTGCTTAGCTGCTGGATTAGCGAGCAAGATGGGTCAGCGATCGCGACAGACCTTGCACAAGGACCTACACAGAATTGTAATTTTTGGAACAATTCAGAACCAATTCAAGTTGTTGTCTACGCAAGACAAACAAATTGCACACCAAAGACGATAAGTAGATATGTATACACGAGTACATCGCCTGTTACAGCTCTACGGTGAGCCCCACGCGTGAATTATAACCACTTCATTACGAATATCCAATTAACTTTACGGCCTCGGAGATCCGAATAAAATAAGGTTTCGTGTAATCTTCCCACTAAATGATCCGTGGATCCTGCGCAACAGTTCTCAACGGAAAAATGTTCGGCGTCTAGACTCATTTACGGCATTTAAATGAGGTAGATTGTTGCCTAAATCATATTTTTTGCTTGTTAAGACATAAAAAGTGTGCGGTGTAACTGTGTGCTCATTGCGCATGCGCGATTATGCTAATCCGGTGCTAAAACTGTCAGCCGGCCGCCGCCAACGGCGCTATCGCGGCTCACTCAGCTACACGCACGCGCGTCACAACAAACTAATAACGCGACCTTCCCGGCTAATCAAGGAAAATAATCCAAGAATTTGTGGCTGACGAAACGTTAAGGTTCTCGAGAGGAGAGCACGGACCGGGAGTCGCGGAGTAGGTCGGGCCCACGAAGTGTACCGATGACTTGGTGGCTGTCGATCCGGAAGGCGTGCGACCGTTGGTAGTGGAATAGTGGAAGTCTTTAGGGGAGTCGTTGGTCTTTTTTTAGCTGTGGACGTCCCCATGTTGAAAAGAAAACGAAGAAGGAAAATAAAGAAGCTCACAGACGGGAGTTCGGAACAAGTAATTTCTTAGACATACGCGCAACAAACTTACAAGGCATTATACGAAAGGACCCTAAGAAAATAAGTTTGTGTCAAAAAGTATAACAAACCATTTTGGGATTTTTGTCGATAAAATGTATACTTAAACGCAGTCATGCAAATGCTACTTGCAAAGAAAGTTGGCAATAAGGCATTTATTCATTAGGCAGACGGTTTTATAGATACTGTTTTTGTTAAACACTTACGTTTTGCCAGTCACTAACTCAATTCAATGTATTGGTTTTCTAAATAACTTGGATAGATAATTTATGTATGTATGTATGTAAATTCTTTATTGTACAAAAAACATAAATTACAAAAAGAGATACAGTGATGTATAGTCGACCAAGAAATTGCTTGACCACTTTTCGACCGTATTACAAAGGGATAAGGTTCAAAAGTGGTCAAGCAATTACTTGGTCGACTATACAAAGGCGAATTTATTAACTCTCCTCCTCTTGACTACTTAAAATTCAGTTTTTTTTTTCTTTCTGTGACTCAAAGGGTAACGGTAAGTGGTCCAGCAAGAGGAATAGTTTGTCCATATCATCACCATAACATTAATGTACCTCCTTTTAATCCCCGGCACAAAAAGAGACCTGTTGCTTTATTTATTTAATCTTTATTGAACAAAATTAACAATAAAATGTACAAAAGGCGGACTTAATGCCTTAAGGCATTCTCTACCAGTAAACTTTTAGGCAAGGCAGAGATAGTAGTGGGTAGTGCACAAAATATAATGGAATGAAATGTAGCACCATGGAATTACTTGATGTTATACATTTAGGTCTATAAATGGGGGGAAATTCAAAAATCGCGATTTTCTACTAAACAGGGAACTAATTTTATACTCTGGGTGCATTTACCAAAAATTGAATTTTATATGTAATCTGGTTGGTAAATGCACCCAGAGTACAAGGTGACTCCCTGTTTAGTAGAAAATCGTGAATTTTGAATTTCCCCCATTTTCGACTTTACCCCAATTCACCTTACTGTTAAAATGTAAAAACTTGACTTGTAATAAGTACAACTGGGCGATAACTACTTATGAAGTACCCAATCATAGGCAATAAAAATGCTCGATACCCGTAGCTAACTTACTGTTTCGTTACCGCTCTGACCACAATCTTATTTTGTGGACGGTATGATAGAACACAATAACTCAAGCTATCGGAGCATGCGTCGCGCGGCGTGTTAACAAGTCTATAGGCTGCGCGCACCGCGCACCTACACTACAGACTTATTCAAATGTAATTAATCCAGTATTACCGCACTATGACGAGTTTATTCAGTCATTTCACTTAAAAATAAGTTTATTAGCCTACGATATACCAAACGGTACTTGCAAAGGAAATTGTTGACGTTTGCATCCAATCGTGTATCTGCAATTTTGCGATGTCACAAGGGAATTTAAAACGTGGCTCATCGCATAATCAGACCTGGGGAGGGCTGAGGAAGCAATTATATACAATTGTGGCAATTAGCGAGCCGCCGACGTCACCTAACAGCTCGTGCAATGAAATGAAATCAGTGTCTCTGATAAAAAAAAACAAATTAAAGACCTGCTTTTTATTTAGCTGAAACCCTGGTGATTTATTGTTTAGCAAATGCTTAAACAAGACCATCACCGGTCCCAAAAGTCTATTGCTTTCCTATTTTCAAATAGCTATAACAGTCTTGTACTGGCCGTTTACCTACCATAAATCTCTTTCAGAAGGAGAGCGGCCGTTACAAAGTTACTTCTGCCGCTCGGATCAACGGCACTTCTGAACGGTCGGTGCTAATTCGGTTCGCAGCGACGTTTGGTCAAATTTTCTAGGGTTTTGAGCAAGTTTGCGCGGCACGAGCGGCAGAAGGGCGCAAGACGGATGGATTTAAAACAACACGTCGCGAGGGACGCGGCGGGCGCGAGTACGCTCCGCCGACTCCGGACAAACTAAGCCTAAGGTCGCTTTACATGCATAAACATCCCGCTCCCAAAGGATTACAAATATTGGAAAACTAAGCGGATAGTTTAAACAGTTTTCTCGGGACTCTATTAACTTTACGATTGTTTTGTTATAAGGTAGATCAAGATCGTTCATCTATCAGGTATTTCTCTAAGCTATAAAGATTTAAGCTATACGCTTAGGAACTGATCTTATTTAAATTTAAAAAGGTCTATTTGCTCGGCCCGGCGCACCCTCGCCGCCGCCAAATGGAGTAATGCAGGCGGCCGGCGCCCGCGCCGTCTTATTGTTTCACAGTTCAACACAGGCTTTTAGAACGGGTCAGTTGCCTCGGTCCGTCAATAAACGTGGATATTAGATTTCTTTTGATCGAGATGAAAAGCGGTTCACTGATAAATTGCCGATCAATTTTCGCGGAATGTATTTATGTACTTGGCACTTGTCATTTTTATTTCACTGACTTTTTGTAATATTAACAAATCAAAGTAATCTACATTAAGTAAGTGTAACATTTATGTTAACTATGAGATATTCTAGGGGATCAAAGATCATCATATCAGCCGAAAGGCGTTCACTTCAAAACTACATTAAAAAGTGTAACTGACCTCAGAAGACCACCAGAAGACGACCAGCTTTTAATTAACATCATAATGTTATAACCATAAAATAATTACCCTAAGTATTTTGAGGTACAATACGTCGTACGTAATTATAATAGCTAATGACGGCTGAATAGCCCAGTGGTTAATGGCCTTGACTACGAAGCTAGAGGTCCTGGGTTCGATTCCCGTGAAGGGCAAATGGTTGTATGATGAATATAAATGTTTTTCTCTGAGTCTTATGTTATATGAATTTATCTATGTATAAGTATGTAGGTATATCGGTTATCCCATAAAGTACGAACGTTGCTTATAGTTTGAAACTAGATCAAATAAATTGGTGTAAATAATTCAAAGATTAAAGTCATGAAAGTGAGTTCTACCGAGAAGTAGAAAGTCAGCCAAGTTGATGTATTGTTTATTATAAAGCACGTGAGGCGACGGAATCGCGGCGCGGCCTTGACCGGCAGGTGCGCGCGCGCCGCCCGCGACCCGCACGACCCGGAGCCTCGTCGACGCATCGATATGCAAAGCCGCGAAAGCTCCTTATAAGGGATAAGGCTTCTGAGCCCCTTCGCCAGCTGCTAAAATGTTGCAAGCTGATTGAAATTCTAGGAGCCGGCCGTCGCTCGCCAATCAGGCGATCGAGATGGAATATGAATCGGAATTGCCGGCGCGTGGGAGCGGGGCGGTGCGCGAGCGCATTTGAATGTATTCTAATATCCGAGCGATATGCCGCCGACTGATTTCTATCGTACGCGGCAACACCTTCGCGGGTGATTACATTGTAAACCGAACGATAGTGGACCGTATGCGGGGGGCGGAGGGTCGCGGTCCGGCTGCGCCGCCGCCGCGTGACTGCGCGGACGCTCGCCGACAGAAGTCGTACGTGTCCGAATGTCATCAGTCCGCACGTCTGGATAGCGATCGCAAAAAATACACGTAATTTATTTACAAGTTGAACTAGCATTAGCAGTCTACTTATGTTATATTATTTATTATAACCATGATATAGTTATGATATGCATGTCCAACATTGAGCTTAACGAACCGTACAATGCTTTATATTGTGCGCGGGGGCAGTGCATCACGCCGCGTCATTATACATGTGATGCGTTGCGGCGGCGGCTGTACGGCCGCATTATAATGCGCGTGATGTCATTAGCCGCCGCTAGCGGCGACTACGGGCCGCGGGATGAGAATGAGAATCGATCGGAACGAGAGCAATCACCACGCGGCGCCGTCACACCGACTGGGGAGGCAACACCGCGCTGTCAACGATATACGTCAGCTAATGTGATTCACGGGCCACTGTGTGGAACGTTGTCGCAACGTATCGTCACAGGGATATTATGACATTAATTCAAAAGTCGTTATGACATTAATTGTGAACCAAAAAATGCGTGCTGCTTATTATTCGATTGTATCGATTCACTGACTTTTAACCCTTTAACCGTCGACTACGTTTTCTTCGGACGTGTCCGTGTGGCCTTCTTCACCAAAACTTTATGAAATTTGTCTTAATAACAAGACTGTGGCGAGATAAGTACGATATCGTTGGTGAATATAAATAATTTATTATGTTTTTTCAGCTAGATATTAGCAATCGAGTATAACATAAACATTATTAACTAAACATATAAATATACAATTAAATAAAAGCAATAATAATGTATGTCTCATCTTGGGCAGTTAGTATAAAAATATACAGGAGCTGCCAAAGTCATGCGGATGGTGAGACCCTGTGAGGTTCGTCCGGATCGCTACCACCGTCTTGCTCGCTAATCTAGCCGTTCAGCAGCAGTACTTGCACAATTGTGCTTTGGCGTGGAAGACAAGACAGCCGTTGAAGTTACAAGTATAAGAGGTACCTACAATAAGAAGAGTCACAATAGTCATGTAACGCATCTGCAATCTCCTTGGTGTTGCGGGTGTCTATGGGCAGTAATGATCACTTACCATTAGGTACTTATATGCTCGTTTGCCTCTCTATTTTATAAAAGTCTATGGTGCTGTCTATAGCTGTCGATAAACACCTTCACACTACACATGTCTTAACACTTTCAGTGCCCACGAGTCCAGTTTTAGGCCGCGAGGGGTTAGCGCTAATGCGAATGTATCGGGCTGTGACAGTTATGGGGGGGGGGGGGGAGTAGCGGGACCGTAACGTGCTGCAGGTGCCGGTAACGGGACCGGGTCGCAAAGGTCAGCGCAGGGCTGCCGCGCCCCGCGCCGACACGCCGTTTATAAACAACTCCGCAGATCGCATAATTAGGTGTGTCAGTTGGATTGGTGCCAAATCACATTAACGTTTACACAACTTTATGAGCGTCTAGTTAAACGGTACTATATTTAACTAAACAATAACGAAACCGCATTACGTGAACAGGGACCGATAACGACTTTACTTTATCTACACTAATATAATAAAGAGGTAAACTTTGTTTGTTTGTTTGTTAGTTTGTTTGTATGTAGAGGAAATCTCTGGAACTACTGAACCGATTCCAAAAATTGTTTCACCAATAGAAAGCTACACTATCCCTCGCGGACATAGGCTACTAATTTCACGCGAACGAAGTCGCGCGCGTCCGCTAATACTATATAAAGATAAAGAAGATAGAGATAATTTAAGATTTGTGGCTTAGTTTTTGATAAAGTTTATTAACCATTTTTTAAATAAATGTACAGTTAGAAAATTTACAGCGATTACGATAAAATATTTTCACATTGGACACGAATATATATAGAAATAGCACCTCAGCAGCTGAGGATGCCTCGTATAGAGGCGAAACACTTGCCAAGTGATATTTTCGGTGGTGGTGGTTGTGGTGATAGTTGTTTGTGTTTTTATCTTATAACATGAATATAACTCTATGTACAACACAAACGCTGCTATTTGTACGAATTACTCGCAACCAGCAGTGGTTTCGCGGAGTAGTAAAGTAATTCATTCCGATTACGAGTGTATCGGTATAGACTTTGGCCTAAGTAACCCCTGACCCCCTTTGTTCCGAAGCGTCGGTAGAACCAGACATGTAGGCCTATGCGGCCTACTTGCCATTTATTTCGGTTTAATGAAATGAACAAAACATATTTTTCTTCAAAGATATAGTAAACTTTCACGAATAAGGCGTTGAATATTAATTGCATAAACAGCACTTTATCCGTTGCAACAAAGTTTAACGGTCACTCATTGTCGTCGCGGCGGCGGTGGCAGCCCTGCGCGGCCGCCAAAGGGCGCGCACGCGGCGCGCGGCGTCGCGACAAGTGCGCCGCGACATCACGCGACGGTGTAAACAATACGCAACGAGGGTTGAAAGTAAGTAACATGAGTGTGTTACTTGAGACTCTTTGAATTTCCACAAAATTATTTATTTTAGTGTCGCTTTATAATTTGAAATAATCACGTACGAAAAAAGATATACAAACGTCAATAAGTTAATGGTTACGAAAGGCGTAGAATCGATTTTACAACAAAATTGCAAAAAAGATTACAGAACAAACGATACAAAATTTAAATCAAAGTATCGTCAAGAAAACAGTAATTTCCCAAGAGTAGTTAAAAATATGGTTCTATCTTTGACAGGGATATTTGGGAATGATCGCGACTTACCAATGCGAGAGCGATCCCTGGCTGCAAATAAAGAAAAATAAATAAATATCATGGGACAATTAACACCGATTGACCTAGTCAACTAATCAAAGCTTTGTAATGCCTCCTAAGACAAGAATATCAAAATTGAATGTCAATTTTTTTTTCTATTTCAAATTTGGTTTCGATTCTTTTGAAAACTCTATCCGTGTGTATGGAAAAGCGACCCCCTTTCTTGATAGTGCGGCCTTCATCCCGCTTACAGGCAGGTGAAGGTTCCCGCGGGATGTGGGCTACGGGACAAATGTTCCTCACGGGCCAAGTCGTAGGCTGGGGCTTGTTTATTACATTGATAAATGGATCTCCCACTTAATAAAAGTGAAGTTCCACGCATATAAGTAATGTTTTTTTTAATCCTACTAATTCTACTTCCCTAGATTCAAAATATTATAAACGCGAAAGGTTTGGATGTTTGTTCCTAAATCATGCTTTAACGGCTAGACAGATTTAGATGAAATTTGATACACAGATAGATCATGTTCTGGATTAGAACAAAGGATACTTTTTATCCCCTGAAATCCCGTAAAATGCACAAATAATCCCGTGCGGGCGAAGCAGCGGGTAAGAGTTCGTGGAAAATAAAGGTAGTGGAAATGTGCATGCATGCGAAGTCACCTGATTGGCTCGCCGCCGCCTATAAGAACCAGCGACTTTAATTGAAAAGCTGATCCATTGACGGCCTTTAGCCTCCGTTAGCGGCCTCCGGAACTGACAATCACCGTACGCACCAAAACACTAAAAGCTATGAGCTTCAATAGTTATTTAAACGCGTATGAATGGAAGTTGGCAGGTCCCCAGACGGAGCCGACCGCCGGTCAAACGCTTGTTTACAAACGTTAACACACGACAAAGCGGACGTATATGGCTACATTCAGGTTAGATAGAGATAAGTTATTGTTCATGAAGGTACGTTAGGTATTTTTATTAAGTAATGTCAAAAATTGTGGCGAGTTATGGCCACTGAGTCGCGGCGGGAGTAAGGCGAGTAATATTACCAACAGTTTTTTTGAGACATTTTCTGTGGGCTCTATCAAAATTTGACGGCTACCCGGCTGTAGGGGCTGTTTCAATGGAGGCCACATCACTGACTTGGTCACTCGGTGTTATCAACTTATGTAAAACCGGGGCTTAGGGCCCAGTCGCAATGCACTAGTGAAGCTGCAACGTGACGCGTATTGCATGGGCTAGTGCTAAATGTGGTAAGATATGTAATTATTCAACCTCAACATTATCTATCTCTATCTAATTTTCACGCCTAAACGGTAAAACCGATTTGGCTGAGGTACAGGGATAGTTTGACACCTGGGGATGGACGTAAGTTTTTTTTAATAAGTTGATGCAGATAAGCTCTTGACCGAACGGGAAGCAGCGTGGCTGACACTGCGACTATACATATAACAGTTTTAATCGAGGATGCAATTCTGTTTCGCTAGTGGAGGAGATTGGAACCTATTTTGAAGAAGAAGTCCGCTCTATTGGAAAAGTGGCTTAAGGTTCGCGTTCACGAGCTTGTACTATTTAAATGCGATGTTAGGAGGTGCAGGAGGCTTTGACCCGGCGGGAGGATGTCTGTCTAGACGGACTCGTCCAATCGCGGCCGCGTGCACAAGTGCCCGCGCCGCCTCGGCGTCTCCCGGCCCTCCGCCGGAGGCGACGCAGACAGATAGATTTCATAAGTATTGACTTATTCCGCAGCAAAAACAAAACCCGAACTGGTAATAATAATGAGTTCCGTTGAAGGTGTTTAATGGTTTTAATAATCATGACGATATTAAAAATCATTTATGCGGTAGTTAAAAAACTTGCAGCGAGTACCGTTAGCGCAGTGAATGGCTGCCAGCAACGGCCGCTCCGCGCGGCCGCCGTCGTCCGGACCGTCCTTCGGACTTCATTGTCCGGTCGTAAACCGCCGCCCGGCTTGTGCAATTTTTACATTCCGATTGTTTCCTTCTTTTTTAATCACCGACAATAAATTAGAAAGCCATTTCTTCCTTTTGTCGCGAGTCTGCGGCGCGCTTTCTCCGACGGCTCTAATTGCCTCTAGCGGGCATCCCTAATTTGTTAAAAAGTTGAAAAACAACGCGCGGCTTTGTGGAGGCGAGCCTTGCAGTATCGCATGCGATAATTACCGTAAAGCGTACCCTGAACCGTGGAAGACCTCGGCATTATGGCGTTCGGTGAAAGCAATAAAAAATTAAAAAGTTAATTATCGGCTTACCGTGAAGACGCCATAAAAATTCAGGCGGGGGAGGGGGTGGGGGTACCTACCCCCACCTGGCAGCGCAGGGGGACACTGATCACACGCGAGGCCCTGGGAGGGATGGTCGCGACCCACCATGTCGTAGATAAATTCTTAGTGTTCTAGCTGGTAACCCACTGGATTGGGGCACCACTTTGACAGTCAGTGTGACCTCGGCAGCGGGGCACGCCGGGTCGCGACGGCTCATCGCCGCCGGCGCTCACCTCAGCACAGGGACCAGCTCGAGGAAATAGGCAAGAGCGATAAATAAGAGAGACGTCTTACCCGCGTCCATCCGGCCGGCGTCGAGGGCGCACTGCGCGCGCGCACCCCCGCCCAGCGCGGGAGCAGACCAGTCTACATTATTCACCCCACATCATTCGGCGCAAAAAGTGAAATGTCAGTGAATGGCGAGTAACGGGACCGCGTAACTGGAGTGAGGGGTCGCGGGACCTCCCCGCCCCGCCGCTAACTGCAGTAATTAGCGGCGAGCACCCCCGGCGAATAACGGGTTAGGACATTCATATTGATGGCTATTTTTAGTCAGTAGCGCTAAGGTCAGGGGGAGCGGGCTTTTTTCAATGAGCCGCGTCCACTCGCTGATGAGGTTCCCTAGAAGTCTTTTTTCTGCAAACTTTCTTCCATGTTTATTCATTACCTTCGCTTGTATTACTTTTTGTTGTTACAAAACATAGGGCGTGTGGTGCTTCCATGGATCGGCTGCGGTTTAGGATTGTAAGTTCAATTATTGAATAATTGAAAACTTATTTAGGCTGTTAGTCGTAGTGTGGTGTGCTTCTTACGAGAGTGGCAGGAAAAAGTTTTATTACGTTTTCTCCAGCTATTAGGCAAGCCATCCCATGCTAAAGGCTTGCATAATATATGGCCTGTCGATGGCATTAGAATATTACAGCACAATAACTCGCGTGCTGCGTCGCCGGGCCGTCGCTGCGCCGACGCCATCCCTCACGCGCCCGTCGACGTTCAGCCGTCAATGCTCACTATTCTATATAGATGCTATCGATGCAAATTGCTATTGATATACTTGGCACCGAGCGTTTTTGTTCTTGCGTGACTTAGAGGTATATGAATCGGCACCGTTGTCTGTGCATTAATGGCTCTTTATGCGCAGCTGCGAAATAGCGAGACAGTTATGCACATTCTTAGCATGCAAAAACTGTTTCATAGAGGTGGGTTTTCGTGAATGCGTAATAAACCGTCCGGACATCGATCACGGGACGTGTTTCTGGGAACCTATAAAATTGTGCACGTATATACCGGTAATCTATCGACGCGGAAACCTTTACGTACTGCTGACCAGATATAGCTACGGTAATATAATCTTTAAATATATTGCAAAGGGGCTAGTATAGTTTGGACTGCGTTGCTTAGACGAACAAAGGATTTGCATACGTACAATTTCGCCGGAAGTTTTTTGTGCGCGGGCGCAGGTTGCGACGCAGGGAGCGGGCACGAGCGTTTCATCACTAAATAACGTAGACAGCTGTAAATTACGTGGTTTTGAATAAAAATCGCATTATGGAAATGAATGCGGCTAAATATGGTACAATGGCTGCGTGCCGTCGGCTCGAGAACACTGTACTTACAAATCGCTAGGTTTTTGTTACGAGTACTAATACTGCGGTGTTTGCGCTGTATCTGTTTGTCTAACTTTACTTTGTAAGGGTAGAAAATAGACGAGCGATCATTCGGTCCGCAAGTTATTATCAATGTCGAGCGACGCACCACTCCCGGCCAGAAATGTCGTAGTACTTCTAGTATCAACTCGGGCGTTTAAGTGGTTAAGTTGCAGCGGCGCACTATGCGTGATAATATGAACTATTTTTTATGTGAAAGGCTTGTTTCTGCGGGATCTGCGCGGACGCTCACCCGACGCCCTCGAACACTCGCCCTTGGATTAACGATGCAGTAAATTGATTTATCAATGCGACGAAAACTGTGTAAATATGTCACATCTTTTTTAGAGTAGCAAGAACTACTTAGTCCTTGACCAAATCTGCGTGCCTACGCCGGGAACATTGCATACGTGGTAATAGATCAAAGACGTCATTACAGAACGTCTCAATACCCGAGCTACCCCTCGCGCCGTAACAATGGACGAGCATCGGGGCAATGTGTGGTCCGCGCGGGTCAGTGCGTTTTTTTCGCCCAGGTACGCGCTACCTGCGCCCGCGCCAGCAACGCGTCCAAACCCAACTAGCAAAACTATGTGCTATAAAAGTTGCGAGCACGTTCCTATTTTTGCATCAAGTGCGATAAGAGAGCTAACAATGCTCGAGTAAAAGCGCTGGAAACGTTTACTCGACGCGAATTACGCGCAGTTTATTCAGACTAAAGTGCTGTAAAGGTTGAGTAAAGGTCGTATAGTAAGTAAAAAAGTGCCATAAATGTTGAGTAGTAGCGAAAAATAATATATTTCGTGCTGTTACAGCACGAAATATATGCATTTATACTACAATTGTTCTATAAAAGAGAGCAGTTTGCTGTTACTCAGCATAATTTGTTCAGTAATAGCGTACGAAATTCTTTTTTTCGGCAAATTTGTTCTATAATAGCAACTAAATTGCTTTTACTCGATTTTTTGCTGAGTAGCAGTCAATCAATTGCTTTAATTCGACTTACATGTGCTATAAATACTGCATGCTATATGAAATCAGTTCTTGATCATTTGTTGTGTGACATTTCGGTTACACAAGATGGTTGTAATGATTTTATAGCTGTTTGCAATAGAACAGTTCACCATTGATGTCCTTAGATTTAAAGTCAGATTAGTTATTGTAAATAATGTAGAACAACATGCGACAATAACTTTACTGATTAAACCAGATGTGTTAGTGCGTGTATATGCGCCCTCCTAATTCGTTCATTTTTAATAGAAAATATTAATTAATTAAATATTATTTTCATGAAATGTCATGCAATTTCTGTTACATCTCATTTATGCGAGTTTTACTCGATTAATGGTGTTTGAATTACTCTTATAGCACATGATATAGCCATGTTAATAAATTTCAGAGTTCCTTAAGTAGTAATAAAAAACTCTCACATTTCATTGCTAAAGCAATAATGTAGGTTTGTTGTGTAATCATGGCCAACCTATGCCAAACTAACTGGCCTACAAGTACGTAGATGTGAATAAATTAATCCCTGAAGAAGATTAAAATTTAAAAGAAGATTAAAAGGCCCTGGAAGAAATTAATTATTTTCATTATCAATTACGCAGATATGCTTTTTATGTAATTTGTCAAAGGATAATGACACTTAGCTATCCTCTCGTTTTGAAACATATTTCTTTGCTGGTAAGATTGAGAAGCCACGACACGACGTTATTGCTACGGCTGGTATCATGAAGATGTTACAGCCATATTTTTGGGGTTCGGGAAAGGTATGTAAGTGGCTCTTGGCCGTCGTGCTGCAAGCCCGAGCACTGCGGAGCACGGCAGCTGGGCAGCCCCAGCCGCTCACAATTACCACAAATGTCACACAGATGCCGGCTCCCGAGCTGAAGAAGAGATGAAACGCGCCCCGCGCATGCGTAATTAACGCGAGATCTTAATCGATCGCAAAAAGCCGCACTCGCCGCTCGCGTGGATAGTTCGTTATGAAAATATTCTGGAAATTAATGTAGTCCATAACGAGTATTATAATTACCTCAATTAAAGTTTATTTATTCTGTTAAGACGATCATAATTCAGAATTATGAATTCAGACATGTTTAACCATCAATATTCGAGGGATTAGAATGAATATGCGCATTGCGGTCGGCGGGCACCGTCACGCCGCCCTGTCGGCTGCGAACCCAACTGCTGGAGCCGCGCAGATATTAAAATAAGATCAATTGGTCGTAAAATAGTTTCTGTATTATGATCATTGTTGGCGAGTGTTGCAGAATGGGTCACGTCTGGGAGGCTATTAAGCATAAGCGCCCATCACGGCGGCGCAGCCGGTTTTTGCCGCGCGGCGCGTCACGAGCGGACACCGCGGCCTGCGTTTAGAAAGGCCCAGCGGTGCGTCATTACAGAGCTTTGGGTCGCTCGAAATTGCGCAGCTTTCGTTACAATTATACAATAATATCAGTGGAATATGGGTGACCGCCAAGATAAGCGGTGGACGGTGGCAGCTCCCGTCTCCGCGATGGCATCCGAGCCTGCCCCGCCGCGCGCCACAAAGCGACTCGCATCAATATTATCATTAGCATGGCGTCATTGTGATCCGTCGCACGTTTAGCAATAAATTTAGGAAAAAGTAAAAAATCGTTATTCACGTCGGTCGCTGCGCGGGCGCAGACGGCGACAAAAACTAATGGAAATAGAAAGAAATATGCAAGCGAGTGATTGTTCGGCGATCGCGGCAGATCGAGGTGCGGCGCAAAAAAATGGCAGATGCGCGTGAGCAGGTAGCGCGGCACGGGGGGGGGGGGGGCATGCAAATGCACACGAGATGAGCCGCTCTAGGAATTATCGCGTTCTAGATAGCAAGGTGATGAAGGCAGTAGCGAATTCCTGCGCTTAAAAAATGTTAAACTTTATTTTTATTATGATTCTTGATAGTAGACTTTTATTATTTTTTACCCGACTACGGCAAAGCCAAAAGGAAGGGTTGTTTTTAGCAGCCTATGTATGTATGTTTGTATTTACGTATGTTCCACTGTAGTGCCTAAACGCCTGAACCGATTTTGATGAATGAGGTGGCAATCGGTTTGTAATTGTAGTCTGGGTGACTTAGGCTATATTTTTTGTGAACAAAATGATTCTTAGCCAGTATCGTACAATGGCGGGTCACGTCTGCAAGACTATTGTCACGTCGTTGCTTCTCCTTATGTCCCTGCAACCTTCGGTCCGTCCATTCTCAAACCTTACACCTCGCCGTAACAGTGAAAACGGCATTTGCAGCGCACAGCCCAACTGTCTGCGGATCCCGACAAGGAAATTAAACATCAATCACAATAACCACAAGATCGGCCGAGGTACTTAAAGTGGTAGTTTATTTTATTGCTGTGTGAGTGTGATGTACCGTTCAAAGTGTGGAACAACTAAATGCTAAGACTGCCTTGCTATACCTACTTAGTGCAGTCGACGTAAGATTTAGACCAACACACAGTCGCGTATCGATGGTCGTCGCCAGCAAAAACCGCTGACTTAAGTTCTGCCACTTTCTTAATTGGCCAGTACTCGTAATATACCAATTTGTGGATACATTTTTTCATGATTGATCGTCGGTGATTACAAAAAAATATAATTTATAGGTTGTATAGCTCCTCACTTAGATTAATTATGCACTAACTGTTATACTCGTTATCCTTATTTGGCGGGAAATCCCGATCACGTGCGCCCGGGGACATTGCCAGTGCTGCTGCACTAATAACACTTTTTCTGCCTATTAAACAATCATCATCTCGAGCCTATATACGGCCCACAACTGGGCACAGGCCCCTCGCACAACGAGAGCGCTTGGGTATAAATTAATAGTAATTTCTATTGCAACCAACAACATCTATGTACTTACTAGGTTGAGTGTTCTAAACCACCTGTGTATAACATAACAGCAGTTCCGGCACCGCACGTCGCTGTATCGCTGTTACTCGCGGAAGGCGCCATAACGTCATACGACCCGTTGCACGCGTCGGTGGACGCGCGAGGACCACGAACAATGTGCTAATGTGCTAGTCTAGTCTAACCTATAGTTCAACGATTGCAACTAATAAAAGGTGCGTGATGCAAAATATAAAATTCGTTAAGTAGTCGGCTTGAAAGTAAATTGTTGGCAGCGGCCGGACTAGTTTTTGCTCGCTCCGATCAGAGCGGGCCATGCTCGGCTACACCTTACATTGTTACGCGAGTGCACCCACACAGGCCAACAATTCTGTATTTGTGTGAATCTCGCAAATAATCAGCGATGTGATCTAACGAGGGAATGCTGTCAGCGTTTGGCATCATGTCACGAAGAAGTTTTTTTAGGTTAATTATTTGTTTTAGCTTTATTTTGGTTTTTATATTTATTGCGTCTATTTTTATGTGTATCTCGAGTGTCTACTGAATAAAGTTATTCGTATTTTTCAATCACCATATCCCACGCCACTTCCTGTTCTATTGACATGCCAAAAGTAGATAGTTTGCATGACGATATAAAGTCAGTTGTTGAGTTTTTCGCAGGTCTTCGCAATAGAGGTTTCTTCCGAATTAGTGGTAACATTTATGAAATTCGCAAATATTTCCTGTAAACCTAATCTGCAAGATTCCTGTTAGTTTTTTTTTGTAATCTGAATAAAAATAGACTTTGAAATTTAAAGGTAGGGTAAACGTGTCAATTAGGAATGAAACTATTTTTATTCTAGTCGAGCAGGTCACAGGCCATTTGTAAAATATCATGAATTCCTAAATAAGTTGCAATACAAGAGATGAAAACCGTTACAATAACCAGCTTTAGGTGAGTCACGAGTAACTCAGATTGCAATTCTTTCAATTCTAAGTTGTGTAGGTACTAAAAGGATTCCTATAAAATAGATTGAAAGCAGCGAAGTGTAGAAGTCTGAACAATTTTGTATTCGTGCGAGATGCTTGACAGATAACATTCTCCCTAATAATATTATCAAAATCAAAGTTTACAAGAAATACGGGTTCGCGATTCTTCTGATATCTCAGATGTCTATGGATGTCGGTGATTGTTTACCATCACGCAAACCGCTTGCGCGTTTCGTTTTCTAAAAAAATCATGCAATGCCGATAATTTTGATACCACTCAGGTAAATAAATGTGAGAGTAGTGGAGAGTTACCTGCGCCGCGGACTGGTCATCGCTCATGGTAAGATCTAATCGCACGATGACTCACGAGTTTCTGTGCTCGTCTGTCTTTAGTTATCTCTATTAATATTCATAAGAACTGCCCAAAAAACTAAAACGTTTTAAATTTGGCCGATGTTTATGTAATTTCAAATTTCGCTTCGTTGTTTCCGCGCCCGGCGACGGGCGGCGGGCGGTGCAATTTTTTGTTGAGCGTTGTTAGAGCTTTGTCGAATTATACTCGAAAGCTTATAAATAATAGAAAAGGATCAGCTTGTTTACATTCTTCTTCGGAATTAGATCCGTCGATGCGAAGATAACGGCTTTGTGGTCGCGGGCATCGGCCAGGATCTGTCCGACCGCCGCCGGCGCACGCGCGTCAGAATTTTAAATGATCAGATATTAGGCGACGCGGCCGCGATTAACAAGATACCTATCTGAAATTGGAAACAGTTCTATTTGACCGGAGCGGTATCGCGGATGGATCTTTTTGTGCCGTAGAAAGCTAAATTATCAACCCGTCACTAATTCCAACCAATCAACCGAATATTGGAACGCAATTTTCTTATTAAATTACTGATTTTATTGTGAACAATCTCTTTTACGCAATCGACGCTGACCGCAGCCGCATCGCGCGCCGCATCGCCGCCAGCTTTGACCGCTTCGGTCTTTTGATAGTTTTTATCCAGACTAGGGATGATTTGAGCTTCCGCCTGCCGAAGGGCCCAGAGTTGAGATTCATTGTCTTGGTTGTGTCACCAGAGTCCAAGTAAGTAAGCGACGCGTTGCGGTGAGGGCGGCGGGCGGCGGGCGTTCATCAGACGCGCGCGTGCGGAAGCCCGCTCCCACACCCGCCATGATTTATTGACACGACGCCATTTACATGGAAATGCTATTTCCATAGCGGCGAAACATGGCAGTGACGAAACGAGTTGTAGAGACCGCTCGAGTCCGACTGCGAGCATGAACAGATGCTGCGGCGTTGAATGAGATGTTGACGTGCATTGTACACGTATCACAGTTGAAGGGGTGAAAGCTTCCCAATTTAAACATAAGGTAAGCGCCCGGGTGCAGCGGCGCGAGGTGGGGGCGAGTGTACTGTTTTTGTGAGTTGACAATACGGGAAGCAACAAAATTCAATAACGATTCGATTCGATTTTAAACCCAGGCAGGACTAATCTAGAGTATTCTATGCAACTGTTTAACTAAGCAGTGTCATGCGTCAGCTGTGGACGTGTCGTGGCCGTGATATTGAACCCGAGCGCAGTTTTTGCGCCGCGGGCCGGCTCGGGCTCCGGCGACGGCCTCGTTGAACCCGGTAATGTTATTTCGTTACCGTCAAAATAGAGTAAAATGTCGCGTTACACGGTTATTAGGGCATCTCGGGCTGTGACCGATCGGTCGTTTTTTGCCGCATTTGAATAAGCGTCGCACAAAGCGCGGCGTGACGCACGCGCTGCGCGGGCGCATTCAAAAAACGCAGATCGACCAAAATTAGAAATGTCTCGGTAGAAAAAGCGGACCGCTGTGAAATGGTATTAATTTAATTGTGTCGCGTTGTCTTGTTGCGGCCGGTGGGAGCTGGGTGCCGTCGCGACACGCTCCGTAATACGGATAGAGTTGACTAACCATCAGATTAGATCGATCAGAGCACCTAGTACGACCCTACGTAGTCCGAAGCGTAGTTCCGCGCTCTTTCTAAACAGCGCAGTAGGAGAAAAACGCATTGAGTTACGTAGCGAGTTGTCGTGTCAAAAAGGCTCGTGGTTAGTGCTGTTGCCGAAAATTTGTAATGGCGACGCGTCGGGACAAACACATCCGATATGAGAAATGCAAGCAGGTCAGCACTACTAACAGTCACAGTCTTTATACATAATGTCTTGGTTATTGACATAAATGTGAATTTGATCACGAGAGCCCGTTCCCAGCGCCTGTAAGCAGTAGGAACACACAGTTTCTTGTCAACTAACATAGTTGCAAGCAAAGCGGGCTCCATATTTGATTAAACTGGCAACTGTCTCCCACATTACAACTGTACTAACTCGTTTGCAAGAAGTTACTTAAAGCTAGCGGTTGCGAGCTGCGATGCAAACTGAGTCGACGCGAGTAAAAATTAGAATAAACCAATTACCAAGTTGTTTTGTTACCAACGGTTGATTTGATTGACTGTTGAGTCACAGTCCCGAGCGTTTCCTCCAGTCATCGCTTTTTGTTTATTTCCTGTCCGAACGATGGAGGTTGGGCTATGATTATGATTATGCACAATTCAACGTTCGGGTCAAATCGCGTCATCGCTGAGCGACGAGACCTCGAGTCTTTGGGCAATTACTTTCTGAACACAGGTCGGCGTACAATTTCTGTGGTTTTATTGAATCATTCCAACAGAATAGGAAATACATAAATATATAGGGTAGGACCTAATGCAAGGTCTGTCCGAATCGCTAAAACGATATCAAATTGCGATAGAGGCAAACATTTGTATTAAAAAGAAATATGAGTTTTTGTATAGGAGTCATTGATGATGTAGGTATATGTATTAAAGTATGCACATTCATTATCCATATACCTATAGTACCACAAGCTTTTACTCGCGGTTTCGCCCGTATTTTCCGGGACAAAAATATCTTATGTTTTAATCCAGGACGTCGTCTACCTGTCTGCTAAATTTCATCTAAACCCATTGAACCGTTAACGGGTGATTGAGGTACAAACAAACATTCAAACATCATTACTTTCGCATTTTATAATATTAGTAGGAAGGCCACAAACACCTTTAAAAGGCTAATTTGGGACTAGGTCAATTAGTGTAAATTGTCCAAAGATATTTGATTATTTTATCAGGGTTCTGTACCTCAAAAGGAAAAAGGAACTCTTATAGGAGCGGTTCGTTGTCCGCCTGTCTGTCTGTTTACGTAATTAAATCACTTTGCTAAATACCCAATTGTAACAAAAACTAATAAAAAAATCGTCTGTGATTTTACATTTCATAAGCACGATTTTGGAAATTGATAATTATAAAAAAACATGACTTTATAGTAAAAACACAGTTAAAATAGGATTTTAATTAGTCCTATTGAGTTCAAAACATGATTGTGTCACCAAAATGTCAAGTTTTCTCATTCCATTCCATTGGCAGTTTAACTTTGAAAAAGATTTTCATGAATAAGTAGGCCTTGGGGTAGCAAACCCATAAAATCTTAAAATGAAAAAGGCGTTAAAATGGTGAATATTGAAAAACTCAGTGTGTCGCAGCGTTATCTGTAGATCAATTGGTAATAATAATGCGGTGTCGAGGTCGCAGGTTTCATTCCCACCAGAAGACCAAAATGTTACTTTGTGTTATCATTTTAATGAGATTAATGTTTTGGTTAAAAAATAAAACTCGAAAGAAAATGAGTAACAAAAATGAATCCTAATTAACCATAGTTGTAGATGAGTTGATACCTATACACTTTAAAAAAAGTTGTCGTAAACTCAGAAAACCGAGCGGTGAAATCAAGCATGGCGATGTCAACCAGAGCGTCCACGAAAAACAGTTTTTTTCCGTAATTTAATTCATTCAGTGTTAACAAGGTTGCTTTTTAGGGTTCCGTACCGAAAGGACGACTAAGGGAACCCAATACTAAGCCTCCTCTGTCGGTCCATACGTCCGTTCGTCCATCTGTCACAGGGTTGTATGTTTTGTACAGCAATAGGTAGGCACTTGAAGCTTTCACGGAATGAGAATTATTAGTTACTGCGGCCGCTATAACAACAAATAATAAAAAAATTGCAAAATTTAAAGAGAGCCTGACTACAAGAAATGTTACCAGATATGATCTGGGTTCCAAAAGAAGAATAAATAGTATTTTTTTGGGTAATCGCGTCCCACCCTCGACCCTGTCAACTTTCCATCAGGTGTGACTGTGGTCCAGCGAAAATTCATCATCAATAAAAAAGTTTTTTTTTTTCGGTATTTTTGAACAGAACCCTTCATGTTCGGGGTACTGTATTAGTATTTTAGTTTAATTTAATTCATTCAGTGGTAATAACTCTGCATTTTCGGAGCCTAAGACCCTCGTGTGGCGGTCGTCGCCGGGCGCCGGTTCTGAGTACCGGCCGCCACAAAAACATAATTAGATAATGCCCGCGACATTAAAGTCGGTCCCGTCCGCTTACCGTTAAGGTCGAGCACCATCTGCGTGTTGAAGTAGCTGCGAACGTCGCCGCGCGCCGACACTGCAACAACAAACGACTGTTAGGGGCATTGTGTACCGAGCCTCAAGAAACGCTCGCCATACAAACTACAATGATATTTTCCTTTCTCTGCACCTTAATCGATAACCATGATGCTGTCATTGTGCCTTGAAATTAGATTCGTATGTTTAAATATTCGCATTTTAGTGGTTTCGTACAAAACAAAAAGCATCAATACTTTTAAAAGTATAAGAAATATTTAAAACATTAAAGCATAGAAACTTAGTTCTAAGGCAAAACAACAATATATTGCAAAGTTACTGCAGCAGCATTCAGTTCAGAGGGTGGAAAACGTTGTCGTCGTCTGTATGAAGAGCGCTGGGTATACGAGTCTTAAGCTAGCACCACACTTCGCCGTATTTGTCGAACATTAGTGTAGTTTTTTTCTGACTATAGTTGTCACTTTGCTCTCTTGCCTGACTGTCTATCCGTATGTTATAGGAGCCTATCCCGTAAATGGAATTCATTGGGATCACGTGGGACACGTGGATCCAAAATCATTTTTTTTCACCAAACATTTGACAAAATAAAGAAATGTGTGCGCTAGATTCTGTCAGTTTTAGACAATTTTCGTTACGGGGTCTAACTTTAACACTAAACTCAATAGGAATTTTGGAATTTCTATGTATAGGATAAAACGTACAACGTAAACCGTACAACGCCGATTTATAATTTAGTTTGGAAGCTGTGACCAAACGACAATATCAACAAACTTTATTTGGTTGTTATTGTTTATACAAAACACAAATAAATATTGAGTGGTACGAAACCCTTGGTGCGCGAGTCCGACTTGAGCTTGGTCGATTTTTAACAAGAAGCAATGGCCGAATCGCAAACACGAAACTCGAAGTATAGTGATAGCTTTAGACATCATGTTACAGTATAGTCGACCAAGAAAGCGCTTAACCATTTTTTGATCGTATTGCAAGGGGATAAAGTTGAAAAGTGGCAATGGAATTATTTGGTCGACTATACATAGAAGGGTGCCGTTTTGTATCGAAATCAGAAAGCTACTCTATAAGGAAAATGGTGACATGAGTGTAACTCCGCGTTACCAGTTTGTAACAGAAGATCGTGTCGACCAAGAAATGGCTTCATTCATTTGAACGTCATAGAGTAACGTGTTTTTGCTCTTATGAATTGTTTTATAGAAAGGGATGCAAACAAGCACGTGATCACTTAAAGGGGAGTGATCACCGCCTTCCATAGGAGCCACGTGCCCCAAGACTTCCCCTGCACCTAGCACGAATCGTCTCGACACGCGTTAACTCGCTACGTAACTCAGTGCATCGCTCTCCTACCGGGCTGGATAGAACGAGACGCACTGAGTTACGTAGCGAGTTAACGCGTGTAGAGAAGATTCGTGCTAGGTGCATCCGTTGCTAAACTATAAGTGGCAAGCATCCTTCGTGAAATTGACAGTGAATAAAATTATATTTCTTTTCAAAACTGATAGAGCACTATTTTGGTCTGTACATGCAACACAAAACATGAAACTTAAATATGTATGATACAAAATGGTATATTAAAATACGTTAAATACTTAAAATACGTTATCAAGGTGCCGATAGACTTGAGCATTGACATGTAACAGCATTTGCCATTTCAAAACGCCTGCACGCGCGCTCTGTATTTTTCCTTTTTATTTGTGAGCTGTAACATTCGCTAGAATGCTCGTTACAAGTGAATGCTCCATTCTATCCGCACCCTTACTTATTAGAGACAAACTGTTGAATAGGCTTTGAGTGAATGGGATGAGGATAGCTGGAGGGATGAAACGGATTGACAGGATACTTTTTAACCGACGAAACAGGTTCTTTATGCAACGTGTACACAGATGTGTGAGCTTTGATATTGTATGTTTTTAAGAACACAAGAAAACTAAGTGCCTTACAGTAGATCATACGAGTACGTAGGTAATCTTTATCTTCTTTAATTAGTATTAAACAAGTCTCTATCCGTTTCTGTCTATCTCATACCTTTTCGGCTACTTAGTCCTTCTTAACCACGCAACGGATTTCGATATGGTTTTCGATGAAAATTAGAGTTGTTTTTGCAGAAGGTTTTGCGTAGATGACCTAGTCGCCTTAACTAGTGACACGGGATGTGTCACTAAAGAATATAGTAATATATGTATAGGAAGATACCCCTCAGATTAGCAATTCAACCCTTGGAAGCCTCACGTGAATAAAAATATTAGCATGAGTCAAATTATTATCATAAGCCAGAGGTAGGCGAGGGCAGGTCAGAGACAAGTGAACGTTACAATTCAGTGTGTCCGAAGCCAAAGTCAAAGTCATTCCATGCAATTTATAATATAGTTTTATATTAATTGAATAAATAAACTAAACTAAACAAAGAAATGTTAGTAGCTTGTTGAGTGGTTTCTTGAATTATGTTTCTCTTTTGTGCATGAGTTATTCCTATTTATGTTGTGGTCGACTGGTAGAGACTGACCATTGGCAATTTTAAGAGACTCAACGAGGTTCTTTTAGAAAAAAAAAACAATGTTACTATGTCATTTTTTACAATTTACACTACTAATTTATTTAAAATTAGTTCATTTCATTAGTTCTTTGTGCTATTGTATAAAAACATCCTACATGAGACTTAAATATATTTTTCTTAAAAAATAAACTTTTTAATTAAAACTTACTAACCCTTAAATTAAAATTTCAATTAAAGGATTAAATAAAAAATCGCAAGTTTTCGGTATTTTTTCTAAGGCTTCGGTTATTTCGCGTTTTCTCTAATCTAGGATGGGTACTTGTAGATATTTATCACTCAGACCGGCTGTATTCAACGAGTGTCGTAAGAAACCTTTCTTTCTTTCAGACAAGAGTCTACGTGTTATTTTGATTTTGAAAACTATGTCTATGTCTAAATATTAAAAACAATATTTAGAATTGACAACTAGAAAAGTATTAAAAACTTATTGTGATTTCAAAATGAGTTAATGTTATGAACATTAATCTATCTATCTATCTAATTAGTTCATAAACACACCCATACAACCATTTCGCGCGCCGTGTCATGTCACGCAGTAACTGTGACACCCTTGTGTCACTACACTGGTAACAAATCTAGTCACTGTGACCGCTTAGCTCCTTCACGTCGACAACAAGTGGGAAATTTTCGAAACATAAAGGGCACACGATAACTGATCTGCGACCAGAATTTAGGTGTAGATTATTTTGTTACCGGAATTTGAGTCGTCACAACCAGATTTATTTGTATAAGAGATGAAATTCAAATCAGTATGGACGAATGGCGACTGATTTCAGTTATTTAACGGATAGAGCCTGTTAGTACAAAGGCCTTTATCTGCGTGGACGGCGACTGCGCGCGCGCAGCTGCCGAATCCGTGCGCATTATTCGGCTAATCGAGTGGGCGGCCCATCTCGCCAATCCTACTTAATAGAACAGCCAACTAACCTCATAAATTATACTAACGTACACTCGCCATTAACATGTGTCGGCGCGAACAATATCTATCTATAAGGTTTTCTTTTCACAATCAACTTCTACTTTGCATGGGATATCTGGTTTGTTCCTTTCATCTGATCTTGAAAAAAATGATACAAAATTCTAATCTATTATCAAGAAGACATTAATTGCAAATCAATGACTATATCTTGGACAGAAATGTTTGGAAATTATCCCCGATTTGGATTGGCGGTCTCTGGCTCCAAATACACTACTGCACTACTGTATTAAATATTTAAGATATAAAAACTACACCTCGTCGAGTTTCTTACCGGTGGTAAATTTTCTGACATTCATAAGTGCATCCTGTAAGTCTAGTCCGAATATAGATATTTTGACTTGACCTGTGAAGTCGCTTCTTTCATGACCTTAGGTAATATGGATTAGTTAATTTTATATTATTTTATGCGTAAAGTGAATTTACGACTCAATTATAAACACGAAGTGATTATTAAAAATTTCCAAAAATATGTAAAGCTAATAAATTCTGTAAATATTTTGTTATTTAGTAAAGTTTTGTAGGCATGTATACTCTGGTAAAGTATTAGTAGATCTTTATTGCTGCGTGTTTGAATATTTCTACATATAGTAGCAGTTAAAATACTTATTTCGGATTGAAATATAGAATTTAAAATGAAAAGACAATTTCTAGATCGGAAATATTATCCAAGTCAAAGTGTTCTAGCTTCAAAATTGCGTCGAATCGCTTTGAGAAAAGTTATTCGGTAACTTTGTTTAAGTACGCTGCGGCTAACTTGACGGAGGCGCTACCGTGCTCAAATATAATACAATATTTTACTTAATTTGGGGTAAATTTGTAAATTTCAAGCACTCAGGGAATAAGTTAAAGATGCAGGCAATACTTTGCGATCAATATATATTTTTTTATAATGACAAAGTAGCGGACGCTCTCGCCTTCGTTCGCATGGAATTAATAACCTATGTCCGTTAGGGATAATGTAGCTTTCTATTAGTGAAAGAATTTTCGAAATCGGTTCGTAGTTTCAGAGATTACCCCCTACATACAAACAAACAAAGTTTACCTCTTTATTATATTAGTGTAGATATAGATTATATTAGTGTCGATTACCATAAAGCTACTCCGCGAAACTAGTGTACTCTCAAACATAGAGCTGTTTTGCATGAAGTACGCGACGCTGGTTTCGCGGAGTAGCAAGGTAATTTGTTCCAATTTGTTCAGTCATGGTAAGATTATCAATTTTTAATTATTTATTATTTGTTAACTTTAGAACTTCACGTTTACGGCGTAATCAAGCATTGCCTTTGAAGTACATATATGATTGGCAATCAACAGAATAAGTAAAACCTTCTTATGAAGGTCATAGGAAGCTACTTTAATTTAATAAATGCACACAAGGATATCGAGTCATGTTTAGTACAAGTTTGTGTAATCATCAAACAAAATAAAAACAATTTCCAATTACACTTTCGTGTTATAAACTATGTCTAGAAGAAGAAAATATTTAGATAGTAAAGATTTAGGCATCAGTGACACCGCCTTCACATCAAACCTTATATTTTCGTAAACGGATCATTGCACCAAAAAATTGTTTCAGATAATCCCAAATATTTTTGTATGACATGTTATATTTTGTACTCGCACAAAAGTATAGGACTTACGAATAATAAAAAAACTGCGAACACAAACATACAGATTTACGAGCACATAGTGGAGATCCCATTTTATTAAGATAATTTCATTTCATATCTTTGCAATTTTTATAAATGTCCGTTATCTATCATACAAGTTCCAGTTATCTACTGATTTTGGAGTATAATACAGACAGACCTAGGGAAAACCCCTTATTCACTATGGAACCCCAAAAACGGTCTGATGAGACGAGCCGGCAATGTTTTTAATTCCGGTCTAATTAATTTCTTATCACATTTGAAACAATCAACTGTCCGTTATCTTGTCGCATATTATAACAGACACCGCCTAATCGAAATTAATTATTCCGAGAAAACACGCTGATATGTGCGATAGGGCTCGTGACTTAGTTCTTACTAATTTGACTATCAAATAAGCGCAAGATAACGCGTGACGGCAGGTAATCTTTAAGCGCCGGCGCCGGATGCGATACGGTCAATACAAGTTCATACAAGCATTACCTATTCTATGATACAAGTCGATTAGTGACCTGCGGGTCATTCCAGGTCGACTGGACCGTCCTCCTGCCATTACCGTCGCTAGATACAAGCCGTAGCGATGCTTGTTAATCCGACATGCATACTGCAGGTTTTCTTGCCCGCCAATAACGACGCGATGGTAAAAAAGGGCAGTTGAAATGTCCTGCCTGAGTATAAGTAACGCCGCACCGCGAGACGGCCGGGTGTCGGCGGCGGGCTGCCACCGGCTACCCTTCGCCGGTGAAAAATTAAAGGGTCACTCCGCTCCCTCGGGGCCCGCGACGTATGGCCGAACTTTTCAAGGGCTATTACTTAAGCTTTCAGTTGTGAATTGAATAGAGAGCGAGCCAAGTTTAAGGAAAAATGCAGGAGCCACGGTCGCCACCGACGCTAACACGAATATCTCGAGTTCGTGGGAGGCCGCGCCGGACTGTGACGGTCGTCGGGCATAAAAACTCAATTTGAGTGCGACGGTTGTTAATCCGACGCGGGAACCACGGAAGCGCAGCTTGTTGTGCTGGTCAGCGACCGTCCTCGGCTTATCCGGGATAGCATCACATTAAGCGCAGGGAAATAAATGAGGCAGCGGGATAGTTTCTATTTAAAGTGGGGTCCGGCCTCCTCCCGCGCGGCAGTAAATCGCGCGCGTGAAATAGTGCGCCGGCCTGCGGATAATCCCCCGCGCTCCCGCGGGACGGCCTCCTCGCTGCTCCATAAATCGTCCCCATTTGGCTAACCCGCGAATCAAAGAAAGGTAATTCACAATGTTTAAATCCAATTTGAGAAAAGAAAGAGTGAGGGCTCCCACCCCGCGGCGCGGCGGGAATGTAAATGCGCGCCAACTCCGACAAACCGTTTATTGTTATCGTGTCCGGCGGCCGCGCGGCTCCTGCCGCCGTGATTCGGCGCGGCCGGCGAGGGCGCGCCCGCCCGGGGCACTCTTGCTCTGCGATAAAACCCTGCTGACGTGCTTTACACCGCGGGACCTGTGTCGACAGCCTGCCAACGCCACCGGGATGATTTACAGTGCCCGAAAATGCAAGGTTAAAAAATGAAGATCAACCGTACCGAATTCGGCAGCCATACAAGGCGGTACGGCGGCACATCCGAGCGGCTGATTAGCGGATTTCTCCCCGGCTAATGTTTTTGTCGAGCACAGTAGCTTTATCAGTTACAATAATTTGTGTTAACACGAAATCGCGTGAGTCAGGAAGCATGGCTAACGATATGCTGATCGCGCGGGACTGACCATTCTATCAGAAATATTTTGAGCAAAAACACGAAGATTTTCTCGTATCGGCAGATAAAGCTGAACGGCGGCCGTTTCGCAGAACCGGTTTCTATTCCGAGTGTCGCAGATTCACGAGCGGAGGATCTGTCGGTGTCGTTGACCGGTGGTGGTTAATTAGGCGCCCCGCCCAGCCTCCCCGCGCACATGGCCGGCGGACACAAACATTGCCCCACATCCGAAAATCGATATCCCCGTAACGGGAGCACGTTCAATGTTAACACTCGTCTCGCGCCGACACGCCACGCGGCGCCACGCCACGCACTCGCGGAGGGTAATAACACGCTTTGTCTACATAACACCTCCCAGACTCGACCTGATCCGGTTGAGATTGGAGATAAGGCTGTGAATAACAGCCGCACATGAACACTTCCGTCGCAGATCGGCAGCATTGGGCGTTTGTTTATATTATGATTACGAGCGCAGCGATGTCATAGCAACAACAGGCGGTCGGGGCGCCGTCGCGATCGCTTCACAACAGCTCGTTAGATACCTACATACTTCTTTTATTGATGCGACGTAATGATTCCTGATAAGTGCGTCGACGTTGTAGTGACTGGCCGCCACACTTTCGTATTTTGTAATCAGTTGTGATGCTATCTGTTTTATTCAGTTATAGGCATACAATAATTTGAATACGTCGCCGATCACAGCAGATTTCGAATTTACCTAACAAAAAATAAGTCAGTACCAATCGTTTTGACCATAAAATTGCTAAAGACGTTAAATCACAGACTTGAAATATCTATTTAAAGGCAATACTAACAGCATCGGTGCTCTAATTTTCGTTCTACATAAACGCAATCTTATTCGCAAAGTCGGTCAAAAGAGTGTGAAGTTTTGATTTAATATATTCACGCAAGCATTTAAATTTATGAGTTTATTGCCAGAAATAAAACAAGCTCATTATACTAATATTTAAATTGCCTTGTCAGTAATAAAAATAAATCACACCAGTAACGCGAGCGGCCGACGCCACGCCACGCCACGCTACGCTAGCCGCCGCTTTTGGCAAGACGTCACTCGCATCCTAGCACAACCTTAATTATTATAATTAGCCATCGCATAAATTGGCCCCGACTGTTGTAACGTCGAAAACTAAAAATCCCTCACAATAATTGAATAAACAAACAGAAATAATAATTACCCGCTTAATGTAATGAACATTAATAATACAGCGAGTGAATTAAGGCAGCGCGATGTGTATCGTAATCTGGAACGCGGCAAATCTGCATAAGCATGAAATTAATTAGACAGATATAATGAGACATTAAGGTATTCAAAGCAATTCGGGGCCGCACGCACTCCCGGCCGCGCGCGCGCACGGTGCGCGGGCGGCCGCCGCACCACTCCGGCAATCAACAGACGCTGATGAAGTTTACAGATTGTAACCGATCTACGTTTTATTTAAATATTATACACTAGCGACCCGACCCGGCTTTGCACGGGGGCAATCGCTGAGACAGCAACATTAAAACCAGCCGTAAAGTAATCTCAAAATGACGGTGAAGTCCGTATCAGAATCCATTGTGTGGCTTAGAAACTTTAGAAGGAGTAAGCTGCGAAGATATAATGACAGACAGGAACGGATAGCGACTTTGTTGTATACCATGTAAAGATATGTAAAGTTAAAGTGATAGTGTACGTTATGTGATTCAATGAAGAATCCAATGCTATGGTTGTGCCGGAAAGTGATTTTTCCTGGTTGCATTTCTAGATTACAAATTTTGACCGACTGCAGCAGTAGAAGGGAATGAAACAAGTCATACCTGACACTAACACATATTATGATCACTTTTTACAGTAGAACCATGCCAACAGTAACCGATTAAACAAGTGCAATTAGTTAAACATTGTCCATTAATGTCAAGACCCGCTATTTCTACTATTGTCTTGCTCAAAAACGTGAAGTTTTATTATAGACTTTTATAACCATAAGGGAAAACTTGCCTTATTTGTACCCCCTAAAAGTGGACGCTAATTATTTGATAGTATAAAAGGAACCAAATCTTTAAATCATGGCTAGAGGAGGCTCCTTCAACAACAAAATCAACAACTATGTAGGTAAATTTGAACTTAATATTATGGAGGTACACCTCTTTCTCTGAGAATAAATAGTTAAAAAAAATAGAAAAAAGGACGATTTAGGATCATTATTCTTACATCGTAGTTTTCTCTTTAATTTTGTTTTCATTTTTATTTATGTTCTTGTTTTTCGTATTTTTTCCTTCAAACTTTTTGCTATTTGTAGGTACGGTCAAGGAATTTAATTTCCAACCCACCTAAGGTTCAATATCATATAGCAAACTGTCACCATAAGAGGTAACTAGAGCAAGACGTTAGTTGGACATATCGACCTTAATGCATTGCGAATGTCAGACGACATTTCAGCGAAATGGGAGGGAATTAAATTTTTTGGCTGTACTTTAACCTACAAAATATTATGTCAAAATGAGCCTTGTATGAGTACTATTTAGGACGAGACAAAATGTATTTATCACTTAGAAATTATCAGCTAGTTGGCGCTACTACATTACTACAAACAGTCAAGTAGCAAATAAGTAGAATGAAATCATAAACTGTTATTTTCAATTACTCACCACGAAGCATGAATCACACTCCGAATGCTTTTCAACTAACCAAAGAGAAAATTGTGAAAACAGTAAAAGTATTAAAAAAAACTTTTTTTAAGTATGGACATCAGTGCAAAGTTTATTTTATTATCTTTATATTTTTTTTGCGACTGTGTTTATTAGTAGAGCCATTGTAAAATAAATGTAAATGTAATTGATGTAGCTGTGCCGATCTAACAACAATTTATGCCTTAACTTTTAATAACTGTTACTAAAATTTTTATTTTTATTTTAATTTAAGTACTTGTTGCTACGTGGGTGACTACTGCTGTTCTCTCGAAACAATTAAAGAGCACGAAGAAGTGTCCGTGTTCTGTCGAGCAGCACGAAGTCGTGTACATTTCAAGTTCGATGCGTTAGATGCATTAGGAAGCTAGTGTTTTATTTCGGAGAAAGTAATTCGTGCAAAGAATATTCAGTTACATGAGACAATAGGTACGTGTGAAATGTGAGAAAGTCATAGTGCGAAAAGTGAAGACGATTTGATGTCTTAATTATTTTGATCTCAGGTTAGGCGGTGATTTAATTCATTAGCCTATATTTTTTTAAAGTTCAATGCAGTAACGATAACTTTATGTTTTGAAAGTGTCAGTTGTGGGCAGTGGGTGGGATATAATGCCGAATCGCAATTAGCACAGGTGCGGGTTGCGTGCGCGGCGCAAAGAGCACGTCGCTCTCAGGCGCGCGCGCCGCCCGGCCGCCGAGCCGAGCCATCCCGAGCGGCCCCGAGCTGCCCCGAGCGGCGCGGGCTTAACAATCCGTAAAGGCAAACAACTACACCTCCATTGATGACATTATTACACCAAAATTACCCGCTAATGGATGGAAAGTAGACCCCGGCTTCGATTACATTATCGTCAGCGGCCAATTCAATTGTTATTTTAATATAATTTAATGTGAACGTGACAACGATGTCATTATAAAACCATTGTGCGACGCAGACGTGCGAGTGTACCCTTCACTAATCCTGGGTATTTTTTATTCATTTTCACCTGCTCTTTAAGGAGGTGGGTTACGGTTCACTGCTCATATTTCTACGCTCATATTTCTAAGTTTATCGTGCTCGATAAGTTCACATTTGATGTCGTTTTGTTACTATTGGTTTTTAAACACAGCCAATGATTAAGACCACAGAATACCGGTGTAAAATAGTAGCTTGCTACTGCATTGCGTACAGTCAGTGGGTGATCCGAATACCCATTGGGAGAACATTAAAGCCGGTACTTAAGGGTTCAGCGACCATTTTGCGGTCACTGGTTATCTTTAGGTGTTCCGCTTGTCCAAATGAATTCATTAGTAGTCCTGATGCTTAATTTTCTTATTTTGATTGATAATTATAAATTCTAGAATCGAATTCTGGTTTGATTGACGTAACTCAACACTAAAGTTAATTAACTTGGGTTAACTCGTCACGTCCGTCACGTTAAGCTAAACTGTTTCTTAATTATATTCTACCTATGTCTTACCCATTACATTTCTTAAAGTTAGTGGTTTTAACCAGTTTTTTACTATCATAAAACAAAACAACGCAACTCGTAGATTGGGATAACCGAAAAAATGCTTGAAGTTCTTAACCCTCGGAAGGGGGGATGCTACACATCAAGCCGTCACATTACATAAGTATCGATTGTTTTAATGCAACGTTTCACATAATTCTTGTTTCGCATAATTGATAACACTGATAGGGGAGACCAAGGTCAGTTGACACAAAGGTGAGTCGACACGACTTTGATAATCTCGGCAACCGTAGGCCATAAAAAATCTGGCAACGACGCTGTTAGAAGTCTGGCAATGAACCTGTGTGTGCATGAGCGGCGGTACGATGATGTTGTTGGCAAACATCTGCCGTCATACTACAACAAATTAAACATAAGTTACACAAACCAGCGATCTGTATGGAATGACAGCTGTTTAAAGAGTGTCGAAACATAAACATGGTTTTGTGGTAAGACGGCTAGTGCATACAATAACCGAGATTATCGAAGTTGTGTCAACTTACCTTCAAATTATGTCAACTCACCTAGGTCTCCTTCAACATCCTACTTAATATTATATGGATGTTTGTTAATCTTTCACGTAAAAAATACAGAACTGATTTGCATAAATTTTTACGGTAATTTGTTTGCACGATGCTCGGCGTGATTAAATTTCACACATAAAAAAATTACAATAAAATAAACCTAACCTACAATAAGTAGCTCCCGCAAAAGATTTTCTGATATAAATATTAAGACAAACAAAATTATGTGAAGTGCAACGCTTCCCCCTCGGACTTAAACAGTAAGCAAGAGTTCAATTACAAAAAAAAAGCCATAGCATATCGTCTGATGACAAAATGACTATTATGTCGTAGTTAAGAGATTTATCTGCAGCTTTGTTTGTGGAGGTCAAACATTATCCCACAAGAAGTACTTTGGTATTAGATTGGGATAAAAAGTAGCCTATGTTCTTCTCTGATCCTTCAACTATTCTGTACAAAAAATCAAGTCATTCTGACTTTCCGATACGACGTAAACGAAGGACAAACAACCAAAATCACTTTCGCATTTATAAAATTATAGTAAGTATACTTAGAAATAAAAAATGTTGTGTAGTGAGGTTTGTTACTTTCGTGTCACACTTCACGAGTTTAGCAATGGCGCCCGAATCATAAACCTATTCTCAGCAACTGACCAGCAAATTGAAATCCTCTCACCCCGCAAAGCCCAGCGCCATTCAATTACGAGCTGAAGACAGCCAATATAAATTAGGGCCCTTTCCCTATCCAAATATAAAAGCAACTCTTAAGGTGAAGTGCAGTCGGGGCGTGCCGAGGAATCATTTTGCAGCGAGTGGCGCGACAAAGAGAGTTAATATTATTGGGGCCCGGGGCGCCGGAGCGCCGGGGGACGCGGCCCACCTGACCCCGCATTACTTCTGATAAAGGATTATGTCCAAACGACTTGTTGACGTTTTTTATGTCCCGATATTTGTAGCAATATTGACAGCGCGGGCGACGCCGGCCGCGCCAGATTTGCAGTTATGTCGTGACCCCTTGCAGGTTGGAATTTATTAGTGGCGACATTTGGCAAAATTATTAACTGCGGCATGTATACAATATCGCAAGTTTAACTTGGCTTGTTTACTTGAATGTCAACAGGGAGATTAATTTTAATGTCTATTGAAATGTAATTTTAATGATGCCATTTTGACAAGCGATTTGCAATAACTTGACGTGTTTGTTTGTTTGACCATAATTTGATTTTTCGGATGAAATATTGCAAATTAATATTGATCAATGGCATATTAATATTGGTCGGATTGACTTAAAATTTGGCGTGGAATAAGTATGTAGAGCCGATAAAGATACAATACAAATACAATATTAAATTTTAGACAACAAAAAAGCATGTACTATAATGATTGTTTTAACCGAAACTTGTTGTTGTTGTTTTTATTTACATTCAGTCTTTTGTCCGGTAAGTACCAACTCGCAGCTTTACTCAAATTGTTACCTACTTAGGTACATTATCTAAGCTCTAATCTAAAAGATACTTATCCCGTGTTTTAGTTTATTACAAAATGCAAACAAAAAAAATATTATTGACTCTATCTAATCGAAAATAGATCCCTAAGTTGAATTCAGACCAGCGGTAAAGGCCAAATGATCGAGTGTGTCACCAGCAGCACCTACCTGCCCAGCTCACTGCCACTTGGCAGCACGACCGGACCGGCCTGCGCCGGCAGTCGGGCACTGCCATCGTCTACAAGTGCAACATACCTGCGAGCACCGCGTTTAGCGTCGCGTCGGACATAACAATTTAAAATGCGTACAACGAGCGAATGAGTGGCGACAACGGGGCGCAACGGGCCCAGAGCACAGGGGTCGGGGGATCAGAACACCAGGGTAGGGGAGCACTGGCGGGACGGCAGGGTCACTGGTGCACTGCACTGTCGCGCACTGACCGTGGTCGGGCGGCGCGGGCGGCCAGGCGGGCAGGTCGCGCAGGCGCATGGAGCAGTCGAGCGGCTGGTCGCAGGCCAGCGCGGGCATGGCGCGGGCGCCGGTCGGGGGTCGCGCCGTGGCGGGAGCGTCCGCCCACTGAGCGCGTCGGCGAGGCACTGCCGCGCGGCCGCCGCTTTTTTCCCGAGGTTTTTTTCGCGCGCGGGCGGGGGCGGGGCGCGGCCGGCCAATGGCGCGCCGCCGCCCCCCGCCACCCGCCGCCCCGCGCTTATTTACGTGCCGTATATTAAAAGGGTTTTCCGCGTGCCGTTATGGATTTTCCTTCGCGAGGCGTTTTACATACGCCCCCCCTCCTGCCTCCACGGCAGAGGTTCCCGAGCGAACCTTCCACGGAGGCCGCGGCCACTGCGAACGCTGAACACAGGGGTTCGACCGAACTCACAAGGTATAACTATTTTATGGTACTGTTTTTTTCATAATTAACGGCCGCTGTTATCCTTTAGTTGCTCAACACTATAGCCATTAGGAATTATCAAATTATGTACAAAAAGGCGATAGCAATTACAAATAAGCCCATCAAGTAGAGCCGTTTAGAAACTCCTTGCTTAAGAGACGACGCATTATAAAGCACATGTATATCTCTAAGAACTATAATATACCGTCACGTCAGCACAGCCGGATGAACGTAGGTTTAATAGATAAAAAAACGCTTGGTGATTGGCTACTCAACACTATCAAACCGAACACAACATGTCACTCAACAAAAAGGACTTCAACATCTTCATCACAGGCTGTCCATTTGTTCCCACCCCTTCACCACATCGCGCTCCGTATCATCCTGCGTGTGCTGTCGTAATTGATTATGTCAGGCTTATCAATGAGCGGGCGTGACGTCACGGGGGCAACGACCGCGCGACCTTGAACCCGCCCACAATTAACATGCTCATTACGCGCTACCGCGAGCCTCGCGCCGGGAGAGCCTCGCGCCGGGACAGCCTCGCGCCGGTACTGCCTCGCGCTGGGAAAGCCTAGCGAAGCCTGCGACATGCCTAAAACTAGAAGTAGCTTATCGTGGTTTTGAAATCCATGGAGTCGCTATTTGCTACAAAAAAAGTCTAAGGCAGCGTATGTACTCATTGTATTACAAACGTCATCTGAACATTATTAGAGCCAAAAGTTTAAATATGTAATTTATTTTTACGAAAATCCCTTGTTTTAAAACAAACTCTAATTTGTTGTCCTGTTTTAGACTATTTATCAATATATCGGTACAACTTTTTTTTTAACAGTTAATTTTCCTACTAAAAGATTAACAAAAAAATCTATGTCTGATTTAAAAAGAAGTGATTTTGATAAAAATTAGACGAATAATTTACCTTAACACTGCTGTAAATGATGTTTTTATTCCTCCTGTAATTCTGTTTAACCTTAGTACTGGTGCTAAAAAATTATTAAATGCGTGCTGTAGTTCATTTGCACTTTGGATCTACCTTAAAGCTGATGAGGTAGTAATGATTTTATGCCTCCTGAAGTGCAGTTGTTAAGTTGGTGATCGCAATAACAATATTTCGTGTAAAAAAATTGCCAAGTCCCACGACTTACCTAACTCTTACAAAGTTATAAGACTTATGAGATTGCATGTACAGTCAAGCCATATTAATATTACGAATATCGTAGATAATTAATTAATTAATACTAACAAAATAAATCCAGAGGTAAAAATAGCTAAGATACTTAATTTTGTAATTAAGATGTAAGAAGTTATTCGGCTCTATATGCACTGTATCATTCCTTAGGTAAAGCGAAAAAGTAATTTTTTTATTGAAAAGAGAGGCAAACAAGCTCGTAAATCACCTGAGGAAAGTGATTACCGCTGCCCGTAGGAACCAGCGACCCAAAGAGAATCGCTGATCCGTTGCCGCGCTAAAGGTCCTCACCCCCCGTAGGTTTACGGCTCTTTCACTAACCGTACGATCTGCAGTAGTAAGCTACTACTACTTCGCGCCGGTATTCCGTGAGACTGTGGTACTCCCCCGATCGAGCCGGCTCTCGCACTGCAACCATAGTACAGGTAATACAGTGTGGCTCTACCACCATAAAAAGCTATAGCTGATACGTTGCCGGCATTTAGCACCCTCAAGGACCCGGAAATCTCATTCAACGTAATTCAACTCTCTCTTGAGAAGGTACATAATCTACTATTTCTGTGAATTACTTGTAGTTTTCGTCGAAATGATCACCTTGGCACTCACAAGAAACGTAACAACTAAATAATGTTGTCACAATATACTATTGGGAGTACAAACCATTAATTCCTCCTAGCGGTTTTCCCCGTTTCCTAATTCGGGTTACACTTTGACCTTCACAGACTTGGCAGGTCAGGTTATAACATTGGAACGACTGCCATCTGACCTCATCAGTCAGTCCTGTGAAACCGGACCGACAGGATCATCGTTACACATTAATTGCCACGAATGTGCAGGTTTCCTCGCGACGTTTTCCATTACTGAAAGAGCGTTGGTTATTTCAGTACTTAGATGTATACTCGTAGATGTTAGAAAAACAAATTTGATTTTGTAGTTGAAAAATCGTTCGCCTATACACCAATGTAAGTCACGGTTAATTGTCAAACTGCAAATGTAAAAATGTAAACGCATATAATGTATGAGATATTAGTGATTTTTGAATTTTCCCTTTACTTGTGCTGTGAAACCTAGCTTCTTGCCTCATGATTGAAGGTCAACGGAAACGCTACCGGTTTGAGACAGACAGACAAAGAACGGACAGCGAAGTTATCCCACAAGGGTTCCGTTTTAACCGATTGAAGTACAGAACCTTAAAAATCTACAGCTTATAATCTCGCGTTCTGAAGTATCCATATTTATTGAGTTAATTAAGTTATTAAGTTTTGACCTTCTTCAAAATTACTTTGTGATTATAAAACTAATTACTAGATAATATTATTCATTGAGAAAATCAATGACAATGCTCCACTTAAACTTGCGTTGGACCGACAGGCTGTTACTGTACCTCTTTTTAATCTTTACCTTCTTTACATTTTTTTTTATACAACATAGGAAGGCAAACAAGCAAGTGGGTCACCTGATGGTAAGTGATCACCACCGCCTATAGACACCTGCAACAACAAAGAGAGTGGAGATGCGTTGCCAACCCAGAGGGCTAAGATGGAATACCTCTTGTGCCAGTAATTACACCGGCTGTCTTGCTCTCCACGCCGGAACACAACAGTGCAAGCACTGTTGCTTAGCGGCAGGATTAGCAAGCAAGATGGTGGTAGCGATCCGGACAGACCTTGCACAAGGTCCTACCACCCGCTAACTCCTCCTAAACCACGCAAAGGATTTTGATACGGTTTTCACTGTTATTTAGTTGTTTTTTGACAAGATTTTATACATTCCAACTAAGTTTTTGTTAATAATTTGCACAGGTCACACTAATATTATAAAGCTGAAAGTTCCTGTTTGACTTTGTATTTTGTGGCTTCTTCACTTCACGCTAAAACGGCTCGTTGACAAAACAGAAATAGCTTGTACCACGGAAAAACGCATAGAATACTCTTTATTCCGTTAAAATGCATAGTCCCTGCGGGATAGCGGGCGAAGTTGCAGGTAAGTACGATACAATATGTTTTATTGAATACTACATTAACAAAGCATTAAGTACACTGCTGCCTTTAGATAGTCGGTCATGTATCACGTGTTGGTCCAAAGGAGCAATGTATATCAAGAACTATCTTTATCGATAAATGACAAGCGGCAAACTGGCTTTAACTTAAAGCCTTTTTGTAAAGGACTATTTACATGGTTTGAGTTCTCGCATGCGAGTTGTATTACACTGCGGGCTACCGAGGTATGATGTGATCGATCGTTTGCTCCAGCTGCGAAATGTAATTCGACTCGCTTACAAGAACTTGCTAAATGTGAATGGCCCCCAATCATGTAAAGTGTATTCATAAATACTTGTCTTATATTAACAAAATTCTAACCTAAATTTTCACTTGTAGTCACCTAAACACTATCGCCTAAATAAATCAAATGGAGGCTATTAATAGAAGAGGTTATTTATAATTTGATGCTTTAAAATGTTTTATTTAAATAATATACAAAGTTTTGATGGCAAAAACTGAAATTTAAGGTTAGGATGTCGTTTACTACTTAAGAGTGTGAACCTAGCGCTCTCTATACAAACGGCGATAAAGTTTTCGACCCTCTAAACCATTAGATAACATACCAAAAAATAATGGCTATAAGTTAAGGTTTAGAGGGTCGAAAACTAGAACCCTAGAACTAGGTTTGTATATTTTGATTTTTTTAATATTATTAATAATTTCAAAAATATTGACTTTTTTGTGTTTTGTATGAAACTCCTTAAATTCAAATATTGTCAAATCATTGAAGAATATTTAAAAAATCAAAACATACAAACCTTGTTCTAGGGCCTAATGACAACATACCAAAAAATCATGACTGTAGGTTAAAGTTTAGAGGGTGGCAAACGTTATCGCCGTTAATATGGGGAGCGGTTTTTCGCTCTGGGTTCACACTCCTCTTAAGACAAGTATGGATGAATATGGCTTAGTTGCCTCATTTTAACGCTGATCTCCCCCTTTCGCCCCGTTTTACAAAAAAACTAGAAAAAAATAGTTTTTTTAAACAACGAGTTACCACAAATCCACAATGTATGGCTCTCGTATAATTACTTAATATTATAAATTACTAGCATACTGCATTAACTTACAAGTGGAAAACACACAATTTAATAACTTGCGTGACGCGAAAGTTAAAGAAATACATAAATTGTAATGGATATTTGCTTTAACATATTTCCCCTGTTCTTTGTCGGTTTTTGTTTGAATTCCTTTGTTTCCATTATTAATGATATCAGACAATTTTAATAAATTGATAATAATTATTGCAGTTCTTGCACATTGTCTAAGCGAGCATTATAAAACATTATTTCTTTATAATGACAAAGAATGGCTGCAATATAACAAGGCTGCAATATTTTGAACTGTTCAGGTGGAACACATTTGTGAAAAATGGCTACTAGAATTTAAAAATTATGTTTCACTACGTTTAGTAAAAGTAGTCATCCGGAACAGTATTTTAATAATATGAAAATACCACATGAAAAGAATGGTATAATTTAATGAACATAGTTTTAAGGTTTGGTATTTTTAACCTCCATCGCAAAAAGAGGGGTGTTGTTGCACGATTATTCATTCAAATAACACAAATTATATATGGTGCTACGGAACTCTAGGTTAGTGCGAGTACAATCAGCCTCTGAAGTAGCTAAACACTTATGAACCTTGTCGTAGTGACGTATGAAATCAGTTTTGCTTAGATTTGTCACATTACTGACAGCGAAAAAGTACTAAAATGTTCAGCTACGCCGGTTTCCCTAAAATTTCACATTTTTGCTTGTAACTATTAATACTATATTTAGTGTATTGTGGGGTGTTTAGGGTGTATGTAGTAGTTCCTTAAATTTAAAGAATTCGTTAAAAAGAGGAAAACTGTGGTTTTCAGCTTTTATTACTATCATAATTATAAAAATTACACGTATAGTAAAATAACAGTTGGTAATTTAAGTGTTATGAAAACATTTGAACTTGCTTCTTATAGTGCGATTATTTGAAGAAGCAACTTCAGCTGTTGTCGGCAATGCCGCAGTTGATAAAATTTTGCGAATTACATTGCTGTCTTTACGTGACGGTCAAGTATCATGTAATGGTCTAAAAAAGCAATGTAAATCAAAAGTGATCTTTGTCAAATAATGCTGAGAGGCAATCTAAGCAATCATATTGTACAGCATCAGTGACGTCACTATCGTAATAATACTAAATCGAGTTTAATTAAACACTTTCACCTTTTAAATCACTGTTCTCTTAATAATTTTTTTACATTTTTATCTGGATTGTAATGAAGGTTTTTTGAAACAAAAAAGAAACTTTTCACCTTCTCATTTTTGTGACTTTAAATCGCTTTACGTAAAATATCGTGTTTTTAATTTACTCCTTGTGACATAAGTATTGATGATCTACGACAATATTATACTGTTATGCTATTTGGCTTGTGAGTGGCATACGGTAGTCAAGTCCATTACTTTGCATGTCGTGTCGAGGACTACACAAAGCGATGCCAATAGAATTCCAAGTGTCAAGTTGCCACATTTCTCGGACCAAAGTGTGACCCTGACCTTTGGAACAAAGCCAGCGCCCGCGCAGCTCGGCGGCACAATGCGCTGCAAAATGTATAAAAAGCGGATTTAATGCCTTAAAGCATTAGTTTTAGACAAAGTAGAAATAGTTGTCGGTAGTGCAATATGTTAGCGTATTCAATACACAATAACACACTAATATAAACATACTCGTATGTACAGTCATACACATCCAGACGGGGTATAAAATTGTAATCTACTGTCAAGAAAACAATAATTTTTCGGGCTTACCATAAAACAAACGATTATCTTAAAGATAAAGATAATTTATTTGCATAAACATGATCCTTAGATAAGGATGTTAGAGAATGATTTCGACTTGCATTGGCGATGCTTGGTTCCTACTTAAGATGTAAAAAAATCCGTTGGCTTTAAAACTTTTTGAAGTCTATTAAAGAACAACATGGTATTTTTTTTAATGGTACTTACCCTAATTGAGTTCCTTACCGTTACCTTTTTATTACAGTTCTTCCGAACCGGTGGGAAATTTTCTGACATTCATTAGTGCATCTTACAAGCCTAATAATCTAAATGAAGATATTTTGAATCGATCGGAGGTGATCGATAACCCGCGCCAGCGACACTCGAACCCACACCAGTTTTACTCCAAAATAAAATATTTAATTCCGAAATCGATTTCTATTGAGGAATTAAGCGCGTGTGCATTGTTTACGTGGCACGCGTGCCGCTATTGTGCGCGTTGACCCCGCACTTCACCCTTGCGCCGAGGGCAGAGAGTCGGCGTTGGCGCGCGCGGGGGATGTGGGCCACGGCGCCATCTGCCGCCCCCGCACCTGGCCCGCTCCCTCCAACATGCAGATTTATGTGCCAACAGAATCGCGACGACACAGACGTACTAACGCACGAAGTGGCCGCGTTGTTGTTGATAAGTTTCAAGCAACATTCTAGCCTACAATTTCGGTTTTTGGCTTTAAAAATATTGTCTAGTTTCAATAACATTCTAAAGCTTATAAAGAATCAACTCTTTAATTAACAGCCTCAATTTGTTTTATTTATCGCTATAAACTATATTTCGGTAACAAAAAGTGAAATTTTAGGGTAGAATTTTCGTAACATGGTAAGACAAGTATGGATAAACAGATTTTAAACGCAATCACCGACAAAGATCGTTTTTTATTTACATTGCATTTTTAGACCATTACACGATACTTGACCTTCTATCTAAAGGCACCAATGTACTTCGCTCAATTTCAGTTACTCAAATGTACTTCTGTAATGTACCACTTCTTGTGGTCGCATTATGTTCTGGTATGTGTGTGTAGCTCCGAAAACAATATAATAACAAATACCGCCAGTAGAAAAGCTTGTATTAGAAAATATTATTCTAGGTATAGGAGCCTAATTGTCAAACTCCGTTTTTTTTAATGTCTTGTAAAATTGTGTCTAACTCAGCGCTACGTTTTGAATTTGAATGATAACTATAAAAGTTTAACAATGGTTATAATGATGACAGAGATTAATTGTTTGACAGGAAGGTTGACTAGTAGAGAATGTCTTAAGGCATTAAATCCGCCTTTTATATAGTCGACCAAGAAGTTGCTTGACCACTTATAGTACAAAAGGGATAAGATTCAAAACGATCAAGTAATTTATTTTTCGACTCTACATATTAATGTATTTTTGTGCAATTAATTAAATAGATATAAATACGGCAAATCTGTAGTGACAAATTAAGTACGTTAAGTTAAAGATCAAGAAAGAAAACGTAAGTGTCACAGAGTAAAAACTTGCAAAACTCTATTTCTTCCAGCGGTGTGGGATCCGGGGCGTTATCTGTCAGATGTCCCGCTGCGCGCGCGCCGACGGCTCTATCGCGCGTGCGCTAGCGCGTAGATAAATAATCGATACATTTGGACTACCGTTGCTATATTACCATCTCGGAATTAAGTAAAGGCAGACAAATCGCACCACATGTCAAGCTGACAGTTACAATCTTATCAACATACTAGCTTTTATCCGCGGGTTCGCCTGCGTTATATTATTTTCTATGCATATGCGGGATTAATATTATCCCATATTTTATTCCAGAACATGGTCTATCTGTCTGCCAAATTTCGTTTAAATATTTCGTGCCGTTAGTGCATAAACTGAGGTGCAATCTTTCAAATATCATTACTTGCACATTTATAATATTACGTGCTTTTCCTTACAGCTTCGCCTGCTTGATATTATTTTCTACGCATTTTACGGGATAAAATGAATCTTTTGTTTCAATCGAGGACACGATGTATTTGTCTTCTAAATTTTACCTAAATCCGGCCAGCCGTTAATTATTGATTGAGTGACAAACATCCAAACATTCTAATATCCAAACATTACAAAAGGGTAGTAGGATTTTTAGTAGGACGTATCCTTACGAGGATATTGAACTCTTACGGACCGCTTTGATTATACTTCGAATAACATTTTTAAATTCCTAGCAAATAGTAGTACTCGTAAATCAGTACAAATTTGTACGTTTATGAAGGTGTAGGGGAAATATTCACGTACCACCTTAAAACCCCATCGCAGTGACGCGACGAGTTAAACGCCACGCTATGTCATACAAATGTCACGCGTATGTCTCTTCGACTAGGTTCTACGGTGGTATGTGTTTCAATTTCCTTGACTGTACGTTTGAAATAAGTAATTGGGTGCATAGGCTTTTTTTGTCCTAGTCCTAGAGATACTGTACTTCATAGATTGTTAAAAACGTTTGGTTACCAGGTCTCGTAGTATTTTGGATAAGTTGAAAGATACAGTAACAAAAAAAAAACTCTTTAATGGAGATCACAAAAATGAACATAACATGTTAAAATGCTAAATCTAAGTCAAGGGCCTGTACCACAAAACCAACAGATACTACAATAGAACATATTTGACACGTTTTTGTATTAAAATCTCTTCAATTATATCAAATTGTAGCATTTTTGTTTTTTGTGATACAGGAGGAAGGTTGTTGTTTACAGTTGTTATATTTTATTTATTTATTTCAAAGCTGGCTTCTTAGGGCCCAAGAACCAAATCTTAAGCAAACGATAGACCCATTTCTCAGTTAGCAACCTATTCAAATTCTTGTATTTAGTTGGTAAGGTTACTGTCGATTATTACATTCAAGAAAAAACAAGTTGAAACAACAATGTCAAATCTTGTTACGAAACATGCCGTCGACTGACTGTTGATGGAGCAAAAAGAAATTAGGTATTCATTAATTTGGTTGCTGCAGAAAAAGCCTTCCTTACCGGGGTAACCGCTTCATGCGCGAGTGTGGGAGCCGCGCCGGGAATGCGCCGCGACGGAACACGCGTGCAGAGCACCTTAGTATGGACGAGCCACGTCGTATGCGCATCCAGCCTGTTAATGCGTAACGCAGCTCTACAGCCGCGTCGCATACGCGCCGTGTACGCAACCGTTGTGGCCCGGCCCTTAGTACGGACCTACCTATCATCAGGGAAGTTCCACTCCGCACTGTAGTACGCTCGCCTCCCTTACCTATAGAGTAGGCAAATCGCAGTAGGTTATCGGTTGTCGGTTTGCCGCCGCTTTTTTTTTGACGCGAGCCCCTAGCGAATGTGTTTGAAGTAATACAAACTTTTTATGCGTGTCAATAAAGTTGGAATTCGTTTAATGGAGGTAGTAAATGAGAAATACAGGAATTTACTCTGTGCATCGTCACTTAAACAGGAGTTCGCTAGTTTATATTCACGTGTTTCACAATTTATTAGTTACTCGGTAAAGGAAACCACCTTTATCTACACACATATCATAAAGGCTAAATAACGCGTTCAGAAACCCTAGGTTATGACCAGCATTATTACAACCAATGTTATTATAAGACTTTTCTTGTCTGTGGTAGGAGGTAAATCTGTTCTTTATTGGTCATCACATTACCGATATCTCGTGACTGCTCGTGACGTTATGAATTTAAATTTGGAACAGCTGTCAAAATTCAAGTTGGTTTCTATTCTAGTATCCACAGATATTAAAACAGTTATCGATACGAAACGTCAACTCAGTATGATTTTTTAATTTAAACGCACGACATTTGATCTCGAGTGACATGAAAATAGCAACTTCATTCGTTCGTCTATGGTTTAAAAAAAATGTTCGTCCTGACGGATAGATCGAATCACAGAGTACTTTTTTAATATACATGGCCGCCATTAGTTGTCATTCTTTTTAGGTTTTTTGCTGTTACGATTTTTTGCAGTTATGATATGTGTGTAGATAAAGTAATGTATGCAACTGTATATAATTAGGCCTTAAAACACTCGTGTGATCCTATTATGAAACTCGCTGACGCTCGTTTCATAAAACCACACTCGTGTTTTAAGGCCTCTCATTATATAGCAGTTGCATAAAATACTATTTTTATACCAAGCAGGAGCTTGGAACGTAAAGCTAGGTAGTCAAAACCCTTTAAAAACTGTTTTATTACTTAAAAAACTCTCATGTACGCGTAGTAATACCCTGTGTAAGGTCCGTCCAGATCACAACCACCATCTTGCTCGCTAATCCAGCCGCTAAGCAGCAGTGCTTGCGCTGTTGTGTTCCGGCGTGGAGATCAAGACAGCTGGTGAAGTTACTGGCCCAAGATTCCTTGTTAGTCTCCTCGGCGTTGCGGATGTCTATCGGCAGTGGCCAATCACCATCGGGTGACTCACTTACTCGTTTGCCTTCCTAATTTATAAAAAAAATACAGTCTGCCGGTTTGGATTCGTACTGAATTGGATAATTGCCTTGTGTATAGTCACCGCGCTCACCAATTTAAAGTCAATGGTATTGATCACGGTACGCACTCCTTATTTAAACAAACGATTAAAATTTATTAGACCGCTTAGGGGAACCCAGATGGAACAAATACAGGATAGTTAGGCTCTTTGTAGATACTGCTTATGCTAAAAGTAACTTTTCTCCGCAACTTCGTCCGCTTCGTACTAATTTTCTCCCCCTTTTTAACTCTTCATAGTGGTGGAATTCCCAAAAAACTCTTTCTAACTTAGTACACCTCTAAGCACGTTTAGACTTTGCGGTGTCAACTGTCAGGCACGGAAACTTTTTAAATGTACACTCAGCACCAAATATATAGCAGCGGGAAAAGTTGACAAAAATAGCTGAAATCGACTCTATTGTCAAATACGCCGACTGTACGTTCTTTCAATTTCATGTTATAATTCTTTTATAAGGGAACAGTGTGTGTAACTGAACTGGGCACCAAGTCCTATTAGTTTGCATAAAGCCGAGTCAGAAGTGGTTTCAAAACTGTACCACTCTGTCAGCTTGTTATAAAGCCTACAGATGTCGTTCGCGACAATGCGTAAGGCTCTGAGGACAGTCCTTTCTCACGCAAATCACGACATGGCCAGGCCGGGTTTTTGCCGGCGGCGCGGGTTCCCACGCGAGGGGAACGGCTTGCCGGACAGTTCCGCCCGGTTTTTGTGCCGGACGATTATCGCGGCGGCGACGCGTCCGCGCCCGTACGCGGAGTGCTGGGATTGGTTCACGGAAGACATCACCGTTTGGCGTGATTAAGATATTGAGTCCTTGGAATGTTGTTACAATTTAAATCTGAAATCTTGCTCACGAGCGTGACTGCTTTTTGTTTCTAATCTAACGCCACTCGCGTCACTTTGGTACCGTTTTAAAATTTAACATCAACCGGGTGTTCTCATTGCGTTGATATTTTCGGCCTGCTCTGGATTTGACTACATATTGTACATAGTTTTCAGATTTGAGCAAACGAGTGTACGAGCAATAGTTTGCCAATGAACGTTATGTCAGAGGGAGATGGCGATCGTTGAGACCTTTTAATACGTAACACCTAAGAGTTGTAGTGTTTAGTGGATGCGTTGTTTATCTTATGGAATCTAGGTTTACGTGGAGGTATATCACCAAACACGGGGCTTAGTAATGTTGTCGGTGATTACTTAATGAACTGAAATGAAATAAACTTGAATGAACACTTTTATATTTGCATGCTGTATGAATACAACTGGAAAAGATGGAACAATATCTAACATACTATTAAGACATGTAACTAACCCTTTTTCTGCAAATAAATATTATCTTATCTTATCTTATCTTAAGTGTTAGGCTATATAATATTTCGCCAGAAAGGGCATTACAAATCTTGAATGAATAATCTCGTAGATAATATTAGTAGAATCGTAAGTGAGATCTGTAGGTGGAATCAATGCATAACCATTGCACCACATCATTTCATAGAGTAGAAAAAAGCGATGTAATAATTAAGTGAAAAGGAGAAGTAAATTGAAAAATATCTCATCGAGGCGAAGAATATTCGAACGGACCGCTAGCAGATCAGATAAGAGTTCTGTAGGCACCAGCAGCTGCTGCTGCCACTTCATGGGAACTTGCAGCCGGTGATACTATGTGTGTACGCACACACAAACTCACACACACATACACACACTCACCTGTGAACAGGGCATGGTGGCGCGGCGCGCGGGGCCGGCGCGGTGCGCAGGCGGCGGTGAGCAGCCGCCGCAGCCGCGCCGCCGGGTACTCCAGCCACGGCCGCCGGCAGCGCTGCAAGCAAACCACCCAATCAAACCATCGCCATCCTAAGGCGTAAACATGTCTTAAGTAGTAAACAACATTCTAGCCTCAAATGTCAGTTGGTGTTGTCGAAAACATGCTAAAGCAACAAATTATACGTCTCCTTTTATTTACAGCCTCGATTTGTTTTTAATTAAGTCATTAAAACGATGTTAAAGCAACAAAAAGTTAAATTTTAGGTTAGAATTTTGTTTACATTATTAGACAAGTGTGAGAAACAGACTTTAGCTACACTAGCTAAAGTTTCAAAGGTGGTTCTTAACTTTCTTGACTTCACCAAAAAAATGGCTGGAACAAACTGCAAATTAAAAATATTACTGCATGAGCCAACATCGTCTTGATTAAAATTAAGTCGGCTATAAAAGACGCACAATGAGATCAATGGCAGAAAGCTTGTTGAGCTAAAAATATCTTTTCAGATTCCAGCTCTTATAACTCTATGTAGAGTCATATTTATTATTGTCCCAAAATTACAGTGCACAACAAAATAAATAAAATAAAAATAAATAATCGTTTATTTCAAGTCTTTACAAACTCATATATTGTTAGTAAAACTTATTCTAAGTGTTAAATATTGAACCTGTATTAGTAGGTACAAAAGTTCATGTAATTTAAAAATTCGTAGTAATTCCGACTATGGAAAAACCACGGAGGCTGGAACCCAATGTTTATACTCATAAATCTGGTATTTGTTTGACAACAACAACACTACTACAGGCAACACGAGAGTCGTTACAAAACAATTTGTCACACATCTCAAATTAACTATTATCACATTCAACCCCTCGGGTGTTCAATTTGGTGCCAAAACATTCTAAAGACACCCTTTTTCCACCTGACGCGCCACGTGACCCGCCAAGGGGCCACGCACCACAGACAAGTTTTTGTCAACCTTAGATGTAAGATTAGGGTTACCGCTATTCAGCGAACCCTTTCTTCCCACCTGCGCCCGCGCACGCGGCACGGATCGTCTGACAACAGCGATTGATGGTAAGGTGTGAGCTATCAAGTATAAGGTGTTGGAGATCGTTTCGGTTATGTAACTTTTATTGTAGTTTTTAAGTATGTAGTGTAGCTATTTATCAGGTAAGTGTGTTAAAAAGGACTTTTAGTTGACATGTATAGAAGCCGGTTTGCGGTCGACTGATTCAATTTAGTATAAAACTTTAATGTAACTATTCTTTTGAAATGTAATGCATTATATTTTTTTAGCCTAACTAAGTCTTCCACTTGTGGGGCAAAGACTCCTCTTGACTTCCACAACCAAGACAGAGTTCCTGGGTCAATTACTTGCAAAAATTAAATAGGGTATAGTGAGCGTCGACAAGCATATCCAATTACGCAATATTATCACCTCAAAACTGGCTTTTGTTGAAAAATATTTAAATTTAAAATTTTTAGGGTTCCGTATTTGAAAAGAAAAAATGTTTGATGCTTTTTCACAGCTCCAAGAGTCTGCAGAGCTGAGTATTTGATATTATTTCAACTCGATACCTCAACGATTCCTAAGAAAAACACTCAACCGTCACACTCAATCACAAATATGAATATGTAAATTTGTCTGTTAGTAATAGTAGGTAGCTATACTTAGTTAGTTGGTATTAATGGCGATATCTTTTATTCAGACTACCTTGTATTAATAAACTTATCTTCACGCATTATTCACGTGCCATTTTTTACACGGCTAATCTAATAAAATAATGAAGCTACATAAGACACGTGCCGTGTTTTTCCCTCGCTGTAATAGAGCGATTAGGGCGCGCCGGGTGCGCGGGCGCCGCGTTAGACACAGGTGTTAGATCCTCCGCGAGCGGAACACCACGTAGCCACACGCGTTGATGATCGCATAGATTCTTGTCTATTTTTTAAGTCTTTTTCTGATTATGCCCGGGGGTTAACTGGCAGAGAATGCCTTAAGGCATTAAGTCCGCTTTTTCTAAATTGTTCGTACAATAAAGTTTAATTGACTAAATAGGTAGACGACGAAATTGTGTTGTAAATTTTGATTTCAAATCCGGTATTTCTATTTTGGCTTTTAGCAAAGTCTCATCCGAATTAAGACATCTTATTTTAGACATAAAAGTTCCTTTTCAGTTAACACACTACGTTCCAATTTGTAAAAAAAGTATGATTTATTTAAAAAGTATTTTATTCCTGTTTCTAGGAATCCAAAACATGCATTATTTGACCTGAAATCGGACGCAAAACGCTATACTGTGACCCTAAAGTGACCGCTCAAGTCTGAAGTTTGAAAATGCAATAAAGACTTATTATTATGCTTTATCTCTATAAATAGTCTATTTCTTATGAAAGCCTAGACAAGCTGCATGGAAGGATAAATCAAACTTTGACGGTCATGTTACGGCACCTGGTTTTTATTTTATTGCACTATTAGCAGCCTATTAACTGCTACTTTAAAACTGAATGTTCATTTTGTCGGCATAATTTGGACTTTATCGATTCTGTTTACCAACATACATAGACACATAAGACTCTGTCACAGCCATTCATTTGTGTCACGTGTCTTCTGGCAACAACCTGCAGCCGGCAGTAACTTCCGCAATGACGAGTTTTCCTCCCTCGGGAACTTAACTTCAGTTAGTGCGGGTTTTGATTAAATCAGGATTAGAGACAACAATGTTGAGTACTTTCGAAACACGTCAATAATCTCCTAAACACGACTACCAATTGAACTCTAAATGCAAATAAGTCTACATGAATATATGACAAACAGGAAGACATTAGACAAACTAGCTACCCCTTTGAGGAACTCTAAATGAGCTTTAGCAAAAAACACCCCCCTTTTCGTAATTAGCGCCTCCAACGGCGGCCGCGAGCGTGTCGGGAGGCTCCGCTGCGGGCTGCAGCGCGCCGAGTGTGGAGCCCCCGGCGGGGCGCCCGCGGAGGCTCTGCACATAGCGCCGATCAAAATATAAAGTGGTGTAAAACACATAGCGTGGGGGCGGCGCCGTCTGCCGTCTCTCTCGGTAATGTATTCACGTTTCCCGAGCTACTCATTTTTTATCGCAGTCGCGCGCCGCATTAGAATTTCCAGGCGAGAAAATCTCACGCACACAGCCATACGGGCACGGATTCGATTTCAACTCAGTTTGACTCGCATAGGGTCTCAATTTGAATGTGCGTGGGAGATTGAAGTGAACGGGCCGGGAGGTGCGGTGGTGTGAGGGCTGCGTACATTGTAAATTCGCGCGGGCGCGGCGCGGGCGCGGGGGGCGCGCGCTCGATAAGTCCTCCTCTGCACCCGCCGCGCCCGCTCCCGCGTCAAACGAATAAAGGCATATTTGCTTGATCTAACATTTGTTTAAAATGGCCGTTATATTCGCTCGTTTCAGCACGATTCTAACAATGAAAAAATCATCTTTGAGTTGCAAAAACATTAAACGCAACAGCTGCTATAAAGTACAGCAGTCAAGACTAGTAGCATTTCATAAGCGTAAGATATCAAAGAGGCTAATGGAAGCGGCTACAGCTTTGAAATTAATCTAACGTGCGAGAAAGAAACGACTAGAGTCAACCAGAGTAAATTCTCTGCCACCGTAGAACCTCTTCACAATCAATCTCATAATGACTTGTCGCTTAAAAAATGGATTAATCAGTAATTTGATAACTCATTGTGACAAGGTTTTACAGTGGCCGACATATTAGTTTGTTTGGTTGTACGCTGTTATAATCAGCGGGGGTACGGGGGAGCCAACGCCGTCGTTATTATAATGAATTCCAACTCTCTGCTTCTCTCTTAGCTAATTAAATATCTAGCCAATGTGTCAAGTCTACTTTCCTGTTCTCACAATAGCCTAGAGTCTATTTACTAGAATATTGTCAAAATGTGGGTTAATTTTTACTATATTACCCCGAGTGCTGCGAAGATTAATTGGAAATGTATTTCTTACTCACTTGGAATTTCTGTGCAATTTGCAAGTCTTAAAGTAAATCTTAAATTAGAGAATGCAACACAACTCTGACCATTCGATTGATGGACTGTCAAGGTATTCAACCTTAATCAACAAAATAAATATCAATTCATATTCCACACATCGATTACGCTCGTATTTAACATAAGTTAGAATGTTATAAAGTCACAGACAAATGGACAAATCATAGCTGTATCTGATAACTTGATACTACTAAGCATCGCTACGCCTGTGCCATGTTCCACTGAGAAGAATAAGTGTTTAAATTGATAGTAATTAAAATCTAAGCTGTAGTAATTAAGATCTTAGCTGCAGTAGCGAAGATCTTAACTGCAGTAATCAAAATCTTAGCTGCAGTAGCGATGATCTTTACTGCAGTAATCAAAATCTTAGCTGCAGTAGCGATGATCTTTACTGCAGTAATCAAAATCTTAGCTGCAGTAGCGAAGATCTTTACTGCAGTAATTAAGACCTAAGCTGCAGTAACTAAGACCTTACCCGCAGTAATTAAGATCTTTGCTGCAGTACCAAAGATTTTAGCTGCAGTAATTAAAATCTTAACTGCAGTAGCAAAGTTCTTAACTGCAGTAATTAAGGCTTAAGCTGTTGTAATTTAAATTTTAGCTGCAGTAACTAAGATCTTAGCTGCAGTAATTAGGAGCTTAGCTGTAGTAACTAAGATTACTGCAGCCGAGATCTTGTCAAGTTTATATGGAGTCAAGATCTTTGTTAACCCAAACATTTATTTTTCTAAGTGTATCACAACCGTGTCCCAATGAATAAGCAACAAGCAGCCGCGAGGTGTTATCTCAAACAACACGCTGTGTTCAGCGACGCAACAAATCTTCAAGTCACTGAATTACAGATGACGAGGTATTGTTTCGATTCATTAGGTTACTTATCGGTGTAAACAAATCTCACAATGTGCTCTAAAGTCAAAAATCAAACTCAAAATGACTTTATTCGGACAAGGCTTTTGAAGGGCAGAAATAACTTTCGTGTAAAGGATCCCAGCAAAAATATTTTTTACTATTCGAATCTGTTCTCAGAAATCAGTATTTTATTTAACATACCTACGTAGAATTGAATAAAATTTAGACACCAAATGGGAACCCGTCTTTACTGGTAATATAACCTAACATTTTTTATTATCTAACTACGTAAAGTACATAATGTACAGTCACAAGCGCCAACATCTATACAGTCAATCTTCCATAAATATGTATACACAGACCTTATGCCTCTAACAATAAGGTTGATGTTTACATAATTTTGACAGGTTGGGAAGGATTGGCTGCATACATGTTGGTGCTCGTGACTGTACTGTTGTTTTTGACTTCCGTCGGAGTAGGTCTAAGTAAGCTAAGTTAATTATTTTAATGTTAAAACCCTTTGAAATTTCAATTACAAACTACGTCATGATGGAAATGCCTGTCGGGAACTGATCAGAGGTGTAAAACTACTTTGACATTTCTATCACAAATTTCTTGTTGGAAATCCCTGTCCTGAAATGATCATAGGTTTCACGAAGCTGCCGCTGGAACGTTTAGTGGAAAGTTATCAGCGATGGCGTGCTCGATTGGGTTCGACTCATAAAATAGTGGGAGAGAATGGACGCTGGAACGGGGGAAGCGATACGAACGGTCAAAACGCGAGTAGCTATTTTTAAAATTTGTTTTTAATGTATGTTCACGTACATGTATAGTCGACCAAGTAATTGCTTGACCACTTTTGGACCTTATCTCTTTGTAATACGGTCGAAAAGTGGTCAAGCAATTTCTTGGTCGACTATACCTATATGTATGTATAAAAGAACAATGGGACCACTGATATTAAAAGTACGGAGCTAACTCAATAACAAGATTCATCATCATCATCATCATCTCAGCCACAAGAAGTCCACTGTTGAACATAGGCCTCATCCATGGATTTCCAAAGTGACCGGTTGGAAGCGGCATAAATGTAAATCTTAAATAACAAGATTAGTTTTTTTTCCATTTTACTTGTGCGTCCTATTTTGAAACAAACAAACAGAACTATTTGACAATGATAACAAATAACAGGTTTCGAAGCACAATTAAAGTAGTTGTTTTGTTAAGTAAAGATTAAACATTGAAATAACGGATCATTGACTATTTAAAACGTATTAGAATTAAAAGCCAATTACATGCCCTTAGCCTAGCGATATCATAGCGCAAATAAATAGCAGTTTAGTCAGTTTACTTAGAAAGTTGTCAAATCGCTATGTGTTTGCTCACAAGATTTTTATTTAATATTAAGATGCTATCTTAGTTACCGTACCAATTTTCACGTTAAAGATAATACTAGGTTTTAAAACATAACTGTGAACGCACTGCTTTTCAAACGTAATCGTTTCTACCTCGTTGTGCACGGTAGAGTCCACATGTCTTCAATGAACTGATTTCCTACCCATACCCGTAGACTCTAAACTCAACATACTTTAAGTTGAAATTGTTGCTTATTGGAATAAAGTTGTTGTCGCAGCGTTCTGCGTAGTGCCATTCACGATGGTGCACCTTGCGCTTCATTCATTATCCGTGCATACAATTAGGTGCACCTGACGGGTCAAGGCCGACCCACGCGATTACCCGCACGAAAAGGTCGAGTCCCCCCTCCTCCCCCTCCCGCTGCCCGACCGACCCGCGGATAACGGGAGCGCCTGGCGCGCGACACTTTCGTTTCGAACCCGACTCGACACAACGACCTTCGCGTTCTTTAAGCGAATACTGAGGTCCGAAGACGTAAAAAGATAGTCGACGACGAAATGTTCCCGCAAGAAATTGGGATCATTTTTGATTTGAACGCGTTTGGTTAGTCATTAATTGGTTTTGTCTCAAATTGTCAACAATAGTTGTTTTCTTTCAATCCTTCCTCAAGTAGATTAAGCTTTCAGAATTTTTCTATTACGTTTCCGTACTTTCCGTAACTTGTTATTTTTCTAGCGTAAACGATTTCAAAGTAAAATAGATTAAAACAAATAGAACCACGAGTATTTGTGTCGGTACCGACTAATACGCAAAAACGACACCATTACGTGCAAAATTATTTAGAATAGTGAGTTTTTAACCGTGAGTGTTTTGTTATGTGATAAATTGTGCCCTCGATTACTTTTTGCCCATAAACTCCAATAAGTTACTATTTCTATACCCATTTCTAAGAAATTGGGTATTCGTACCTCCTTACCTCTATAACTTAGGCCAAAAATAACGAAATCGAGGTTGACAGCCCACCAATCGGACGGATACATTTTATTACACGTACCTCCTACGTTTGATTTTCCACTACGTGGAAATGTTTAACAGATAGCATACTTCGAAAAAACCCACCATGATTTTTTAATTTATTGTAATATTAATTCTCGTTTCTTATTTGCTTCATAATTCTATTGCTACGCCCTTTCTTACTTCTTCTTAGGATACGACTCCGAGATGGATATGGGAATTCCGTGACCCCATCGAATTGCGCCTACTCTCACTGCATCTCAATACGATTGTTATACACGGACACGGCGCGTTATCGGCACAATGCGCCAGCGCATCAACTCTGAAACAGCGAACTTAAATTTTTAATTAATTCGCCTTTGAATTTGATTGCGTTGCAGTTATTAACCGGAGGTTAATTACCCGCGGGGCGAGGGGAGGAGGAGATGCGCCGGCGCACTTTATGGCCGCGCGAAATATTTGAATTTTATCGTCGGCTGCGCCATTAACCGCGCTCGTTAACGCACGGCGCGCAAGAGATGCTGTGCCTGCGATAGAAAGAATAATAATCCCGCATTCATCCCACATGTTTTCCGCAAAATAAGGGGGAAAAACTGGGTTTCAGTTTCGGTAGTGTGTACTAGAGACACTCATTAGTTCTTCGATGCCTCCAAAATGGCTTACGGTGCGAACAACTGAACAGACTGATTATAATGATTATGGAGGATCACGTACGTTTCCCACTGTTACGCTTAAAACTTATCAGCTATCACAAGCTACTCTACAGTCGGTCTTTGACCCCGGAGAAATGTGAACAGCTGTTGCCGGTGTGAGGAAGCGAAGGACGTGCGCGCACGCAGGCGCCCGCTCCGTGAGAACCGCGCCAAGGCCTTAGTAAGGTTAATCTTAAAGAGCCCCCCAAAACATTAGACTCTGATTTAAACCACATGTGAGCAATTCAAAGCATAGGTTAAGGTGTTAGTTTCTATAGGTACCGTATTAGAATTACTTATAAGATACTAGCAAACTATCCCGGCTTCGCACGGATACAATTAGGATGCAACTTACATAAAAACCTTCCGCGAAAAATCTCTTAATGACAGTGAAAGCCAAATCGAAATCCGTTGCGTGGTTTAGAAGAAGTAAGCAGCCGAAGATATCAGGACAGACAGAGGCGGATAGCGACTTTGTTTTATTTATTTTGATTTAAGTTTTGTTCCATTTTTGCAAAAATAACATAAAAAAGTTTAGGTTTTTTTTATCTTGAAAGCTCTCTACTTCCCGAAAATGTGCAGCCGAGCAGTCAGTTCATCAAACAGGTAGAACAGCGTTCAGAACATAACAGTTCAAAACTTGTAGCATGCACCCCATTATCAGTCCCTGCAGTCCTTTAGGTCATTCCCAGGCTGCATATTCATTTGTTGCTTCAGAAATATGTCAAGCGCATTTCTGATAGGGATCACTATCGCCCCATTGCCGCTAATGCGCGCGATCGATATGTGATGCGCGTGCGTTCGGGGAAGGAAGCACCTGCTGCTGACGCACGCTTTGTATGGAGATGCGCACTCATTAATAGTAATGTTGGTAATCTGCTTGTCCATCGATTCTTTGTAGCCGAGTATTGTTCGACAATGTCCGTCGATGACACTTTGTTTTGATTTGAAATGTGTGAAGTAAAATTATCTGACAGGGCATCAATATTACAGTATCCAATAAGCGCTTCAGATTATAACATAGGTACAAGTAGATTATAGAAACTGACAAGCATGAAGATTCTTGATTTGAGTTTGACTTACATTACCGGGGATGTTGCCTTAGTAACATTCTAGAGGAGTAGGAAAAAGATAGGGTATATCAAACCGTAACAACCAACAGCCATAGACCGTAGTGCTAGCCGTGCAGAATGGGATAAAACCTTCTTCAAGCCTCTCTGTTCAACAATGTGATTCTAATCTATAACTGATTATTCAGCTATTAAAACGTCTACCTAAAGGCAATGAGCAGGTACAAAGCAGAGCATTTTTATCGGCATATCATAATTTATTCCGCAAAAATATATAAGCATTCAACAAAACTGACATTAATATGATATTTTGAATGCAGGGAGCGCAGACAAACTAATTTAAATGAGCTTAAAATGATAAACAATACCTAAGTTAATGGAATGAGGTCCGGAAGTAAAGGATTAGGCCGATACGGCGCGCCGCTTCCGGTACAGGTGGTGCGTCCGCGCACCGCTACTGTAGTGATATCGCTATACGCACTTACGCACTTTTATGATACCAGTTATCGACAAAATTAAAAACGACTTACGTGTGTAATCAAACACAAAGAGAGTGAAAGAAAGTATAAAGAAGGAGGGGCTTTCCAAAATCGGCATGAAAGTTGACTTTAATTATTTAATGAAATAGGTTTACGAGTAAGTACCTCAATTTCCTCAAAATCCTCATTATCCTCCACCACCAAACTGCATTGAGCTCTAAATCTAACCTTGTATCCGAGTCAGGCATACTAGGCGAGCATATCCATTGGACAGCCTCCAGAAAGAGAGCCAATATTATTGCGGACATGAGCCTAATAGGTACCTAGTGAACCAGAGGATAATGGACCATCGCCAAACGTCCAGCACGCATGCGCGGCACGCCCCACGCAGGTGTGCTGCGCGCGCGCGCCGCATCACAAACACTATCACGCGCTCAAAGGAACCTCAACTCTGCCACCTTGACAAAAGAACCACAAGTTTCGCAACATAATATTGATATTATTGATTGTTTTACATATTTTTTCATTGATCAGGTGTTGAATAAACTAAACCGGGTGACGGGCGACGTGAATACTAAACTCGGATCGTCTCCATTTAGCCGAATTAGGACGACTGTACCTTTGAATAGGTAATTCGTATGCGACGCGCCGCTAATACCCGAAATTGAAGCACATGTCGTTAGGAACTAAGTAGCAGCTTACATTATAATAGTTCCAATAATTATGAGTAAAGATTGTTCGGGGAACTGCGACCGAAACAGACCGACAATATCTGTTCCAATAAATCTACATCAGCAAACACCATGCCACCTCCATCACAATCAGATCATCTCTTAAATTCTAACTCTAAGCTGCCTCTGTCCTTCCTCTACTTGCTTGAAGTAACCCAACCTACTATAGTTCTAAAGGTAAAATTTTGCAGCTAACAAGTGAGTCCTAATTTTCATCAATTTATATATATAGATAAAGCAAAACTGGTGTCTTATTTAAAAATGTTTCAAGTTGCCCAATATTGCCAGTGGTGTGGTACTACTTGGGTCAAAATCAAAATTACGTTCGCGACCACACTTACCTGAGGGTCTATAGTCCAATATTCCTAAACCCGCATAGACGGTGCCTGGCCTAGTTTTAGCCTAGTAACTTTAACAACAGGAGAGACAACTTTTGTTTTTATTGTGATCTTAACCCATTTTAAATTTTTGGAGTTGAATGATATCGTGTCTAGGTTTGCTTTTCTTTAGATCATCGTTATGCTTATTATGCGATGTAAAATCGAGAGTAGTGAAAGAAGGAAACTCTCTTTCCTCATGATTACCTATCATCCCGCGATATTTTCATATTTGCCGCAATCTCGCGGTGGCCGACCGTCGCCGCGCGTGCGCAGTGACGCGCGATCACGATCTCTCGCGTATGGTAATATTTCGCGCGCTCGTGCGCCGCGGAGCATTTTAATTATATCATATCGGCGCGATCGGCGCGCACGCACGGGGAGGGGCGGCAGCATCGCGAGCATCACGACGCGCCCGCGCGGTGATCGCCGGGGTGATCCCGGGACCGGCTCAGAGCCCCGGGCAAGGCTGTTGTGTAATGGTAGGACACCTGACACGGCTACAGAACTGGTTGAATCATCTACATATTTAGTTCGACTTGCAACAAAGTACCAAGAGTTCGATGGCTTCCTACAACTTTGTAAACCTAACTTTTTATTCTCGCTGATGAGATGACACGTCTGTCATCTCATCAGCGAGAATAAAAAGAAACAGCATGCTGGCGTCGTCACGCAGGTATGCTGTTTCTTTCTAATCGGTGTACAATACGGCCATAGTACGCTTCCTTAGGTATCTAGCCTTCCAATGGCTTAACAGCTGTATCACAGTATCTACCTTTGTTAAGTTATGACTCATTGCCACTCGTGCCAGCGTATTGATTTTTGACTTTGGAGCACGGAGGCGAGTGTCGAGCGCTCGAAACTCAAAGTTCACCCCACAGGTTTTTTCTCTGTCATTCTTTTTGGTACACGCTTACGTAAAATTCATGTAGGTATACCTCAATAAAGGTGATAGGTGAACCTATGACTTATTGATAATTTTCCATTGTTAACCAACGTCTTTTGGTAATAAAGAGAAAAGGTTGTTTACGTCGCGTCGTCTCTTCTTTAAAGTGATACTGATCTTGTGAGATAGTGCTCTCTACACGCATGCTGGCTGCGTCGCCGCCGTATGTAGATTCAGTAGATGTGACGCACCGCCGAAAAGTGACACGTCGGCCGCGCGATGGCAGATTGTCGGAGTCAGGGTTGTCAACTGGGAGTCTTAACCGAGTTAGCTACACCTATTTCAATGCATTATGTTACGTTTTTTGATGAGAGGCAACGGGGAGTAGGACTTTTTTAAGTTTCATAGATGTCTTATTAGCCAATTTTATCTTTAAAAATGCTACGGCAAGTTCTAGGTAAGTAGTTAGGTTAGGTTAGGTAAACATTTCTTTGGTTTTGGTAAGTTCTGTGTTCTGCAACCCCTTCGTACTCGACGTACAACCGTTCAAGCCGTAGTTTTGGTAGCTTAAATCTTTCTTATTTTACGGGTTCTTAAAGGGCAAATTATGAAAAGAAAGTATAGAAAAAGTAGAGCAATAAAACGTTCTAAACGGTTCTACAGTAATCACTTATGATCTCAACCAGAATATGCAGCCAGCCTTAGTATGGACACCGCAGGGGACAGATTTGGGAGATATTTGTTTTAATGTAAATTATAATAAAATTTTATTTTATCCTATCTAAACCGATATTAATTTTAAAACACTGAACAGAAATTCACCAGGAAAGTAATAACCATTTACGTTTGTCATTTTTAGAGTGTATTTAGACGTCACCCGCAAGCGTCAGGATTAGCGCGACCCTGCCCGCGACAGGCGCTTCCCACGCGGCCCGCGGCCCGCGGCCGTGAGAATGAATATTCATCCGCGATCCGCAGATTACAGCCGTCACGAAGTGTCAAACCGTTGCGTAACTCGGCTCAAAGAGTGGCCTCCAAAAAAATTAAGCACATCTTCAGCATCCACTACTAGAACGTTGACAATTTTCTAGCTATAACGAATGCCTTGATAAGTCTCCTTCCTATTGGCTTTAAAACTTAGGGTGCTTTTTTATAATGAAAAGGGATAGCAAGCAAGTGGGTCTCACAATGGTAAGTAATTATCGACGCTCATAGACGTTGCAATATCCAAGGTAAATTCGTTGCTGGACTTCGGGAAACGAAAAGATGAATGCGTGTTGGTAAGCTGAAATGAAATAGCTTAAGTATGTAGTTAGAAAAAAACCAAGCAATCAACAAAATCAGCCATGTAAACTCGTGCTAGTGTGGTGCTGACGAACACAAAAAATTACAGATTTCTGTACAGTACACTTAAAACTCCATTTTGCACTCCTGACATAATTAAACCATAATGACATCATCAACGTAATAGACAGACAGTCCCTATAATAAAGTAGTGTATACCGAGTTTGCCGAAAATTCCAATACTCAAGCAAATTACATAAGTAACAAATTTTAAAGTACAACAGCATCAATAATAACAAAATTAAATTTTCCAAGCAGCCGAGCACCAACTCATTGTTTTGCTGTAACGTTACGTATCGTTAGAAATTGGCACAAGATAACTCCCTGACAAATATTTCCACTGCCGAACACCTCTGAAGTATTGAATATGAAAACATGGCGTTGTGCCAACAGGGAGATGTCTGATATTGGTTAAAAGTATAAGATAGATACATTTTTGTTTGACATTTTTTAATTCCCCACGAAAAAGGAGAGGTGTTAATTTCAGTATAATGGTATTGGTTTCTTTTCATAAAATAGGAAGGCGAATTTATATTTCAACATAACATCTAATAACAACTACATATTATGTGGGATGTAATTTTAAAGAAAAACCATGGGTAAGTGGACATTAAAAATTATATTTTCCCGACAGCAAAAACCACTTAATAATTTTCACATCTTCTGTTAGACCTGAACTCACATGTTCTTCATTTTTTCCAAATTCTTTTATTCAAATCTTATTACTCTGTCACACTCATTCATTCAACCTTCATGCTATCTTTTTTTGCACCTTCGTACGTTACCTTGCGCTCCTTTCCACTCAGTCCTACATATTATAGATTTTAACTTCAACTTTTTTGTTGTAAGTTTCATAACGATGTTTTTTTAAATTTATTAGTTGGCATGTTAGATATCCGTTGTATTGATATTGGCATAATCAGATATCCGTTGCTGGTTTAGTATGACCAACAAAAAGTTTTGTCAATGTTCCCTCCTTTATCATTTCTGTGTCTGTTCTTATCAGGAAATGTTTGAAGTACTACGTTTCGCCCGTTACAAGGAATTGGTAATACGGAACGGTTGAAAACATCAAATCATTCCCTAAAGCGGTCAGTTTGCCGTTTATTGTTGGTGCTATAAAAGTATTCTTTAACTTATTGTATAATCAAACCCGCAGTCCGCAGTCCGAGCCCGGCAGTATCAACAATTATAATTGCGTAGCGGTGCCGAGGGTAACAGACTAACAGTTTAAATGCTGGTTAGTCTCAAGGTTAAGCTTTCACTCGACAATGACGGATAAAATGTTGTTGCTTTTTTTTGTTCGCAAAACAGTAAAAAATGCAGCATTGTTTTGGCCTTTAACACCAAAACAAACAAAAAACTCAGACCGTTATAAAGAAAGGACTGACGGATGGAATATTCAAAAATACGTTAGGTTATTATTGGGGTTGGTGCTAACTTTATGGTTAGTCCCGCGCTAAAATCCTTTTTGGCATACAGTAGGGGCCTGTGGCGGATCTATGAAAAAGTCAACTGTCGTGTGTGTTTGAACAGTGTCAAATCTCAAAAATTCTCGCAAATCTTATTCTATATTTCCAGGGATGCGCGTCGGGCTCCCTGCTGCGGTTCCGTTATAGACTCCTTCGGAGGAAGAGCAGTTCTTGGGCCAGTGTACACTGGGCATCAGTCAATGAAGTCATGACTCAAACCGTACAATATCGTACAACTAACATTGGCTCAAGCCTCGCGGCCGCCATAAAAAAAAGCTTCTTCACTCTGCAAGCATCATCAGGTGAGTGGGGCTATACTGATCTCAATTCTTTTTAGACCCTGCCGCACCAGGGTAATTCTTGGAAATTCTCATTCCCCTGACGCATGTTTTAAAATATTAGTAAAATCTTGCTAAACATAATGTGGGTTATTCTCCAAAATATTAATTCCCTGGAATGTTTTGTAAATTTTTACTCATTATTTTTAGGACGTATGCTAAACTTGCGCCAGGGGAATGAGAGCTTTCAAGCATTACACACCATTTCCGTACTTATAGTTATCGTGGCTATATACACGCCATAACAAATGTCAACCTTCAGTACCCCTGGTTAGGTTGTCTTCACGCAATTTACTGTCACGAATTGGTGTTCTTGGGGGCTTAAAATGTCAAAATTGGCTTTGACGATATAAGGACGAAATGTTTGACGCAACCCGCTTGTAGTCCGGATTTGGATTGTAATAAAAAGTTGTCACTGATTGTCGATCCTGTCGGTAATCCTTTGTCAACACTTCTTTCTCAAATACTTTGAATTTCAACCCAGGGAGTCTTTCGCCTTGCTTATGCCTTTCCTGGTTGACATGTAATGCCGGTCTGGTAATGAACTTTCAAGTGTCGTATTGCGTCGCGAATGTAATGTAATGTGACTCGTCAGTCGGTTCGGATGTCACTCATTTGGTTCACTAGTGTTTAACTGACCTAATAAATGGAAAAACATTTCATTTGATACCTAACGAAGACTTTTTGGTCAAATGGTAAACTTTTGATAAATGTTATAAAAAATCTAAGTTATTGTTTATTCTTGCGATGCAGAATCTTCAATTTTCTGAAGCGCTGATAGAATTAGTTATGCAAAAAAATCTATGCGACATAGGTACATACTTAAAAAATACATTTCGATTCGTCCCTTAATTTTCCACCAGAGATGAAATATTTCCTCCAAACAAAATTTAATAGAACTAACCTGGAATTAAATAAAAAAAAATTATTAAAAAAAAGAATAATTGAAATCGGTTTACAATTGGCAGAGATATCGCGTAACATACAAAAAAACCAGTCAAATTAACAACCTCCTTTTTTGAAGTCCGTAAATAATAATAATTGGAATTTAATTCAATCAAGTATTTAAGACTCCATTACAAGTTTAGTTTAAAAAACTAAAACAAAACATTCGTACGCTGCAATAAGTATCTTCAAAGTTAAAGGCTTAAACAGTTCACCTTTACGCTCTTAAACCTAATCAACCCACAAACTTCCATTAACTATGCAAATGCAGCGAGCGGCGCGGGCGCAGCCTGACCGCACCTGCGCCCTCCGATATCCCCCACCCCCTGCGCCCGCGCCGCGCCGCATATCCAAATCTCGATCCAACTCGATAATAACAGGGCTAGCACTAAATACTTACAAAAATACTTCTTTACGTCGTTTTTGCGGGTGGTAGGACCTTGTGCAAGGTCCGTCCGGATCGCTACCACCATCTTGTTTGCTAATCCTGCCGCTAAGCAACAGTGCTTGTACTGTTGTGTTCCGGCATGGAGAGCAAGACAGCCGGTGTAATTACTGGCACAAGAGGTATTCCATCTTAGCCCTCTGGGTTGGCAACGCATCTGCACTCTCTTTGTTGTTGCAGGTGTCTATAGGCGGTGGTGATCACTTACCATCAGGTGACCCACTTGCTTGTTTGCCGTCCTATGTTGTATAAAAAAAAAAAACAAAGTCGCTATCCGTTCCTGTCTGGCCTCGTGTCTTCGGCCGCTAACTCCTCCTAAACCACGCAAAGGATTTTGATAAAGTTTTGACTGTAGAAACCTACTTTTAGTAACCGACTTTTGTACGGAAGGATTTATGTATATTCTAGTTGTACTCGTGAGAAGCTGGGGCGGGTTGCTAGTTGTAAATAGCTAATAAATTCAGGCGTTACTTTGCGGATGTCCAAATCAACAATTTGAAACAGATTACCTTGCTACTCCGCGAAACTAATGCCGTCCACTTAAATGCACAACAGCTGCGTAGGTATTTTCAATTTAGATATAATTTGGTATATTTTTTATGCAAAGGCCCACCATCCTCCGCTTTGATATGAAACAACATACATCACGCAAGCTCAACTAAGGCAGACTCTATTACGTCTTGAACCTTTCCTTCCAGCTGCCATACTGTATTACAGCAGCCCTTCCCTAAGTGCCAGCCCTGCCCCTCAGTAAACGGTTTACGAGCGGCGGCGCACGCGCACGCTGTATTACTTTTATTGCCACTAAGTGCAGCGTACACTGGCGGAGCCGACCTTGTGGCTTATCGTGGTGCACATTACACTTTAAGATCTGCAGCATTCAAAATTGAGTAACTTTACGTTTAAATAATAGATGCAATATGACGAAACAAAGAAAAATCTGGCTCATCTGGCAAGACTCGAACTCATTTCGTGTCAGGCTCTTACCAATTAAGCCAGAGGTGACCCTAGGTGAGGTGATTTTTATAGATTAACTACCATCGGTGCTGTGCTATGAGATTTTTTTTCAAGTTATTTGGGTCACTGGCTGTAGTGTTATATATACCAATTTATCAAACTGAAATACTCGTAAATCATTGCCAAAAATTCTTATCTTCAATTTTACCTAAATCACTTTTTTTAAATATCATGTTTTTTAGTTAACCTTTAATCTTATTTTTTTTAGTCAGGTTATCTAACTTGTTCAATAAAAGACATAGCGTTATTAGTGATACAATGATTCGATGGTCGGAAAGAGGACAACAAATTGAGCATGTTTAAAAAAGTGATTTCGAAAAAAAATTACATCCTACCTTTTGACTTAGATGTTCAGAAAAGTAAACGTTTTTGTCTGTGTCGTGTTCGCCGTAGCGGAGCGACAAGAGCCTCGGGGCGCGATTGCCGACCAGCTACAGTTAGTTATAGCACCTCCGGATATAAAATAAAAAGGAGCAATTATGAAAACTGCAGTCCCGCTAGTGCGCGCGCGCCTCCGCTGACCTTTGCTTTAATTGCAATTTACAAGTTCGCCGAGGTCGATGACTTGATGGATCAACCGTTTCGATTGAATAACATTTATTTTATGAAGAACAGCGTCGTCAAAAAATAGCAAAAATATAACATGACACAAGAATAATAGTAAATCAAAATGACACAATGACAATGGACAACACGAAGAATAATCTTGCAACTTTGGCATTCCGTGCTTTGCCCTTACTGTTTACGGGCTTGAAAATAAATCAATCTTGTGAACTAATAATAAAATATATTGAAGAAACGCTAAAGACAGTACAAAAGTAGACGTACGTCTGCCAAGGAAAAAAATATTCAAAAAGCTGTGACAATTAAAAGTATTCCATGGAGGTCGCATGAGCCTGTCGCTAACACTCGCCTTCCCTTGCTAAATCACGCAGACTCAAACGACCACCACAAAACACTAAAGTTCACGATCTACGCGCGTTTCGCCTCTATACAAGGCATCTTCAGGATCTTAAAGGGTACTACCGTTCGCTAATTCAACGAATGGCATACTAACAAAACTTAAAAAAAACTTTAATCCCTTCCGATCCTTTTACTTTTTAATTTTATGACTGAAATCGCATAATAGGGGTATTACTGCTTGTACAATCGGAGAATGGGAAGGTTCGTTACTTTTCTCCTTATTGCAATGTGCTAAGGTTTATAAGTGACAAACCTTACGTTTTGCGACCGTACTATTTAACGTTTGTCAATTATTTGTTAGTAGAATAAACAGGTGTAGGGAGGTCAGCTACACAGAAAAGTGACTCCAGTTGCGTTGTATAAAAAATAATATAAAATAAACAGTAATATCTAACATTTCAAAAAACTTCACGCATTTTTTTATAGGATGATATGCGGCAGTAATCAGCACCCAACTTCCACACAGTATATAAACACTGTGACTTCTATCTCACTTCTTTAAATTTAATTTATCGCTAGGCGGGGTAAAGGTTTTTGAATTTTACTTCTTTACAGTTCTTTTTTTTCGTAGTCGGGTCACAGTTTTTAAAAGAAAGGTGATGTTATGTCCTAAAGAAGTAAATTATGCTGGTAGTTCTGTAGTTTTTTATTTTAGAAAACTAGGGATCGTTTAATATGACGCTTTGTAATAGTCCAAAACGTAAGACGAATGCACAATACTCGGTAGTTTATTCATTGGGACACGGACATTGTTTAGTAGGTGTGACTTCATGAATTAGGGTTTCTAATACCGGTACTTTATGCACAATACCAGGATCCCGGAATTGGTCGTACTAGAAATACCGATATTGGAAGTCTTGTTCGTGACTTCCTGTTTTTTGATTCTATTCAACACAAGCTTTGTTATAATTGTACTTTGTGTGATGTGTGTATGCGTGTTTTGTGTTGAATACACAGGTTGAATAGTCTTAAATAAATGTTTTTCTTTCTTTCTTTCTTGACTCTTAAACCGTTATTGGAGCACATTTTGTAACAAAGTTTACGAATTCAGACATTGTATTTCAAATGGAACGTAAATCGAAAATTAGCAAGTATAAGTGTTTTATAAGCACTCAGCGCTGATGGCTGAATTAAGAGCAGAGTGAGCCACTTAGTTTTATGTCGTAACGTGGAACTCGGGGGCTGCATAATTAATTCGAAAGTAGCTCAATTAAGAGCGAGTTGTCTTGTTTGTTGCATCGCGATCGCCAACTTTGTAAACTGCAATACTCGTCAACGACACGACTCGTTTTTATTATTCTTTTGTTAAAAACGTGTAAAAATACGGCGCTGTGTTCGAAGTTTTTACAATTTTAGATTAATAATATATTTTACTTGTAATCCGGACATAATTATGACATAACAGAACATGCACTCTTTATAATATCAACTGTAGTATATAGCTTGTATAGTCGACAAAGAAATTGCTTGACCACTTTTCGACCGTATTACAGAGGGGTAAGGTTCAAAAGTGGTCAAGCTATTACTTTGTCGACTATACCTACCTGTGTTACGACGAATGCAGGTATTAAATACTCGTAGAATACTGAAAAATAAAAGCGTCCACCTTCCTTGAAAATAGTAACACTTTTACGTGCTTTTACTAAACTTTTGCGTTGGTAGGACTTTGTAGAAGGTCCATCCGAATCGCTAACACCATCTTGCTCGCTAATCCAGCCGCTAAGCAGCAGTGAGACAACCAATGAAATTACTGATACAAGAGGTATTCCATCATAGCTCTCTGGGTTCGCGACGCATCACATTTGCCGTCTCCTCAGTGTTACGAGTGTCTATGAGCGGAGGTGGTCACTTGCCATCCGGTGACCCACTTGCTCTGTTGCTTTCCTAGTTTATCAAAAAAGAAACGAATGATTCAACACAACATTAGAATGAAAAAAATGACATGTAATTTATAAGTAATTTCAAAAATATTTGGCTAAATTGTGAATTTTTCCGTGCAGTAAGTTAATTCAAAAATTTGCAACAGACATTCAATTAATAGAAAAAGAGCAGTGTCTAAGCATTGTCAGAATTTTACACTTTCAGAAAACTGTCAAAGTTTACATTTTTTTTGCAATTTCTGCCATATTGCCCTTTACCTACTTCGTAGCTTGTTGTTTACCCATCTGCGCTGCGCGGGCGCCGTGCCAGGTGCGCCCGCGGCGGTGCTTCAGACTCACGCGTTTACCGCTTTATCTGACTGTTTTAAATGTAAGATAGGAATAATTTGGTTTTTTTTTTTACTGGCAACCGAAAGAGAACGGTGTCGTAAATTTAAATGCTTTTGTCTGTCTGTCTATGTCGTCCTAGTGGATTATGATATGAATTATTCTATGTACTTTTTAGACTCAAAAATCGGTTCTAAGATGTTTGATCGAAAGAGTACGGTTGTTTCTAATCAATTTTGTGTTTTCATTTAACATCAAAAACAAGAGCGATGGTGGCCTAGTCGCTATAGCGGGGTGGACTCGTCGTGATCGTGAAGTACCAAGTTCGATTCCCAGCGGTTGCCATGTACTAATGAGTTTCAAACTTATCTAGGTACAATACCTAAGTACAAAAGTGAAAGCTCTGTGAGGGAAAATATCGTGAGGAAACGGAAAATTCTGATAAATTTAGATGCTGATTTCGTTGCAGATCTCTCATCAAAAGTTGATTTAATGTACACTACAAGTATTATGTGAATAAATCCATGACAGAGGGGTAGCGGTTGAAACGCTCGTGAAGAACTACCCAGCTCATATTAAAAAAAAGAAAAAAGCGCTATGGTAAATATCTCCGAAACTTCAAAGATTCGTCAGAGATCTATTCTCATTGATGCTGAATCTTTGACCTAATTTAAAACTATCTACTTATACTCGTAGTCTATACAGAAATCCTAAGTAACTTCCGCGATATAGTAAAACCCGCCAACCATAGCAGACGAGTAAACAAACCTACAATATAGAACTCTTCAGTAATAATTAAACTCGTATATCAACCTCTACAAAAACGTGTCTATTACGTGTTGTTCTAACACAGTATCGCAGACAAACGCCCCGCGTTAGAAGTGCCATAAAAAGGTGTCGATGATAAAAAGATAATGAGTATATTGGCCATTTAATGGGCATATTAGCCGTTACAGCCAGCAACTGTCGCGGCGCGGGCGCAGCCCTTCGGTTGATCCATTAGCCATTCGCAATCGGTGGACAGATGGACATTGATTAAAATTTAACGTTACTGATTCGATTTTGTCGTAAGAGTTATATTTTTTTTATAAAATAGGAAGTAAAACGGAAAAGTGAGATACCAGATGATCAGTGAACACCACCGGCTCGACGCCCGCAACACCAAAGTGATTACAGATGCGCTATCAACCCAAAGGACTAAGATAGAATACATTTTGTGCCGCTAATTTTACCGGCTGTTTTTTCATACAACATAGGAGGAAAAACGAACAAGTGGGTCACCTGATGGTAAGTGATCACCACCGCCCATAAACACCCGCAACACCAAGGATTCATCGCCATATCAATGGGTAGCTGTGTATTGTTTCTACTCCCAAACAACTGCGTAGACTCACTACACTTTATGGCATTTCTATTTCTATACTAATCTAAAAGCATCATGCTACGTCTTTCAACTTATGAACAAGTAGTTTAAAAAATATGTTAAAAAACTAGCAATCAAGAAAATTCTTAATTAGGCCATCCGATCCTGGCCTTGGAGCGGCACTCATTCATAAGTCTCCGGACCGGCGCCCGCGCAATTGTCGGCGTCTCTGTCCCCCCGCGCCCGCGCCCGCCGCGCTTTGATGTTCCGCGGTCCTCACGGCTGCAGTTTTTCAACGGCCAGCGAATTAATTTGAATTAGAGTTGAGCGGTCTAATTGAGACCGTCGTCATCACTATTTCGAAGATGGTAATCAGGCACGGTTGAGACACAAATCGCCATTTCCGTTTGAACTTGTAATAATATTGACCATGTTTTAGCCACGGCTTCGCCCGTGTGGGACAGGCAATCATGCAATCGGGCTTGCAAGCCAATTTGCAATCAAGCATGCAATTGAATTTGTTTATCGTTATTCGCTCGGGAAAATGACATTTTCCCGAAACGAAAAGTATCCTATGTCCGTTTCTACGACCTCAGCTATGTCCATCCAAAATTTCAGGACAATTGGTGCAGTTAGGCCGTGAAAACGTAGGTAACAAACAAACAAACTCACTATCGCATTTATTGAGCTCATTTATACACATAAAACAACCATATGAGACAAAGACGCATAATTATGTGATACTCGTAGAACCTGCTTATGTTCAGTCTAATAAATCCTCCTTAATGTAGGTTTGTCTTGTTAGACGAGTGTATCGTCTGTCTGTGTCAAATATTATAACTGAAAGAGAGTGATTGTAATGTCGTCTATCTCATTTAATTCCAATATAAACTCCTAGGAAGATATCTGTTTAATTCAAACAAGTAAAATCTCTAATACGTCAAACAGCTGCCTGCATACTTACATTAGAGAAACTCAAATGACAGCGTGCCGGTTGAGAACTGCATATCGACTGCAAGTGGACTGCACAGTTCATTTGCAGTTTTGACGCAGCTATGCCACCACATAAAAATGGAATTAAAACTACAACTTTACAGCTGACTAGCAGTTTGAAAGCAGTCCGTCTGTAATAGTAAATAATAAAGCCATTTATTTTAGGCTGCATAGGCTCATAGAAAAAATACCATAGGGACTAACATACCTATAAACGTATTTAAAAAACATAAAAAAAACCATTAAAATTTGCTTATTACTTCGGCAATGTGCAACCAACTTTAGAGGTTCAACAACCCTCCACGAAAACAACGGAAAGCGACTCCCGTCGGCCAGAATTCCTGCTTCATGAAGAGTTACAGATGCTCGGTCGGTACTCGCACCACAAAGGACGTAACGGCCCTACCACGGTTAAATCAAAACATAAACCTGGTCATTCCTGTGCCCCTCCAGCACCTACTCCCGGCTGGGTGCCTCTGGCTCCGTCCGAGCTACAGCACTGCTCTGAGGCTGTCAGTGCTTAACCTGTCTCTGAAGACTCATGCTATAGCACCTCAAAGCAACAGTCAGCTTAACATGACCAGCCAAGTTTCATTTTACGTCAATTTCTGATGACACTAGTTTGACTGAGACAAAGGGAGGGATAAGGCAAACCTGGATCGGTCATGTTAAGGCCACAGAATGGCTGGCGAGAGAGATGGTTTGGAATAGAGATATTACAGCTCTAAGTGGCTAGTAAGATGCTGGCTCATGCAGTGATACGCGTCTCTTTCTGAACTGAAAACATTAAAATTTTTAAACTAGTTTCATAGTAACGTAGTATGAATCTGGAACCTCAGCTCGGTTTAAAACTACGACCCTAAGATTGACTAACATAACGACAAGCATCAATTCCTGTCAATTACAGAAGCTGTACAGGGAGTAGATGCTACTGTTCTAAAAACCGATGCTGTTTAAATAAAGCTAAGGTAATTTGCGAAGTGGTTGAAGCAGAAAAAAATACTTCACCAATGTACCACAATATGAGGAGTTTCCCTTGCAGCCCAGCTACCTATTTATACATTTTTTGTGGAGGAGACCTTCTGTGCCGATCGCCTTTGTGCTGGTCGTTTAATTGAATGCAAACAAAGCGGGCTGCGCGCGCGCACCGATCACCGCCATTGTATGCTAATGCCAAAACGTCTCATAACCGATCGCTGGAGATCCTTAGATGATTGCAATGCGGATGATAGCTGCAGTTATTCGTTTACACTTAAGATTTCAATGTCAATCAATTGCTTAAGTTGCTTTCTTTCGGTTGATGGTGGATTTATGATGATTGTGAACATGCGTACTCGTATCAGAACCATAATGAAATTCAATCCATAATTAAATGTGATGATTGTGTATATTGCTCTGTAATCTTGTTTTGAAAAGAGAAGAAAAAAAAGAAGATAAACTTCTGAATTTCCGAAGCGCTAGTAGATTCAGACATGTAAAAGAGCCTATTATGGCCTACTTGCAAAATAAATCTTTCCTTTTCATTTTCAATCCATTTCCTACCTATTAGTGTGACCTATAGCCGGCAACGGATCAGCAATTCTCTTGGGCTCACTGGCTCCCATAGACGGCGGTGATTACTTCCCATCGAATGACCCGGTTGCTCATTTTCCTACCTTTTCTATAAAAAAATCTAACTAGTATTTTTTCTACTAAACAGGTCTAAGTGTCAAGGGACGCCTTAAGGATGCAGAGACAATTATTTTTCCATTGCTATGACACGTACAAACTCTGAAAAATTGATAACAGCTCGTTACCGATACGTAGCGCACGCGCAGCCAGTGCCAATTACAGCCGCGGCCATCTGATACCGCTAACAAGACGATGCGTATCGGACCACCGCGCGCATTCAAATTCTGATAGCAAATACTGCACACCCCCGCGACATAAATCTCTTCAACACCCGCCGATAATAAACCCTATTAGAAAGTAGTAGAGTTCGGTTTGGTTTGTCGCGCTGCGCGTGGGCACTTTGCATGATGAAGGCGCTGGCGTGAATTACGCGGGCGCAGTCGTTACGCGCGCCACGCGGCGTACGCGCAAGCTGCGCGACTACCGCTCTTAATCCAGGTATTTAAGGGCTTCGGTTAGTTTCTGGGAAGCGCATGTATGTTGGCGCCGGCGACGGGGAATATTTCACGGCGATGGTGCGATTGCGCGCGCGCCGATTCCGCTATCAGCTGACACTGCAGCAGGAAGGACAAACGCACGCCGTGAATCAACGCGTAACAATACACCCTTCCGCTTTTGTTTCAAACAATTGCATAACGCGACGCCCGAGTGTTTTATGCCTGCGCTGCTAGAGCATGCGTCTTCATTATCTGTTAGACGGCGGCCCCTTTGAATAATTCGCGGATGATTCGCTAGATTTATGGCCGCTAACCATAGAGCGGCGGCTGGAGACAATTAAATAATTTGCCTACAGCCGGCGCCCGCGCCGCGATGATTTGCGCCGACGCTGATTAATCGCCGACCCCTCTCGAACCGTATCGGTTACCATTCCGCGGGATCCCTAACCTATCATTTAGGAAATAATTTAGATTGCCGGTGCAGCTCTTCCCGTGTTATTTCCCTTTTGTTCCCTGTTCGAGAATGGAAGAAAAAGTTAATTTTAGATCTGTTGCGACTTACGACTCGGAGAGTTCTCACATCAATTTGTAATTAGGTGTAGTGTTGAGGCGTAAAGTGAGAGCCGCCGGGGGCGCCGCGGGCAATTACCGCGGCTCCCAGGCTGCGCCCGCGCCGGCCATCGCTGCCCACTTTGTGTGTAAAGCGACCAATTGTATAATTGGCGGACAATCAATTGACCCCCCCCCCCTGCTCGTGAGAGCGGGAAGCCGCACGACGCGGTAATCGGATCAACCCGGCGATAGTTAGCAAATTAGGGATCAAGTTATTGGAGACTAATCGCTTTGATGATGCTTACGTTGATAGCAATTAGTGACACTTAGAAGCACGAATATCGTGTTACGTCGACAAAATCCAGCCTAGATTATCATGTCGATATTAATCTGGAAATAATACGGCTCAAAGTCAAAGGCAAAGTCAAAATATTTTATTCAGATTAGGCTTACAGGTAGCACTTATGAATGTCAAAAAATTTACCACCGGTTCGGAAAAACCTCTGATGAGAAGATACCGGCAAGAAACTCAACGAGGCTCCAGTATGTCAATATTTGACTTCCAACCAGCAGTTGCAGCATTTCCGTTTTTGTGATTAAGATGTGGGTATGCCAGAAGTTTCTTGTAAAGACAACATTTTACTTGCTAATGACTGAGTGTTCTAAATCTTCGGATTTTCAATAACATTATATGGACTGGATCCAGGGAATCCTATTCGAGCAGAATATCTTAAAAGATGTTTTTTATAAAAAAAACGAACTGTCAATTAGATTTAGATGTTACTTTGCGGAGCTACAAATCAACCAATCCGATCCAATCTAATCAGTCAATAGATAAGACATTGTATAATAATGAATTTACATACTGTCAGAGCTCCTAATATAAAAAGAACTTAACCTAATAAAAAATATTATTATGTACAAATATCTCTTAAATCTGTCCCCTGCGGTAAAGTGCCCATAAGGCTGGCTGCATTTCCACGTTGGGTCGCAATGCCAATGCATTGACCAAGAAATGCACCAGTCCTATAGTCATAAGAAATTTCGATTAATTTTATTTATTTAAAAAAAAAAATATATTATTATTAATTCAATAGATTTTAATAAGGCTGATGGTTCTTATAATCTTATTGAAATACTTTCGTATATGGATCGAATCTAATTGGATTTCCCAATTTCTTATTAGAATAGAAAACATTCCTTTTAATAGATCTGTTACTTAACAAGGTAATACGGCTTTTTTCCTAAAGTGGGAGTTGAGTTTTGTTATCTTTGTTTTTTTCATATCTTCTACTTTTTAGGCGTTCTTCAACCAATTGTAGGCCTCCTTCAGTTTTCTCTATTCCTCTCTATTTTGAATAACCTGCATCCAACTAGAAAGACATCGATTATCTGGAAGAGATCGCTTAAAGGGATAAGACCGCCTATTGTATGCCTTATGTATTTTCTCTATGTTGTCCCTTTTTATGCTCTTTTATGGTGACATATAAACATAGAGTTATTGTATTGAATTGTTGTAAACTTTAGCGATTTTCACACATACTTATTAAGTTTCCCGGGATTTTAAGGACAAGTTGCCAGGACGAGTCTGCTCGTGACCACGGCCGTTGCAATACGGCCGAAACGTCGAGGTAAATAAATAAACAGTATATTTTTTGAGTGGTAGGACCTCGTACAAGGTCCGTCCGGATCGCTACCACCATCTTGTTCGCTAATCCTGCCGCTAAGCAGAAGTGCTTGCACTGTTGCATTGCGGCGTGGAGAGCAAGACAGTCGGTGCAATTACTGGCACTAGAGGTATTCCATCTTTGCCCTCTGGGTTGACCACGCATCTGCAGTCTTCTTGGTGTTGCGGGTGTCTATAGGCGGTGGTGATCACTTACCATCAGGTGACCTACTTGCTTGTTTGCCTTTCTATTTCATAAAAAAATCGCGTTAAAGATCCGGTAAACGTAATAAGTTATTGTATTGTATTGTATCACGAGTAGTAGGTATGACAGTAGGCAAGTTTCACGAAAATCACTCCAAGAGGCCGCTCTTCGTGCTCCCCGCCCACTGCCATTATGAGATCTGCAATCACTCTCTCAGCAAATTGAGTCAGATCGACGTGAAAGTCTAACTACCATCTTTTAGATAAAAAAGCAAGTTTGCTGATAAAACAGTAATGGTAGCACACTACGGTATCATCAATACCTACGGTCGTTTCAGATCGGAATTCCCATCATAGATCCGGCTGAATCTGATATTTATAATCATCTCGTCCTAAACTACTTGTGCTAAGTGGCCGTTCCCGGGAACGTGGTTCCGATATTATTTAAAGCGGCCGAGCTGCGCGCGCGCAGCTTATCGCCGATGAGTTACGATTAGTAAATTGGCGAGCGCGGGATCTCATAAATTCGGAGCGTATTCTGAACTCGGGCATTGTTGTGGGCATGTTGTGAAAACAGTTTACAAGTAGTCGGGTATGCCCATTTCATAGTCATTTCGTTGTATGTTTGTTATAAACATACTTAAACCAAATGGGCCAATCAACTACATAATCAACCGCTCTTTTGAGTCTCTGGTGTGATTTTCATAGTTGAGTCTATGTGATGACTGTTGTTTTATTTAGAAGCGGTGGAGGGTAGGTTTTTGCACAATAAATTTATTTTACATATATGTTCAGTATGTATGTTGCACAGACGCAGCTGTTTTGCACGTGTAATTTGTTTCAATTTGTTGATATGGACCTCCGCAAAGTAACGCCTGAATCATTAAAGCTTTCGCTGCTGGTACTTTTGGGTACCTACCTTACAAAAATAATGTTGTGGCGTCTGTCATAACATAACGTATAATATGTATGAACTTAGCAATTACAACTGCAACATTTATATTTGTGTCATCGTCATAGTAACCTTTTCATGAAAACAAAGAATGTATGATTAGAAATAAAAAAAAGAAATTGAAGTTTACTTTTATTTATTTCAATGTCATTAACGTTTATGCAATCACCAAACACAATCAAAATATCTAAAATCACCAAAATATCTGTACTGAACATAGCATTGTACTTTTATACATGCGACATCAAACAATGGGTCCAATATTGGCCAAGCAGTCAGCGCCTAAAGAAATGTTGGGCCAACATCCAAACGTTTGTCGCGCGGACTGTCATCGACAATCAGTGTCGCGCCGCGCGGGCCGGTCGCACCTGCGGCGGGTGCTGCCCAACTCTACCCATGAACAAAAAGTAACGTACACAAACTAATTTTGTTTAGAAATAAGTAAAACTGTATACTTAATAAAACGGATCACTCACGTATTTTTGCGTCGGGAAATGCCCGACATGTGTGGACCACGGACTGGTCCGAAACATGTCGGGCATTTCCCGACGCAAAAATACGTGAGTGATCCGTTTTATTAATATGTCCGAGTCTCACGGTAGTTTTATGTTAAAAACCTGTATACGTAGACATTGGCATAGTTTTATTTGTCATCAAAATAATACAGAGATAAAAATGTATGTATATTACTTAAGATTATAAATTACATTATAGTGGTGATGTCAAAAATGGGTGACTCAGCATTATGCTGCAGTGGGTTTAGATGCATTATAACGCTGATTTTCTGTCAAATCTTTCATATTCTAGAATTAAACGTGCTAGACTGGAATCAGCATGTATGTGTGCTTACTGAGTCTAATAAATTTTGATGCCTAAAACAAACACACAGTGCCGCAGACCTCCTCTCTTAATAAGCTTAGGTACTGATCCAATACTTTCGTGGCGGGCTTACTGCGGATTGTAAATATCAATCCATTTTTGGCGATTTTGATTTTGTTTCCGGTTGTTTTTAAGAATAGAATATTAGGGTTGAACTGGGAAGGGCCCGGAGCGCAGCTTTGTGGTGCGACCCGAGATGGACGTAACCTCATTAGAAAAATACAAACTTTATCATTTGCTCCCCCCGCCCCCCTGTCGGCAAATTAATATTGATCGCGGTTCTCCGCCGCTGTGCAGGTAGTGTCTGTGCTCACCTATACATAGAAGAGAGTTCCGTTACTCTGACTCACTAACTGACAGACGACGAATATCCCAAGATCTTGTACCTACACTAACGGAGTGGTATGATGGCCGATTTGAAACATTACAATAGTGACAAGAAATAAGTCAATATGCCATCGAAGAAAATATAAACAAGTGACAGTCGCATTTATAAGTTATTGGAGTTACAAGTTGTTGTAAGTGGTAGCTAATTAACATAATTTAAGAGGACTGTAAACCCAATCTCAAAAAGCGTTCTCCATACAAACGGCGATGTTTTGCACCCTCTAAACCTTAACCTAAAGCCATGGTATCCTGGTATGTTGTCAATATGCCTTAGAACTAGGTTTATATACTTTTAATTTTTTTAATTTTCTTTATAGTTTCATAAATATTATTGTGGGATAATTTACATATATGCGTACAAAATTTTAGGTCTGTAGGTACAGTCAGCGTCAAATATACCAGAGCGGGCAAGGTGTCAAAAATATCTGAACTCGACTCTATTGTCAAATACTCTCGGGCGTGTTCAGATATTTTTGACCACCTTGCCCGCTCTGGTATATTTGACGCTGACTGTACTTCGATTGTTTTAGTTTTGACACAGACGAATGTGACAAAACTATGTGTGGTTGTAATTCGACTACAGAGTTCTAGTGATTTAAGTAAAACTTGAAATACTTTCGTAAAACATAAAGTCTTAATATTATGTATTTAGCTTTATGACTAACATAAATCTGCAGAATCGACTTTCTCAAAAACTTAACTCGGTGTGCAAAACGTAAGAGTCTCAAGAAAAAATCAATTTTAAATGTCACACGCATTCACTGAAACTAATTGCATAATTTAATAAAATTGCTTGATTCTAAAAAAGAGATCTATCAATCTAAATCATTTAAATACGAAGATGGTCCGTGCGCGGGAGCGATGGGGTTATAATGGGCGATCTCCGATTGGCGCCGCCCGCGCCGCGCCGCGCGTGACATTTCAATCTGCGCCCGCGCATTGCCGCGCATCTGTCTCAAATAAGCGTTACTTGATAATTACATGCACTGTCATTTGCTGGTACACACCAGTTTCCTATACATAGAATTTACAAGTGTTATAATTTGACATAATTCATACAAAAATGTGGCAAGTATTGTAGCACATGTTAAGCTATGTGATACAGGCTCCTAGCTGAATTTTACTTGTCTCTTTTTTATGCAATAAGAAGGCAAACAAGCAAGTGGGTCAGCTGATGGTAAGAGATCACAACCGCTTATATACACCCAACACCAAGATGATTGCAGATGCGTTGCCAACCCAGAGGGCTAAGATGGAATACCTCTTGTGCCAGTTATTGCACCGGCTGTCTTGCCTTGTCTATCAAATTAAATCAAATCCTATTCCTACTAAGTACTATTTATGTCGTATAGTCGACCAAGTAAGTGCTTGACCAGTTTTAAGCCCTTTGTCGTTGTTATACGGTCGAAAAGTGCTCAAGCAATTTGGTCGACTATACCCTACAAAACTTCAACGTAAGTAAGCGAAAATGAAAAAGAGAATGATGATGAGAATATGACTATTTGAAAAGTCAAAGTCGAAATGTGGAAATTCAGATAAAGCTTGCAGGAAGCACTTATGGTCCTCTTGTACCACCGGTTCGGAAAAACCTGTGACGACGAGATACAGAGAATCCCAGTAGAGTCAGTTGATTCGCGGATGTTAGCACCTTGTGCAAGGTCCGTCCGGATCGCTACCACCATATTGCTCGCTGATCTACTCAGCAGCAGTCTTTGAACGTTCGAAGTAAGGTAATTCCTTAATTTTCATGTCATGTTTGTCATCAATTCTCGAGTAACACTCCGCTCAACAGTGCACCTAGCACGATGCTCATTGATACGCGTTAACTCCCTGTGTACAGTCAAGAAAATTGAGACACGTACCACTGTAGAACCTTGTCGGAGAGACATACGCATGACTTTTGTATGACATAGCCTGGCGTTTAACGCGTCGCGTCATTGCGATAGGATTCTAAGGTAGTACAAACATATTTCCCCTACTGTAACTCAGTGCATCTCGTTCTAACTAGCCCCGTAGGAGAGGGACACGCACTGAGTTACGTAGCGAGTAACTCGTATCGCGAAGCTTCGTGCTAGGTGCACAGGGCGATGAAGAACCTCAATACCTTCGACCACCCAAGGCGAGTGGTGGTGCATGCAACCCGGCGCAGCATAATAAAACCGTTAATGGACGCTACGTGCATGTATTTACGGTTTATGATGTACAGTGTAATCAATTTTAAATTAACAGCCTTCAGAACTTATCATAATTGTTTTTTCGTCTTCATAACTTTATAGAGGCCTGCATTCGATTCAAATATAAGTAAAAATATCTATCTTTTCAGGCCCTTATTTTACCCAATTTACCAAACTGGCCGGTGACCAAGTGACATCGAGAATTTGGCATTTTGCGTCTGGGGCAATTTTTGTTTAGGGCATTTTGCACCCAGGGAGTTTTGCGTCTAAGGCATTTTACGTCGAGGACCTTTTGCGTCTAGGATATTTTGCGTTCGTTAAATAAGTTATTGTGGGGGCATATATGGTTAACTCGATTTGACATTGTTTTGCTGGGCTTAAGTATTGGGTACGGTACGTCATCTACTACGAATTGTCGTTGTCATCTATTAGTTAAATGAAATTGGAACTCCAAAAGGAGCTCTTACTGGAGTATAGCGGTAAAAAATGTAAAATCACACTGTTTTCCCCGTTACATTCATCATTATGATATTTAAAAAATCTTGAATCACATTCGGTAGCACATTATTTAGGCAATATCTTGCATAAAACAGATTAAGAAAGTTATTAAATTTACGGTGCCACAGTCGAAACACTGACGCAGGGTATGTTGATACCGCGATACTGGATTAATGCTTTGTCTAAGCCCCGCTATACTACAGTATGAGCTCCTTTTGAAGAAAAATAGTATTACCTCGAAAACTGCTACGTGGATTAGATGTTGTACCATTCTGAAAACAACGATTAATGAACAAACTGGAACAAATTACCTTGCTACTCCGCGAAACTAGTGCCGGGCTCGTGCAAAATAGCTGCGTCTGTGCGACACATATATGTTCATGCAAAAACCCACGCTCCTCCGCTTCCACACGAAACAACATATATCACACAGACTCAACTACACATCACCACCACTAAACACTAAAACTACACGGTTGACGCACGTTTCGCCTCTATACGAGGCATCATCAAGATCGAAACGAACGATTCAACGAACGATTCGAACGATTAATGTGCAATTTATTTACGGTTTGCGCATTGTTAGTTTAGTACACTTTTTTTATATTAAACTCGATCAAAACTGCAGATGAAAAATTTAAATAATCTAAAGTTTAGTTTTTTTTTTACCTTCACATGCTACGAGTATTACAGCATGTGAAAGTTATTTGATTAGATTCAATAGCACAGTTCTTAAGTAACATTATGCAGACATTAGCTTTCCAAAATTCCGAAATTTGCTGTTGCAGCACCGAAAGACTGGTTCAGGGTATCAAAAACCACGATTTTCATAAAAGTGCCATCATCTTGAAAACTATGAGCTTTTTACAAATACCATACTTACTTAATTTGATAGTTTATGAGCTACTCTATTAGCCCTTAAAATTTGGGCGTTGGTTTAAGGACACCCTGTATAATTTACCTTATTAAGAAACCACGTCTCCACGCCGATCATCAAACTTCAAAAATTCTTGTCCACTTGTCAGTTCAGGTTATGACAAAGCTTGACTAAATAAATTGACAGTGCTCCATTAATTGGCTCCAAATGCAGCAGGTACTATTAAAATGGGCAAATAATTTGGTAATAATTAAATTGGATAAAATTACCTGTCCCTACATAGGCAGTGCTTATAACTTTAATCTTTAGTTTAATCAGCACCGCACAAATTCACAGCCTCAGACAAAAAACTTGCTTTTTTGGCCAGATAAGAGCACGCGGGCTCCACTGCGCCGGCGCACGTGGTGACTAATCCGTCGCGCGCAGCCGATTCCCGCCGCGGCGCGCGCGCACACCGTTCTGCGCCTCTCCCATCAACCCCCATCAAGGGAATACTACAGACGTGAAACAAAAGCTCTCTGAAGAAAATTAAATTTCACAGTTCATCCCGATTTCATTTATGGATCTTCAAATTAGGGATCCTCTATCTACCCAGATAGTTATGGAAAATTTGAAAGTCAAAATAACTTTATTTTGATTACACCTGTGGATTATACTTACAAGAAGCCCTTATAAATGGTTAATTCATTCAATGAAGCATTATTTGTATTTTGTACTGTATGCCAGAAAATTTACCACTGGTTCGGCAAAAACCCCTGATGAAAGGAGACCGACCACAAACTCAACGAGGTATCATTTTTAGGGTTCCGTACCTCAAAAGAAATAAAGGAAGTCTTATAGAATCACGTCTGTCTGTCAAGACCCTTTGTTTCAGGAACGCATAAAAGTATCGAGTTGAAATCAATACCCAATACTCAGGTCAGCAGTCCCTTAGAGCTGTGAAAATAAAACTTCTAAGAACACGCAATCACACTCTCAATGGAATCAAAAACCTATAGGGTAGGTACTTCACGTTGACCTAGAACCATTAAAGGCAAAAAGAAAGGTGTCACAGCACAAATAAAGGAAAAATCCGAAAACCGTAAATTTGTAATTATAATTCCAAAAAAATATTAACATTACAAACTTATATTTGCATTTGGTAAACTGACCGCGACCTATGTCGATGTATGGGATAACAGTTTTCCAAATCGAAGTTAAGTTTGTCCCTCAATCCAATTTAGTATTCAAAAATAAATTCAGTATCCAAAATTCCGAAATTTGCCGTTGCAGCACCCGAAATACAGGTTATTCAGGGGATTCAGGGTGTCAAAAATCACGATATTTATGAAAGTGCCAATATCTCGAAAACTATGATTCATCAAGGTCATATTTATTTAATTTGATAGCGTATGGGCTGCTCTATTTGACCTCGAAGTTTTGGCGTTAGTTTTAGGGACATCCTGTACATGTTCGGTGCTTATGTTATTTTTTTATGGAGCCCTATGTGTGCGAATACGACTCGCACTTTCTCCTCGTAAATATCATTTATTGCTATCCTACGAGATTTTTTTACCTTTCCGGTTAAAAAGCCTATGGGCTATTCTCGAAATGCAAACCTCTCTCCACCTTATCAAGATTCTCTGTTCCCTGCAACTTCTTAAACCCCAAAATTCAATATTTTTAATACAAAGCTTCATCCCTCATTTCACCCCTTTAGGGTAGATTTTTGAAAGTAAAAGTATATTAAAAGCCTATATTACTCCCGGGTATAAGATTGTCCCTGTAGCAAATTTCATCGCAAACAGTTCAGCCGTTTAAGCGTGAAAGCCGGACAGACCGACTTTCGCATTTATAATAGATTTAGTTGTCAAAATATTGTGACCTTGTCCGTCGATACGTCAGGAAGCAGGTTGGAACGCGGTGCTTGGGAGGGGAGGGTGCGCGGGCGCGGGCGCGCAATTAGGGAGCGGGCGTTTAGGATGTTTATCCGGTTGGCGGACCATGCTGGGTTGGCAGGGATGCCGCTCAGGATAAACTTGTAAGAAATCTGTCTAGGATCTGTTTATAACAAGAAAAAGAAAAAAAAGAGAAACGATAAAATCTATTTAACTTCAGTGACACTCGTAAGTTGTTTAAAAAAGTTATTACTGCGATCTAATCACCAGATCTGCACAATACTTTGAAAGTAAAAATTAAATACATGTGAAGAAGAAAAATGTCTACGGTACAAATCTAAGAACCGAGTGATTAGAGAGCAAATGTTCGCTCCACAAACTGACCAAATATGTAGATGTGTAGCAGCATATAGTGGTCTATACGGGCTTACCATTTTTGATTTTGCACGGTGTGCTATAAGGCCTACACTAATATGTCCTGTCATTCAAACAGGTTACAAACGACGTTCTATTTGTATTCTCTTTTGTACTTTTGCAATTGCCATAGTGGATTACTTTCTCAGTGGTTAACTCAAAACTTCTAGCATTAGTACATTCTTAGTTTTATTGTTGACTTAAATAGTAGGTATATGTAAATTGCTATCGGATAGCGAATATTTAATTTCTGTTACGCTTACGTTGACTTTTAGTTGCCGCATGTTTATGTAGGACATAAGGAATGGATTTTGCGTACAATATTTTTCGGACAACAAAAACACATATTCCAAACATGTTTCTATCTCTAACGGTTTAGGTTGTGCATTATCGTCAGTCAGTCAGTTACGGAATTCTTTTATATGTAGATTTCAAAGTTTTCTAACGGCGTTCTAGTCTAACAAATTAAATGAACTTATTTCAGATAAATTTTAAAAAGCCTGAATAATTAAATAATCCAAAGAATCGCCAGCCCTGGCGCCCGCATGTCCACTCGACGCAGTTTAATTTTGTCATCGGTAAATCGACTCTCCGTCTAGCACAACTGGCATAGAAGAACCAAACCTTGCGCCCTTCGCACAAGGCTTACAAGACCTGTATGTTAGAAATTGGCGGTGCCTTTACCCTTTTGGTGTGAAAAACGAGAGTTAGATAGGGGTGGCGCGTTATTATTTCGGCGACCCGATCGGGATGTGCGTCGGTAATGGATGGATGATGGATCGCGGTGACATCCATCGTAGCGGCAACACGCTGACGCAAAGGGATGGTGCCGTGTAACCTTAACAAACAATAGTTTAGAAGATTAACTTTCTTAGGTATAAGATATAGGTTACACATTGATAAATAGGCTGTCTTAGAAAAGTGAAAAGCATTCCTTTAAAAGCACTTACGGAAAGCCAATTTTCATATGCTGGATGATGATGGGAGTGTCCGGACATGTCATGCAGTTAAGATTTGCTATTAAAAAAGTTAAAGTATTGCATGCAATATTATCATCTAAAAAATACTACCTAAGATTTGCTAGTCTTTAACTAAACAGTTTCTCTTAACATTAATGCCAAGTTTACACGATCTTAGTACTGAGTTAAGAACAACCTGCTTAATGATAAGTAATTGTTTACACGGTTGTATTAGTAGCACGACCTTATTTCGCAATATAACAAAATTGTTCACTGCAAACCACAATGGTGGTCAAAAAGTACTACGCCTTAGTTACTAAACTCGTCTCAACGTAGCATTAGCTATTTCACAAAGATGACAAGTGACATGTGACAACGACAATGCGGCATACAGCTATCTAGAAGAGTTTTTGTGTTGCCGGGCTTAAATACTTACTTGACCATGTACTTTAAATTGTCTTTGTCACCTGAAGTACGTTAGTTTTGCGAAATACAGATGCCTGATCGTAACTGACACTGACAAGTCTGATTTGTTTTACAATAATACTTCATTTTCTTGCTCATTAAAATGAACGTTCCTGAGTAACTCATAACAGTTGCAAAAAACTCCTCTTTTGCATTTAAATTCCATAATAAAATCATCTTACAATGTACACCCTTGCTCGTTCAGCGCACGAGACGTGTGGCCTCGTTGAAGTAACATTTTTTATCCAACTAGGGGAAAATAAGTAGGGTTATTTATTGCATATTAATCTACAATACTTAGTAGACAAGTATTTCGGGAACATTTCACTAGCACCGATAGCTTTCGCCGTGTCTTCATCCGCGTAGATTTTGAGTTACAATTAGCTTTAAAATCATCGAACTTGTACACTAATTTTCGGCCCCCTTCAAACGTTTTAATAGTAGAATATTTAAAATGATCTCTTAGTAATTGTAATATGCTTGTTTTATTTCTATTTTGTATTGTAAGCTGAATTAACGAATTTTCTTTCTTTCTTTCTTAGTACACCTCTACACTCCTAATTAATACATAAGTATTCCCAGTTTAAATACGTAAAAAGAACGTTATTGAAATAGCCAGCCATGACAAATAAAAGAAAAACAATCAGTATTTTATAGGATCAAAACATGAAAACAATAATGAAATTAACAAAGAGTTAACAATAATAAATTAAATTAAGACTTAGGACTTGCGTACTCAGCGCTTTCCATACAAACATCGATAACGTTTTCCACTCTCCAAACCTTAACGTATAGGGATATTAAACTTAAGAGGCTAAACATGTTTTTTTTATTACGAAAGTGATGTATCTGATTGAATATGTCAATCCAGTTGGCGTTTAGCATTACACCTTCGTTCGCCATTCCTAACAACTCTACGTGCAGCGCTGCGACTGCGATGCCTTTGATAAAGTCCTACCTAGATTACTTTGGAGCAAACCTTATCCAACCCCATCCAGACCTTTAGCTCTAACAAGCATTGAGGCAACTGATAATCGCTCTAAAGAAGACGTTTAATCTTTATACTGCCCACTAATTACGTCAGTGCATCTAACACGAACCTTCTCGACAATCCTTAACTCGCTACGTAACTCAGTGCGTCTCACTCCTACTCAGCAAGTTAGAACGACACGCAGTGAGTTACGTAGCGAGTTAACGCGTGACGAGAAGTCCGTGCTAGGTGCACAGTTGCGTCGCCCGGCGCGGGAGATAGCATCGTGCGCACGCGCTGCGAACCGATACCATCCCATACTCACTCATTAACCTCAAGGGCTTATATTCTACTTATCGCGGGAGCTGTGATCTGAGGAGTTATTAGGACCATACCTTTTAAGTAGGTATTATTACACATCAACCGATTGTGAATCCATGATCCGTGATCTAGTTTCCCTGTCATAGGGATAGTAGAGGTCAGATGGCAGTCATCATCATCATCATATCAGCCGGAAAACGTCCACTGCTGAACATAGACCTCCCCAAAGATCGACACAACACCTGGCCCTGCGCTGCCCGCATTCGGCGGGTTCTTGCTAACAACTACTTAACATTATTTGTCATATTTTTGTATGAAAACTCTACAATTAATAACTGGGATGTCAAGTCTGTACGAATAATTAATTAGTGATCTGATCGTGAATTTGTATTTGTATTAGTATTTGAAGATTTTGTATACATATAGTATGTTCGTGTTTGTGTTTTTTGTTGTAGTGCCAGGTACAGGTGCCCACAGAAGACCAGCGTCGTGGTACGTAGTTGTGCCTCGACATATGCTGAGTGGGTACCCTTTCGGTGTTCTCGTTCTAAGTTCATCCTGTGTAGTACATCTTAAAACCGAATAAGTAAACTGTTTTCTTTCTTTCTTTTTATTCTTTCTTTCAATTATCTGAAAGACAAACTTTGAAACGGAAGAAATTTCGTTCAAATTGTATCATTCGCAATTTTCGAGGTGCAGAAGGCAAACCGTCGGTCCACCTTGTGGTGAGTTGGCCCCCGCTACGTCTACGTTGAAGATGGCAGTCACTCCCATGTAATGACCTTGACCCGCTACATCCAGATTTAGTGGGTCGAGGTTATTATATTGGAGCGACTTTATGATCCCAGGATCATGGTCAAAAGTGCACCCTGAAAGAGAAACGGGAAAAAAGGGGGATCAATATGATCTAGAGCTTGTTCCTGTTTCTTAATTCAAGGTACGGTATAGGATCATCATCATCATCATCATCATATCAGCCGGAAGACGCCCATTGCTAGGCATAGGCTTTCCCCAAGGATCTCCACAACGGTCGGTCTTGTGCTGCGCGCATCCATCGGTTTCCAGCGCTATAGGTATATGACCATTATCCCAAATTTGGCAGGTCAGGTTGTTACACTGTAGCGACGTCATCCGAATTCCTTTACCCTTGTTACAGGGAATCATGGTAACTAATTCCTATACGTGAAAGTGCAGGTTTCCTCGCTATGTTTTCCCTCACCGTAGAGCATTGGTTACTTTTATAACTACTTAGACAAACTGCAAATCAACCAAAATCAAAGTTAAGGTTTTTAATTACTTAAGATCTAAAATAACATTGTAATTTTGATTTATTTAAAAAATTACACCTCGTTGAGTTTCTTGCCGGTATCTTCCCATCAGAGGTTTTCCGAACCGGTGGTAAATTTTATGACATTCATAAGTGCTTCCTGTAAACCTAATCTGAATAAAAATATTTGGACTTTGACTTTGAATTTAATGATGTATCTGTAGTTCTCAATCTGCTCCAGGCCAACGAGGGCACTTCACGACAAGCATTATGTTTGTTAGAGGAGGCTGGTAACCAAAGTGGGACTTGTATAGGCTGAATGTTGATTAACCAAAGTATATCTGACAAAAAACAATAATAATATGGAAGCGCCCCGAGCCCGTCGACTCGTACGCAAAAAACCCGAACGTTTGTCCTCGCGACTCGATTTGGTCGCGGAATCGTGTTGCCTGCTTAGCGAGGAGTAAACGCGTTCGATTCCCAAACAAATCAGAAGTTTTTATTTCGCTCATTGATGGGTACACGCGGAGTTCAGCAGAGAAGGCGCCTTACGCAGTTTCTTCAACTTTTTATTAACATACCTGGTCTACCTTATTGCAGCAAAAACGGGACTTAAAGACATGTTTTGTTCACCTCTTCAATTTAAGTTTTTAACTATAAAGAAGACCGTAAACAATTATACTATGATTGGTGAATTCACAAAGAATAAAAAATGAAATACATATTTGTGTTTCTTGCCTTCCCGTAGCATACCTACCTACTTCGGGGCGATGAACGCAAAAAGAACTATTGAAATTCTGTTTATTATAAAAGGGCTTCTTACACAGTTACAGTTTGTTATTTCTAATAACAAAATCCTAGAGGAATATATTGCATAAATATAATCAACTGAAATGTAGAGACCTGTGACGCTATGTTTGCTGCAGTAATTTACCTTTTTAACTAATGTTGCAAGTTGCAGCTTTGTTGAACTCTTTCTTACATTTTAAATGATGATTAATTTTAACAAACTGTAATTTACCTATAGGTATATCAGAATATCCTAGCCTGGGTAAATAAGACAGGTTCAACGTAAGACTCGATTTTATCGTTGGCGTGATTCTGTCCTGATGATCCCCTGGTTACCTACTGACAGTACTGAGACGTGCTTTGTTTACGTTCAGCTCCAGTCTGAAGCTGCTGTCAGGCGTTGTCTCGCGAGTTGTGACAGCGAGCGCAGAACAATGGCTAGCACAGCGGCGCGCGCGCGATAGGCGCGGGCGGGGCGGGGGGCGTGGCCGCGCCGCCATTGGCCGCGCATGCAAATGCGCCGCACGTGCGCGCGCGCAATCACTGCTGCCATCGCGCGCACCATTGTTCCCGCGCAAAAACGCGCGTCGCCCGGCCTGCTCGTTTGTCGGAGCGTGTTCGTGCAAAAACTACGGAATGCGCATAACAAGAAATGGGAGAAAAAATGGCCGCTGCGGTTTTTCACCCGCGATTTATCTCCCGCGGGCGACGTCGCGAGCCTGTCGCGCCGCGCCGCAAAAACTAGACCCGCGCAGCGCCCGCGCACGCTAAATTGCGCGCCGCAGTATGCGTGCAGTCAATTGGCGACGAGGCCATTACTTTTAAATCACATTTACATTGAATGCGCGAGCGACGTCCGACGACCGATGCGACGCACAATTAAAATAAGGCAATAAATTAACGGGTATAAGTAGTACACGGCGTCGGCGGGAATAACAATCGATTTCCGAAAACCACGGCAGCGGTCGCGGGGCGAGCCGGGCAGGCCGAGGGGGCGACACTACGACCTTTTTGAACCTCGAGATGGGATTGCATCGGACAGCTACTGAACAAATTGGCATTCGCAGCCGCAGGGCAGGACTTAGCGCAAATACGTAGCGGCATCGCTGCACCCAACGACGCCGCGGGCGACGGTCTAAATAACAAACAATCGTTTCGAACGAGACTAAAATCAAAATCCTTAGAAGCTGCCATTGTGATCAGCAATTGTAATTAGTGAGCTTCATTAGTATCAATTAGTAAATATTTCCAGCTAGCTTATGTAAATACATACGTGCTGCGTAAACAATCTCATTTCCGCGGAATAAAGCAAAGCATTGCAGACCTTGTTCCTTTGCCCCAGCGGTTGGTGTGGCCTGCGAGTGCGGCCGCGCAGAGCGCGTCTCATTACAGTCACCTGGTCGCATTAGATCGCCGCGGCATTCGCGCGAGTAAAAAGCGGTCGCATGTGAATGGCGATCGCGGACTCGCCCAATTTACAACACGACGCGCGGAACGTCCGGCGGCGCAAAAACTGCCCGCGCCCGCGCATATGAATGGGAGGGCTTTTTGCGCCGGGCCTTACTCTGCCGCTTGAATCACTGCAGCCGCAAGCCCCGGAATACTTGCTTGTTGAAGTGCTTCCGTTTTTATCTGGTTTCAAGAAAAAGAAAAACTATTTTTTTCTAATCGCCAAGGGGAAAAGTTGTTTACCTAGGTATAAATGATACGATTAAGGTTTTGGGATTGTGGGCCAGCTCACAATTCATTAAAGATTATAAACAAAGTATTAAGAAAAAAAAGCGTGACTTCAATTTACAATTTAAGGAGAACTTACCTAGGAAGACTTGGGTAGCCGTAAACCAAGTGACACTCCATTAGCGCCAAAGTATTTCAGTAATTCTCTAATTGTTGACACATATTATAAAATGAAAGCAACAAAACATATTGTATTAGTTAAAAGAAGTTGTTAAACTTTTATTAATAACGGGATAGGTCTACGCTAGTACAAACGACAATTTGTACCTACACATAGACATGAAGGAAGTTAGCGACAGTAAACGTCAAAATGCTGTAATCACCAATGTCAAAACCATGCATTCTTAGGTATCTGGCATTTCTGCTAGCTTAGACGCCAATAGTTACAGTAGGTATGTCAGTTTGTGTAGGTAACAGGTCATTATAATACGACAGTTTGCTTTGATGTTTAAGATGGGGTCACCTTAAAATAGGGCAGTCCACCAATTTTATTCATAGGCCAGAACCTTTTCTAAATAAGTTCCATAATGACTTCTGCATAAATGGCATAATATCCTAGTGATGACACATTGCGACAACGTTCTACAGTGGCCTATGAATTGGTTGGTTGGCCTATTGGTTGACAGTACTTGGCATTCGATTTCATTCATAATTTCATGTTCCGTTTGCTACTACAATTTACTAAGTAGTTTATGAAACTGTTGCTGGCCAGACGATCGGACCACATTTAGCAGACGTCTTTGAAGTTGTTCGTATAAAGCTAATGCCAATAAAGGAGAGCGGCAGCGTAGCCCCCGGCTGATTATGTAACTGCGTCGGGTTTTTGTTGCGCGGACATTGTACCGCCCGCGCGCCGCCGACTTCAAAATGCAACAGATTATCTTGGACGTCCAGTCCTGCGCTGATGCTCATTAAAATAACCGGCAGAGGACCCGCGGGGAATGTGCTCGGGTACTCGTCCGTCGTGTTAGATGAGAACTTTGCATAGAAAAACGCGCATCCGGTGGAAAATTGTAAGTTGACGCGGCTGCATCGTTGTGGGATCACTCTACCTTTATTTGCGTAATTTTGTCCAGAGGAATCCATCCAATTTTTAATAAGAACAGGGTCTTGTTTCTCAGTTAATAGATGTCCTAGTTATTCCTCATTTTCTGGTTAATTGCTCTAAATGGCACATGGGGCCCGTTTCTCAAAAGACACGCAGCTGGAATGCATGTTTCGTACCCTTTAACTGCTGCAAAATCATTTTGTAATTCCGATACAACATGACGTTACACGCCGTAACAGATCAAAAATGTGCTACGTAGACGATGTTTTACCTTCCTTTGAATTTGTTCGTACATTTTCTGTAAGCCAGTACCTTTATGTCTACTACCTGTACTTGTATCATTTATAATCAAGTGTAATTCAATTTTAATTCCGTTTCTATTGCACTCCTAAACGCCGTAATCAGTTGGAAGCACGAGGATGAGTTGTGTGAAGATGCCATCGCCCCGTTAATTGTTTCCATCTGGAGCAATTCTCGGGGCTTATTCTATGAAGCAAAGTGCATAGTGATGTGGACACAGCTTATGAAGAAACAGATAATTAATATTCATTGAAATAGTAAAAAATATCATTCCTCTTCATTTTTTGGTCACATACCGTGTTAAGGAAGCGAGGGAAGTATGCCAGGATCGGGGCAAATGGCGTTCTGTGGTCTCTGACTACCCCAAAGGGAAACAGGCGTGAGCTTATAATAGTAATAATAATAATGCCTTGTTAATTTAGGTGTCATCTTTTATCATAAGGGCGTACTTAATAGCAGTCTTAGAGACTGCTGCCCGGAAAAGAAATCTAGCGCTCAAGTCGAAGCTCGTTTTAAGGTTTTGAACCTATAAACCTCTGGCCAAATCTTCGGCTTCGACAGTAATGGGCCGAAGTTTTGGCAAAGCGGAAGGTTTCTAGCAAGTACCGAAATTGAATGAACTGTTACGTATGAGAAAGAGCGCGTCGAGTTGGCGATGCGCGGGATGTCACATTACTTTGTGGACTTCCGCCGGCCGGCCAACGCCATCGCCATCGCCAATAAAAAAAAACAAGTTCGTACGCACATTTTAACACCCACTGTTTAGTGTTTTGTATTGGTTAACATTTTAAGCATTCGGTTTCAGCCGAATTTTGTGGCCATAGCCGATTAATCACCTTCGGCTTTGGCCAGAAATCGATCTTTGATCAGACACCTACTTGTAATTTCGTATAAGGCATTCAAGATACTGTAAATTTCGTATTTTCACCGTATTCAAAACCTGCCTTCACAAACCGAAATTAATTTCACACGTACTACTCGAGTCCCAGCAGAATAAGGGTCGCCGTGTGCGCCGGCGCAGGAGCGAGGCGCGGCGGCTCGTAAGTCAGCGCGCGTGCGCCGATAGCATCGCTGCGCCCGCGCATCGCTAGACGAGCCCCGGAGACTTATGACGGAAGGAGGTCTCGGACTATTACTGCGGAAGGCAATATTTTGTGGCTGCTGATAAGAATTTCGTAAGTTATAATAATAGTTGCAACTTCTATTAAGCTCAAACTTAGGGGCTAGAAAATAAGTATTTTAAAATAGGGAAGAGATTCCAGCGGGGTAATAGCGCCAGCGTTCTAGGGTCCGTGCCTCGCAGCACAAACTTGGACGACGTGTTCTTGCTGTAAATAAATATATATATTTTTGTATTAGTGTTAATTTTCCCAATGTAAATATTGTAAATATACATACTCAGGTTCAATCAAGTTCTATGTATTTAATCCTGTATTCTGTTATTTTTATGTGTTATAAAGAGTCGTGCATACAATCAGCTGCACGTTTTTTTTTATACAGAATAGAAAGGCAAACAAGCAAGTGGGTGATCTATTGTCAAGGAGATAAGCTTGTGCAGATCTTTTGACATTATGAGTGTTCAACTTCGTCTGCTGTTGACTGAAATACGGGCGGTAGACTTTGTGCACGGTCCGTCCAGATCGCTACCACCATTTGCCCGCTAATTCACCGTTGTGTTTCGGCGTAGAGAGCAAGAGAGCTGATGAAATTACTGGCACAAGAGGTATTCCATCTTAGCCCTCTGGGTTGGCAACGCATCTGCAATCTACTTGGTGTTGGTGTCTATGGGCGATGGTTACTACCATCATCAGTTCATTTGCTGGTTTGCCTTCCTATTTTATATTATAAAACAGAAAATCATTTTATTGATCAAATCTGGACCAATTGGTGGTCTGTAAATAAAATAATTTGAATTTGAATTTGATCAGTTTTCACTGTCATCCAGATATTTTTCGGAAGATTTTTAAGTACATTACATGAAATTAATTAACGAGAGACATGTACAAATGAAAATAAACGGAATTTAGTGCGTAGGCTATATTTAGAAATAACATTTCTGTTGGGTACTCCCTTAGAGCTTTCAGGGTACTCCTCAATATTCTAATGACTTATTTTTATTTCCAAAATTGATAGAGTTGGTTAAAAAAAGAAAAACTGTGTTTTTAGTTTTCTTCTACGATCGTTATTTTTCTAAATATCAAATTAATGACAAGGGGCATGCCTCACGAAAACGCTTTATCGAGCTGCTTAGAGAACCAGTGACGTCACAAGCGTGATTTTGTATGGAGCCAACACTAAATCGCATTTATTTTAATACAGTAAGCTTTTAACTAATTGCTCACATACTAATATTTTCTATGTGGATTCCCCGCGATTCCCCGCGTAGATTTCCCGCGATGTCGTTCTTGTGGAATTAGTGGCCTATGTCCGTCATAAATAGTGTAGCTTTCTGTTAGTGAAAGAATTTTTGGAATCAGTTCAGTTGTTCCGGAGATTACCCCCTACTTACAAACAAACAAAGTTTATCTCTTTATTATATTAGTGTAGATTAGGGTAGATACATTAAATGCAAGAGCTCGGAATGTTGCCACTTCGGCGGTACGGTGCAGTCTAGTGCGTTGGTTAGAGTCCGTGACGTCACAAGAAACAGGTATCGTAGGACGCTCCAACAATTTCTAAGTACAGATTATTTTAGGTATCTTATGGTCTTAGGGTACAGTGAGTATGCATAGCGTTAGTATGAACCTATTAAACGTGGTAATGTAGTGGAAATAATAGATCTAGAGCCAAGTAATCACAATGATACGAACTGTTTACTCGAGTTGTCTATAAAAGGATACAAACATTTATGTTTTTTATGGCCGGAGCATCAACAACAATATATGGGTAGTGGGTGAAGTAATTACGAGAAGAAGTAATCAAAGAAAGAGACCCACCTACCCATTAATAGAATACCTGCGTTTAGCAGTTTTTTTACGACAATCGAGCTAGATTTCCTGACTCTGTTTTTAAAACTTCTCATAGTTATATTTTTAAAGTCATTTCAATGTATAACATCTTGTAAGACCATGGTTACAATGAAAATAAATAAAGGAATAAAGGAAAGCCCTAAATTTTATAAAGGCAGAATTTTAGCAGTTACGCCGGATTAAAAGAAAGACGTAAAAATATATATATTTAGAATTATTCAACACAAAACTCACACACACACAACATGGGTGTAATGCAAATACAGAAACATAGCGTTGAAATAATCAGATAGGGACTCAGCATACTGCCTCGGTAATCCAAGATGATGATTATCAGTAAGGCTCTTGAAATTCCTTGATAAAGATTGAATGAAACAATGAAGAATCAACCGGCACGGCTCATATAAAGAACCGAGAGTCTCAAGTGTTGGCATGTGATGATACAACATAATTAGCCTATTTTTTACTTGTCACTGGGCTTGATTTTTATTAACACAAGAGTCCAGCAGCATTATGACGTACAGCAAGTTAGTTAGCGTCTCCATTTTTAAACATAATCCATATTTCTGCGCGTCGTGAGGCAGCGTCGTGCGCGCGCGCAGGGGCGATCCGCGCGATACGGACACCATGCCCTTATTGATTTATGCATTCTTTGTGAACGGCCGAAATTAACTCTGCGGGTGTGTTAGAAATTTCTACGGTATAAAATTTTAACAATGTCGTGACTTAAGATAAAAATAAAGTAATTAATTTACATGAGGTACTGAAAGGAACCTAAAGTACTTTAACCTTGCAACCGCCTTTGTCTGGTATTAAAAACATAACCCTTCCTTTTGGCTTTAACGTAGTCAGGTAAAACTTACAAGGTCCTGTTCATTTCGTTGCAGTCTAAGATTTTGTTCTATCGTTATCACGTCTGCACTTCGCGCCGATGTCTATGCTCTTCAGATTTGAAATCTGCTAGTTACCCATGAACTCTCGGTAAAACATTTTGCGCAGACATCTCTCTGCATCATGTAGACGGGCTTTAAAAGTATATTTTTTGTAAGAAATAGGAAGGCAAACGAGCATGCCGGTCACCTCGTGGGAAGTGATCACCTGCGCCCATGGACAGCAGCGATCTTGAGAGGTTCATTTAGATTTAGATAATTTTAGTCTCTAAAACTCAGCCCGCCCCCTCCTCTGGCTCTCATACTCACGGTACGAAACAGTAGCCAAAGCTTCGGAGGTTCAAAGCAAAGGCTTCTAGGTAGCGAGGTATTCTGCAAGAATGTGGAACTACCCCCATTGAGCTGGCTATTTCTACTGCAACCATTGCAGCAACTGGTAAGCTCTACCACTAAGAAAAATTATGATATTTGATGATTTATTACGACTTCGCGATTACTCCTATTTCACGTTTGCAAACACGTATAAATTATGAACCCCCCGATCGTGATGACACCGACTGCAAACATGAGGTAAAAACCGCGCATGCGTAATGTAGCGCTAATGGGCATATCCGGACAGCAGCAGTTGCTTATATGGCACAATATCAGGGAAACTACTCAATAATGCAGACAGACACTCTTATTTTGATGTATCCACGTCAATTAAAGTGGAAATACTAGATTACCATTAGCAAACAATTAATATTTTTACATAAAACAAGACAGACACAATTCTGCTTAAAAATCTGCGCAAACTCATCATAATTATGTTACTAAAAACAATAAACGGTTCGAGAGCATTATGTTGAGAACTTGAGAGCAAATCAGCTGCAATGTACAACTGAAAGTGTGTTTTTGATCTTAACCTTAACTTCCGCTAAGCTCACATTTCCAAAATTTTGGTTTTGCAGAGTAGCAATGAAAATGGAAAAAAAAAATATTTTGCAAGTAAACCATAAAGGCTCTTTTACATAAGGTAATGTGTTCCAGAAATCTGTCTGCGTAAAAACTAAACACTAAAAAAGAGAAAAACAAGCTTATAAAAGCTATAAAGCTTCCAAAACTTTAGGAAATGTAGATAAAAACATTTTCAAACCCTTTTTAATATGTACTAAATGTTATAAGCCGTTGCCGGCGGGGACAAACCAATAGGCAAAGAATACCTTCCTTCGCGGCAGCCGGGTAAAAAGGTCACTCCAGTTGCTTTTCTTTTGTTTTATGACTGCATGCACGTGGTTTTGTTCACCATCAGGGCGGCCTATTGGTCCAACCATACTAAACGAAAGGAAATTGAAACCAAGAGTCAGGTACGACGGCACAAATATGCGAGGATTTGCTAGGCGGTGTCTGGTGACATGCCAACATTGCACTCACAAAGTTTGGATGACACATTGCTTTGACGAGATAATTTGCTCGCCAGTAGTATTCCTAACGCCTAGAATACCAAAAGTTTTTCCATCTAATAAGGAAAACATCAATTACGTATGCAACGATAAATTAACTAGAATTATCACTTAGATCTAGCGCGCGCGCAGTGTCCTCAGATTCCCGCACGGAAGCGGAAAGGTCATTTTTATTACGCGACATCAATTGGCGCTCAAACAAAGAGCCGTATCGCGATCGTCCGTCTGACACTTAATTCAGAACTATTAAACAACCCTGGTACTTTACGTTGAACTATTTGACAACGCTGGCAATTAACTCTGAACTATTTGACAACTCTGGCACTTAACTTGGAACAACAACAACGGTCTTACCTCTTCGATATGAGGTCGTGTTCACGGTGACAATGCAACCACCTGCGCAAATGTCAGGGCTGAGGGTTGCGCGGGCGCAGGTTACGCCACTTTCACGTGTTTACGTTCTATTTTTAGATCATAACTGTATTTATTGTTGATTTTTAGCGCAGGTCAGTTACATTGTAACATTTGACAAGTTGACAGGTGTGATATTGCATCGCTGTTAATGTTTTTTAAATGATAAGTTGAAATTTTTGCAGCAATTCTTTATTAAAGAATGAAAGGTCGTGCTGATGGAAATTGAGCGTTTATACCCTGTCATATCTCTCTCAGGTGATCACATGTCATCACAGACATTTTTAGTAGCCCCGACATATAATAAGTTAAGAATTATTACATCAATTTACAAAAAATATTATTATTATAAGCTCACGCCTGTTTCCCTTTGGGGTAGGCAGAGACCACAGAAGCCATTTGCTCCGGTCCTGGCATACTTCCCTCGCTTCCTCCACACACATTCCTCTCTTCATACATGCTCGGCGGTTACGGGTACTTCTAATTCTGCCTGTTTTACAAAATACTGCTACAATAAAAAAAAAGTTTTGTTAATTATGGCCTATATTTTAGCTAGTATTACATAAGCAAGAGGACTGCCAAAATTGGTAATAATGGCCAAAACGTTTTCAATTTTAGCTAAAAATTACTAGGTACTAAGTTAGGTACCTACTAATAACATTTTGGCAGCTCCTTATTTAGCTACCTGTATTTCCGAATTTATGGTGCAAAATAACTTTTGAAAGGATCAAAATGGACACCAATGATATATTTGGAGATTACTTATGTGACACATTTTGGATCCCTCAAAAACAATGGAAGTGCGGGATTTATATCCAATTATGACATTTTTAATGCATATGCACGCATATCATAAATCAGGGAACGTCTCCGTATTAGTCGCCTGCAAGGCAACTTGTTCTTAAATAATTGCTCGGTATTAGCGCTATTAATTAAATCCCCCGCTGCCCGCTGCGCAGGCGCGTAGTGCGCTCCCGGGGAGGGGGCACACAAGCGCAAAAACGTTTGCGTGCGCGCAGCGACGCCACGCTGTCGATAAAAAGGTATCGATGAATTTACATGCAAGTCAAATTTTTGGTATTTTTTCTTGTACTTACTATTTTAAAGTAAGTACTTCAAAGTAAGTACGTAAATATCTGGTGACGACTCTAGTCACTCTACTAACACAAGAATAATAGGCTTGTGTAGATCTTTTTATACTCTTAAGGTAACGGTCCCAGTCCTTGACAGTGACCCAATGGTTTACGAGAAGATAAGGAAACATACGAATAAACACAACAGACTATAACGTCAAGTACAGGTCCATACTAAGTCCTACGCGTGTTGTAATGATAAAACGTTTATAAGTTAATTTATTACAAAAAATATCCCAACGAATTGAGAGACATGTTTTAATACTGCTTAGCTGTTGCATGCAGCTTTATATACCTAAGATTTACTTTAGGATGGGAGTTCTACGTAGCATAGATCTTAAAACTCCAATATATATTACAACAAAAACTTAAAGTTGATTTCCTAGTAACTATCCGAGTATGAGATGAGCACGACAATCGAAGCAGTTATTAGTCATTAATGTATTTATTCACTTATTCAATGAAGTAGATAAACGATGCAAACTTGTCGTTACTAAGCTATTTATAAGTTGACTTTCTATTTCACAAATACAAAGAAACTTGCGTGACATTTACTTATTTTTTACCCACAATCGTGTTGAAAGAAACTTCTTTTATCCAACTGGCGCCATATTTGGCAATGTAAGCTTACTTGACTGAAGATTTAATTACAATTCACAATAAGTAATTTTTGCAACAATACAATATGTATTCGCTACGTAATGACTTGCGTTCTGATCTGTAAAAACGTAGCATTTCCCTTGTTGAACTTGGTTTTCCCTCAGCGCAGTGCATTTAGCAGGAACCTTCTCGATACGCGGTAATACGCTACGAAACTCAGTGTGTTTCTTGTCTACAGGGCTAGTTAGAACGAGACGCACTGAGTTACGTAGTGAGTTAACGCGTGTCGAGAAGACTCCTGGTAGGTGCACTGGTCGAGATGATCTCTACTTATTCGGGCGTTAAAGAGGCACTACATTGAGAGCAGGAGTGGAAAAGGCGCCACTGCAGTACTTATATGGTACTCATTAGAACAATAAACGCTTCAATCGTATAAATTATGAAGCACAATAAAAAGATTGACTACTCAAATGCAAGTCTGTTCATTTCTAATTCCCTTGTTGTAAGTAAATATTTTTTGCAAGATTTCTTTTTCTTTGGTTTGTTTGCGTTCCTATGTTGTATAAAAAAAAAGATTTAATTTTGCAAGCATTTTTATAAAACTACTCAATCTTAACCAAAAAACTGTTTAGTTACGAAGAATTATTACTTATCTCTATTGGCGGCGATTTGCGACAGATTTTTTAACTTGAGTTTCAGTTTAGAATATAATATCTTATTCTATATTATTGAAAATTTGATTTTAATAGCAAAATGTAATGTTCGCAATTTTGAGGTTAAAATCTCATTTTCTAAAAAACTACTACTAGACTTGACATCTTGTTTAAGTAGACCCTACGTCTATAGTTTTAGTTAAGTAGTTAGTTAGTGGTTAAATCAATTGCAATAACTCGGGTAATGTATGTGCACTCGTCTCGGATGAATCATTTCGATGTTTTATCGAAACCGTCGCATTATCACAGTCTGGGACATCACTAGTGGCAAAAAAGGGCCAATTACTCCGCAACTAGTTTGGCCGCGAGAACTTTCTTCGCATGCATATGCAGCGGGGAAAGGGCGAGCGACCTGCGCGTGAGCAAATGCTAAAGTTGAATAACACCGCGATCACTGGCCGGTTGCACAGACTTTAACCGTGGGGTCACGATTTCGTGGATCTAATATGATGGACAATAAATATTGGAACGTATTTCTAATGATGTGCAGGAGTAAGCTACTGCTGTCACTTTGACAGTTTACTTCTGACCGAAATAGTTATATGTTTTGATGAAACTGTCTAATGAAAAGTTTAAAGGTGCTGGTAGAGTTGAGCATTCACTTTATGAGCATTTTAACGAATGTTACAAAGCACATGAAGCACGAATGTTTGCTGTTCTGTTACAGGTGAATGCTCAGGCTAACCAACTCTATCTAGTACCTACATATTACTACGAAGCAATGTATGTGCAGTTACCATGGACAAAATTGGACCCTGACATACAATATAACTTTGTCAAACTGACGTTATAAATCATATTCAGCATTATTATGTGAATTTGATACGGTTCTATAGTGGTTCAGAGTTCAAAAAAGGGGGAGGTTCTCAATTTGACTGAATATATTTTGTTAGTTGATTGTACTTGGAGATAAAGAGCTAAGAGATTGAATCTCATTAAAGCTGAGTAAAACTTCGGACCATTTTTATTTATATCAAAAGCCAGTTTATGTTTCGACGCTTATAGAGTTGTATGTATATTCTAACTAGTTTTCATCTTCTTTCTTATTAGAAGAATATCAATGAATAAAAACGTATTCTGGTTTTCGAAAACGAACCTCAGTCTATTTTACATGACATTGAACTTTCCTACTGAAAAAGTTCATCTTCCTAGCGCTTCTTTTTATTTCTTAGTGCGGGGTACGCTTTGACCAAGATCCCAGATTTGGCAGGTTGGGCTATTACATTGGAGCGACTGCCATCTGACCTTTGTAACCCATGTTACCGGGAAACCAAATCAATAGAATCATTGCTCATTGCGTTTCGTCACGATTTAAATATTGAAATTCAGTATTGCAACTTATATGGTTGCAAAATGTTTAAGTAACAAAGTGAAAAGGTGAAAGGTAACACGCTCCATTGAAACGTTAAACAGCATAATTTGTGGTTAGTTAATGCAGAATAAATATGCACTGAGTGCATCTAGCACAAAGCATTTCGATACCCCTGTAACTAGATTCGTAGCTCAGTGTGTCTCTTTCTAACTAGCTCAGTAGGAGAGAGACGGTTCGAGCGGTGCACTGGTGGCACCGTTGAAGCATTACGTAGTGTATAGTTACTGAGTGGCAGCTAATTAATTATGCCACAAGCGCGCGTCGATATTCGGGGCTGGTGGCAACCGCTTAAAATTTCACCACGCACCGTCACAGCCGGGCGGCCGTCGCGGATGGCAGCCTGTGAGGTAATCACTACTCGGCATTAGTCGATAATTCGTTTCCGGTTTACATTGCTGCTTTGGTCCATTACATGATACTGACCTTCTGTCCAAAGGCAGCAGTGTACTTCGCTTAATTTTATTTACCATGGCATTTCCGCTGACAGCCGTAGTTGGAAATAATTGTATAAACCAGGTCGATCCATAAGAGTAGGCGCGGAATAAGTGTGAAACTGTCATTAGTTTTAAAGACATTCGGTGGCAGCTCTTGGGAAACGCATATACTGTACAAGCCAGCTTTATGACTCTACTAGCGACATGCGGCGGCTTAGGACGGGTCCAACCGGGATACATAAAAGCCTCAAAACTTCTCTAAATCACAGTGAACACCGAATCAAAATGCGTTGCATCGTTCAGATGGAGAAGGCGGCCGAACCTACACTATTAATTTAGGACAGACAGCAAAAATTGTGACTTGCCTTTATGTAAAGACGAAAGCATGATTTCAACGTTACTTACTACCATTTAACAAAATGGCTGACATTTTTAACATAAAACTATCACAAGATACAGACATATGTTGAAATCTTAGAGCATCTACCAAGAGACTTAATTCAATGACTGCATTTTCTGCCACAGGTACAGGCACAATGTTCATACGCGACACGAAAACCATTGTTTAGGTCATACCCCCCCTCCATTTTTCTGTAAATCACACACATATGTAAAACAGAGTTATTGCTCGACGTTTTTCGGACCAGTCCGTGGTCCTTTACTCATGAGCTGCCGCGGCCGTGGCTCGATGATGACACTTGTGAGTCTTGTGGGCTCATGAGTAAGGACCACGGATTGGTCCAAAACATATTTCAGTTCTAATCAAGGCCTTTAGATAAATAAAGAAAAAACTCCTAACAGCATAGTATTTATCCCACCGTTAAGGTGTTGTAAAAGGGTCGAAGTTGATAAGTAATTCAAAATCTACGTGGATGAAGTCGTAGGCAAAAGATAGTAAAGCATATCTTTGGATGATCAAGTCCAGTTGTTGTATTCCACTAATTAGTCTGACTTGGCAACTTATAGCAGCATCTGATAAGTTTGTTCATCCGTCCAATTTAGTTATAAGATAAAAACATTATTTGCATTCAACAAAAGTACAAAATGATGTTCCATGTTGAGTCCACTCTGTTTTACCACAGTTTGATCAGGCCTTAGTGCGCCGTCTGCATCGTCGCTGTAATCAATCCATCAGGGCTTGCATCGGGAAGAGCTCCCAAAGTTTAAACCTCCGACTGCCGTCGCAGCGATAGCTAATGGAGGCTCTTGGTGGGGGCGGGAGGGGGAGTAATGATACATTCGCACGGCGAAGTGAGGTGCGAGGTAATAATGAGTTATGTACGTGATCCAATTATTTGGGCGCGCGCTCATTACGCGCTAAGTGTGAAATATGGCCGGCTTTATTACTCGCTGACTTTTCTACCCCCACCGGGTGGGGTGGGGGCGCTGCAGCGCTGCAACTGTGCACTAAATCATAATAATGTAAGGTGCAGAGCGAGAGGAACAAGCGCTATTTTTACGCGACAAAGATGGAGGCGGTCGATAATATACGATAGGTAGGTGTTGGACGTTCCTCCCCACGAGCGAGCTCCTTCTCCTAATTAAGCTGAAGTTTATCCTGGGTTCTCACAGCTCAATTGAATTACTATTTTACTGCGGACGTATACAAAGATGCTTTCACAATCAATAAATTCCTTTTTGGTTACGATTGAAAATTAAAAAAAAATCGGCAAGTAGGCCATATGGACTCTCTTACATGTCTGAGACTTTCAGCGCTTTGAAAAACATAAGACTCTGCTGAAGAAAAACGCCCCAAGAACCAAGGTTCTTGGGGAGTTATAACCTACCAAGATAGGTTATAACTCCTAATATTGGCCGTATAATTATGTCGCCACAAGGTGGACCGACGATCGGGTGATGGTTGCGAGAACCGCTGGATGCGACCAGCGCAGCACTCGGCGTTGTGGCGATCTTTGGGGAAACCTATGTCCACTGCTGGACAACTTTCGGCTGTTATGATCAGGATGATGTTCTAATCGTGAGAGCTTGTAGGCCTGTATTACAGGATATTTCCTGGTTCGACTCTAGGGCACTCACAAAGGCATTTCCTTAAATTATTCTACTGAAAATTTTGTTGCCTTACTCTTTATGAGGTGCAATAAACACTTCAATTATTGTAAAAAATAATTAGTACGTACGTAAACGTCTAGTCCAGTTTATGTCTCAGTGCATGTTTTTATAACACTTTAGTTAGACAGAGCCTTTGATAAATTAAAGTTGGTTGGCTGGTAAATTTGTCATATTACGACAATTATAGCTGACATTTCATTTGATCACGAAGTGGTTAGAAGTATGTGGGGCAATAACTTGACTGTGAAGAAGTGAGTGTTTCATCTATTTCAATATTCCATTTGAAATTTCAATACTGTTTACAAATCACCAGGGAGTCACCAGCAGGGTGTGGTGAGGGTGAAGAAGCGCCAGGGCATTACCTGGAACAAGATGACATTTTTTAATGAAAGATCCCCTAAATTACTTTGGAAACTTTTTGTTCATTTTCGTGATAACTCTGTAGCAGTCGTCTGTTCTTTGTATTCGCGAGTATTTGCAGGTTTTGTTGTGCGTCTCCAATAGTTGACTATACATACATAAACCAAAACTATGACAGAACATTTAAATTCAAAGGATTTTTTGCTCCGTTTAGTCAAATTGGGTAGATTTCTATTATAGGATATCAATATCCCTGAAGCAAAGTCTTCCGACTTGACGAATAAATCATAATCTGACTCGTACTAAAACTCACAAACTATAGTATAGTACATTCTTCATTCATTATTTGCGTTCAGACATAAAAATCCATGCATATAACAAGGACATTACGTTACCATTTATTTATGTTAATATAAATATATTTGACTGAATAGCTTAGTACGTAATAGGTATAGCTGCAGCTTGTCAGAAGCCAAGTCGAAATATCTTTATTCAGATTAGGCTTACAGTGGCCCGTTTCACTAAAGCTATAAGTTACAATTTTACAAGTCAATAATGCCTGGCATTATTGACCAATGTTGCCGGATTAGACTTGTAAAATTGTAACTTGTAGCTTAGTAAAACGGGCTACAGGAAGCACTTATGAATATCAAAACATTACCCACCGGTTCTAAAAACCTCGATGAGAATATACCAGCAAGAAACTCAACGCCATAAGTGCTTGTTAGATATAATGTATGGCAACTTTGTTACATAGAGGTACGATTGCAACTTGCAAATTCTTTGTTCATGTAGCGTGAATAAGCCGCAGAGGCTGCGCCGCCCAGCCTTCCATCGGCACTCAACTTATAACAAATACATGTGTTCGACACGGCGATATTTTAAAGATTTCTCGCCATTTAGAGTGCAGTAACGAGGCCCCCGGCCCGGGCCCCCGGCCCCCACCCTGGGGGGACGGTGACCAAACTCGAGCATAGCTGGAGTTATTCCATTAATGAAAGAGCCGTCCTGCAGGGCCGCGCCGTTTAATTGTACCTGCTTTATTGCTCGTTGTTTCTTATTCGCCGGGAATATTATTCCGAAGTACTACGCGCTTTGTTTATTCTAATAGGACAAAGCTAAAAGAAAAACAGATCGATTGTGAATTGTTAGGCATATAATTCAAAAGAGAACGCCACGGCAGTTGTAGAGAAGAGACATGTGCGATATCGCACTGAGAAAAATAAATGCTTGTGTATATAATCGTCTTGACTCCTTTTGAGCCTATTAAGACCTTAAGTAAAGTAACTAAGATCTTAGCATCAATAGGATTGACGTACTTGCTGGTATCTTTCAATAAGAGGTTTTGCTGACATTTATAAGTGCTTCCTGTAAGCCTATTCAATATAAATAAAGAGTTTTGACTTTAATTTTAAATAGTTCAGATCTTAGTTTCAGTAGTTAAGATCTTAGGTTCAATAGTCAAAAACTTAGTTTCAATAGTTAGGATTTTAGCTAACGTATCTAAGATTTAAGCTTCAATAGCTAAGATCTTAGTTTCAATAGTTAAAATCTTAGTGACTGTATTTTGTCAAACCAAACTCAGAATTATATAAAATAAGATAAGTTTGAAGACACGGTAAATAGATAACACTACTTGTGCCAACTTAAGGTGAGAACTGGAAATTTAGTAGGTCAAAGGTCAAAAGTCAAAAAGGGTAAACTTGAAGACTCACGTCCACTTTATCGGGGACTTCGTGTCCACTAAAACCGCGCAATTTCCTTAAAAAAAACTTACAAGAAGGGAAAACCTTCAGTAAACCTGCGAGAATTATTCAAATGAGCACCAATGAATATTTAGGCGTCGACAGCCCTGCCGCGGCGCCCGCGCCCCGCGGAACAAAGCAAGCAATAAGCTCAGGGCTGCCAACCAAGAATGCGGATTTATGGAAATACTTCCTTCCGTTGTTTCTTGATTGTTGTTGCAGTTTGATATAAGTACTATTAGATAAGATTGTTAGTTTGTAATTAAAAAAAGGGCGTTAAGGTGGACCACGGATTGGGAGATGCAGCGTAGGTCGGCCCTACAAGATAGACGGATAACTTCGTGGCGGTCGGTAGACGCCGGAGTATGCAAAAGGCACACGACACTTCGTTGTAAAAATCTTTGGGGAAGACATAACCAGTCGACGTCCCAGTTGGAGAAAAAGAAATGACGTTTCGGTATTTCCCTTGTAAGTAATAAAGTGTTTGTATTAATAATTCAACTGACAAAGTATATTAAGTGTATGCAACCATTTTAGTTTAATAGTTTCTGTATTAAAGGAGTATGCGTTTTTATTAATTAACTGTAAAATATTATTGCTAATGATAAGCCTAGTTGGAGTCTATGTTTTTTTTATTGAAGTGGTTGGCTTCTGCAGTGGATGTATGCAGTGTATTGTAAAATTATAATTACATAGTTATTTCTCTGCCAAGCTTACTATAATTTATAAAATAATAAGCCTTGACATAGGAATCTAAAACATCTATATGCAGCGTTATGCGCTACGCAGTCGTGCGTAATGTACACCATAGATAGGTTAAAATAATTATAAATAAATAAAATGTTTGTCCTGATTACAATGGAATGGCGTTAACAGATAGCACCACCCGCTTGATTGGATGCCAACAAGGTATGTTCTTATACTTATTATAGTCATTTTAAAGGCTCAAAGACACCCATGACCTAAATGCATTTATCGAACAATAAATTCTTAAAATAAATACAAATAATGAACGTCAGAACCTACCTACTGGTAGTAGTTTAAACTGAATATAAAACTTTAATACAATTTGCAATTTATCGCAATCGTTTCTTACGAGACTTAACACATCGAGTTAAAATGTACATTCCCAGTAATAAATGGATAAATTGAATAAAATCAAGAATAATTAATGAAGTTCATGAGACATAGTGACAAATCCTTCGCAAGGCAAGCAAATGACACAATGAGGGAAACACATTTCATTTAAAGCTATACGACCACTGTTTGAGAGTCATGTATCATTTTACAGTCTACCAAAACGTGACTATGTTAGAACTAGCTAAAAAATTTAAACTTTAACCGCCTTAACTATATTGAAATCAATCGACAGTTTAGGCCCCACGCAACCTTTGACAGACAATTCCTTTAAACTTATACCGACGACAGGATTTAGTGCTTAGTGACACTAACTACAAGGCTAGAGTTTATAACACGGGTTCGATTCACGTGACGTCCAAATATTTGTATGATGAATGTGTGGACACGAATCATGGATATTTGAATGTACGTTTTCTAGTACCCATAGTTTAAACTTTGCTTAGTATAGGACTAGGTAAATTTGCATAAATAGTCCAATTATACAGGGCAAAAAGTATTATACGGTTAATCTAGAACATGATCTAGAGCTGCCTACCAAATATCTAATTGAGGAGGAAATATGCAAACATACAAACGCATCATTACAATCTCGCATTTATAATAATTTTCTCTCATCGTGACTTAATAAAGCACATAAGCATAACCACACCTATTCACGATTCAAGACGACACCGAAACTTCCGCCCTCGAAATAACAATAATCTAATTAGAGGCAGCCCTGGTCAGTTTTCCTGCGCGCACGCTGCTAGAATAAAACATTATTCATAAATAGGATATTACGGCAGGTGCGCCCCACCCGCGGGAGGGGGTGGGGAGGGGCCACAATGCAATGTGGGAAAATCACATGCCATGAAAGTATACGGGCTTATGTATTTAAAGTTTGTTACATAATGCTGCTATTGGATTTTGGAAAGTTTGTGCAGGTGCTGTCGGCGACTTCAGGACTTTATCGTGCAGATCACTGAAGCAAATGCGAACTTAAAAGTTTCCTTTTTTATGGAATATGAAGGAATACGTGCATATGGTGAGTGTGTAGCTCAGTGGAACCAGCAACTTCAAAAGGGTCGTTGATCGGTTGCCGGCCTTTATGTCACCCCAGTTAACCCAAGGGGGGGGGGGTTGACTACATTTTTAATTAATTGCCAGGACCCTAATAAGTATCTATGTAAATAATACTATACTCAATTTAGTTATATAAATGTATAAATTTGGCGAAACAGTTTGTAAGTAAACATTATAGTATTTTATGCAACTGTTGCAGAATGAGGCGTCTTAAAACACGAGTGTGGTTTTATGAAACGAGCGTTAGCGAGTTTCATAATAGGATCACACGAGTGTTTTAAGACCTAATTATGTACAGTTGCATACATTACTTTATCTACACACATATCATAAGTACTCTATGATGGGTTCAGAAGCCATAGGGCAATGACCTGCATTGCTACTAGCTACTAGTGCTAGGTACGTATTAAATATCTATAGACTGTACACATTAAAATAATGTAATAAAAAAGGAATTTGAACAAGTATAGAAACAAATTAGAAAAAATGTCATAATAATATTGGTTGTTATAATGCTGGTCATTGCCTACGGTTTCTCAGCGCATTATAGAGCATTTATGATATATGTGTAGATAAAATATTTATTTTACCTGATCAGCTTTAAACTTCATACATAAACTATGGCTATCTTATAGTAGAACAAAAACCAAATGGCGTGTAAAGGTACGTTTAATGTACCGTTCTAAATCAGTCACGGTATTAAATTTCCGTTATAATTTGATAAGTTGTTTGCTTTACATTATACATCAGTTATTATCGGAACAAGTCAAGTTTTAAAAAATATATAAATATACTCTTGAAAACCTTTAACAATAACCTAGCCTGCTGAATCTAGGATGGAGGTTAAAGCCTACCCCGAATGAAAAAACGGGGACACTTGAAGAAAAACCACGACCACGACTTTAAAAGGTGTAGTCTCGTTTACAAGCTGCACCATCTTAAGACTATTGTCTACCTATCGCTCTCCATACAAAAGGCGATTACGTTTTCCACCCTCTTATGTATAAACCTTAACCTATAGTCATGGCTTTTTTACCTGACTGCGCGACGCAAAAAAAAAGTAAATTTTAAAAATCAAAAAACTTCATGAACTTCAACAGTCGGGACCCATTAAAAATGTAGACCGGCCCAAATCTTCCCAGTAATGGGTCCCGACTGTTGAAGTTCATGAAACTATTGCAATGGTGTGGGTATTCAACATTACTTAACAGAACTTCAGGCTACTGGTCTTGTTTTATTTAGTCTTTTCAGTTTTGATTTACTATTTACGCAGTTGGGTTTTTGATTTTTTTTATTAAGTTTTTGTTTGATTTTAAATTAAGCCTAGAACTAGGTTAGTATAATGTTTTGATTTTTTAAATTTATTTTGTATTTTCGAAATGAACTCCTGAAAAGCAAATATTGTCATATCTAAGAAGAATATTAAACCCTCAACACAAAGAAGATTGCAGTTGCGTTGTCAATCCAAAGGGCTAAGACGGAATACCTCTGTGCCAGTAATTTCATCGGCTGTCTTGTTTTCCACCAGAACACAACAGTGCAAGCAATTTAAAATGTTATATAATGAATGACAACACAAAGAAAAATTACGGTAATGGCAGGATTCGAACCTGCAACATCAGCATTCCGTGCCTTGCGTATTCCAGTAAACTGGAAACTGGTTCGAATCCTGCCATTACCCTAATTTTTCTTTGTGTTGTCATTCATTATATAGCATTTTAAATTTAATTTGAATGTAAAAAAAATTCAAAAAGAAAAATCGAAAAAAATCAGAAATAAATAATTTCGATTACAATAGTGCAAGCAATGCTGCTTAGCGGGTAAATTAGCGAGCGAGGTGGTGGTAGCGATCTAGGCGAACCTTGCACAAGGACCTTCATTTGGGGAACGATTGGTAGACAATACGTAGCCTTTCCCAGGGTGTTTAGACAAAGTGACATCCTCTTAGTGTTAACGCCAGTAAAATCGACAGAATGTATGAGTATGTCGCTACATTACGTCAAGTCCATAGACTTCGTCGTTTCTACTAGCGTTGACGCTAACGAAGAGTCACCTTGTCCAGACCCTCTGGTTCCCTAATTTTTTATACGACTTCTTACTCACATGACTAACAAAGACTTCATAATATTTCCTTATAAAAATTCTATTATCAGCGTGCATATGCAAACGCTACCGTATAAGGGCGGCTGCGCGACGATTTGCATCCGCTGCGTACGCGCACGTTGCGGAGAACGTGATCACAGCACACGAGAACTGAGGGTTCCGTGGACATGTGACTACTTATATGACTAATAAAAACACTATTTGACTTTTGCATACAATGTCAGGTCAAAAGTTTATAAGCTACACTAAAGTAATAAAAAAGTCGGTCAGGGGAGAATCGTACTCGCGCATTTATTTCCGTTTCATTATATTATTGTGTCATTATATTATATCAAAACAACCCGCAAAATAACCCGAACCTCTAAACTGTTTGTTTGTGAAGGAGTTTTGTTAATTTAAAAAGAAAACTATGCTAGTTAAGTATATGATAGAAATTGAAATTGGTTATAACTTTAATTTCTAGTATTTTTAATGCTAGTTTAATGCCGTACAAAATGCGTCATCATTATTACAAATGTAACATTTACAATTTCTAGTCGGTATGGTTAAGTCCCTGGTTTTCCCCGGATGGTCCTTCGAACGGTGCGGTATCACGAGTGGCGCTGGCGCCACCCCCGTTACCCGTCTTTGTAACAGAGTCGCATTGATCCGCGCTAATCATCGCGCTGCGCCGGCGCAAGTCGCAGCGCTTAAGGACATCTGTGCCGTGGGAACCTGCGCGCGCCCGTACCGACACCCCCTACCACCACACCTGCAGACAGCACTACGGAAGCGATAAAGCTTTAAAGTCAATGTACATTGCTGCTTTGAATTTGTGTTTTTAGTCCCAGTAGTATCGAGCCAGTATTGGATGTGGTATAATTTGTATTGTAGAAGTTACTTTGGGTGCGTGGTAAAGGAATGTCAATGCGCATTTTTAAGTTGTATTAAGCGATCGTTGCACACCGATATGGAAGTGTTTGTAATAATGTGAATTTATTGGACGTTTACTTCGACAGATTGGATTTTAGATACATATGTATTAAAATTAAAAAAAACGTTAAAAGTTATGATCTATTGTTTATTAAATTTGTAGCATTTTTTAAATTCTGCGTAGCCATCTCGTTTACGCGATCAGTTTAAAATCGATTAGGGAATTAAAGGCAATAAAAGATCTATTACCATATTTTGGTAATCATCAAAATAAACGAACGATTTCCATAATGTGGCTGCGCCCGCGGCGGTGCCGTCCCGTGCGCGCCGATGGCTGCCTGCGCACGATTACGCCTCATTTATAACAATTATCGCGGCGGATAAACATGATAGTTAAATTCGGAAACACCTTCATTAATAGAGTAGCTCCAAATTCTTTTCTAACGTTCTATGCGCCAAGACTTTTTGAACCGTAGTTTATTTACCCAAGGGTTTAAAATCAAGTGGCAAAGTGCAATGTTAAAGTGCCATTATTATAAATACATTAGAGAGATTTGAGAGCCGGTGGCCGCGGTTCATTTGCTTTGTGTAATTAATGCAGTTTAAGTAATTATTCTCAATTAAGAGCGGTAATGTTTTGAATTTCTCGAGACTTTGTTGAGAATGGTATAGAGTTATGTGAAGATCACAGCAAGTATAAAAAGATTACTGAGCTGGTTGTAACCAACGAAAACAAAAAGCATTTAGTATGATGTTGGTATTCATTCAGAAGTGTAATGTGTTGAAATAAACAAATCTTAATGATTAAAATAATATTCTTTATTTAGAACACTTTTGATAGTGTAACAAATGGTAAAAGAGCAAAATAATATACGTGGTTCTAGTTCAAGAACTAGGATATAGGAACCTGTATTTCAGGTGAAAAAAGAGTTAGATAACTATTTTAATTTTAATTAGTTTTATATATCTCCTAACGTCTTATCATATCGTCTATATCAACAAAACTGTTCCAATTTGTTGACTACCTGTCTAGCAACTTCTTGAACATAATCTGCCAAATTTTCATTTCAAAAATAAAATAAATTATATTTGTAACGCAGTGATAGAGACGCCTTAACTAGTCACTGGCTCAACGAGAAGCCGACACGTCCGGGGTAGTATAGTTCTCTTACAGTACACTCATGGGTGGTAATGATCGCTTAATACCTAGCAGCACTCCAAGCGTTATACAAGCTGTATATGTGATTGCCCCTATGCAGCTGCTATACAGCTAGCTTTTTCTAATTGTTTTAAGTTCTCTAATTATTTTGAACCCTATAATTTTTGTTTTTTTTTACCTAGCTTAAAAAAACTTAGACATTTTTAGATGTATTTCTAAATATTTTTATTTTGTTTTCCTTTATTATGAACTTTGAAGTTTTGACATTCGAAATTTAATAAAGCAATAAATAAATCTAATCCAATCCAATACAGCGCTTGTTTGCCACTCTGGTTGCCACACGCTTCTCGTTTACCCCTCTTAATGCAAAAAAATCTCGAACTCCAATTCTACTAGCGTCATTGCTTACCTACGGCTGAATCGTCCGGTCAGGGAACATAATTATTCTGATGTTCAAACTCTAACAATCATCAATTAGAAGGAAGGATCGTAGTTTGGGCAAATTATGGGGATTTGAATACCGGGTCGTGATGAATGGTCCCGGGATCCCGGCTGCCTACCTGGAATAATCGATAAGTTGCCGGCAACAGCGGGCTGCGGGTGCGATCCGCATTGACGTACATTGACAGACATTCATGACAGACTTTTTTGAACTAGGTAGCATGATAATATACAAAAACTTTTGCGGGTGGTAGGACCTTGTGCAAGGTCCGTCCGGATCGCTACCACCATCTTGCTCGCTAATCTTGCCGCTGAGCAGCAGTGTTTGCACTGTTGTGTTCCTGCGTGGAGAGAAAGACAGCCGGTGTAATTACTGGCCCAAAAGGTATTTCATCTTAGCCCTCTGGGTTGGCAACGCATCTGCAATCTTCTCGGTGATGCGGGTGTCTATGTGGTGGTGATCACTTACCATCAGGTGACCCACTTGCTTGTTTGCCTTCCTATTTCATAAAAAAAAAATACAAAAACTGTCAGCTAATGGGTCCACACATGTTTGTAAACAAAAGGTTTTTACAAACATTACAACAAATAAATCAATCAGTTTATTTGCATTGAACAAGAGTTCAAAACGGTGTCATGTACATGTCGTATAGTGCTAAATTCTTGTATTATCATAGTTTGGTGTACAAATAATTATTTCTTAGTTACAAAACGGCAGGAATCTATATTATTTTGCCGTATTCTAACAAATAAATAATTTCCTTTCATTTCATTACATAATAACAACAAGATATTGCATTTCCAGTATGTTCTTCATGCTGCTTTTCATCTATGAAATATTTTGGTAAATTAGAATTGTAAAGCATTATGCAAAAAGCAGCCACCTCACGTGGCGAATACGTATACAGGTATATTATGGTTGTTTTCTGCATAAAGCTGTCCCATAACGTAGATCCATAAATTACGAAAAACCGAGTAACTAAAAGCTCAGATCCGAATCGCATCTACGCCCATCGGCTTGAGAGACGGTAGATCAAACTGTAACCAAAGCTTTTACACTACTTCTTACATATACATAATACCTTCGTCTGTTACGAAATTTCCGTTCTAACCAGAAAAATACTTAATTGCAATTTCAATGCACCAACAAAAAGCCGCTCTTTTTCGGACAAGGCACGCCATTCACGCGACTACTGCGCGTCGTAATTAACACGCGGCAAAAACGCTTCCCGCGCATAACGACGCGACGTGGCTCGACATATCTCGACATAGCTCATTGAAATATGACAATATCTATCGCAGTACCTTTTTACTGGGCTTCCTCGAAGCACGGCGACCAGTTCCCGCGGGAGCCGCGAGATGGCGACACCGTTTATACATTATCATGCTGCAAAAACGCGGTAATTGAAGCGATTCCCATCTGGAAAAACGCGTTCCGATAAACGCTCATGAATGGCGCCTTGTGGTCATTCAGACGGTACTGATGCTGGATGTGACTGATAAAGACACGCCATTTTCATTTTTATTAAAGACTAGTTATTGCTCGCAACTTTGTCTGCATAGAGTTTGTTTTTCGCTATCCCGCGGGAATTTTGTATTTCTTCGGAATAAAAACCTACTGTTATTCTAGGCATGCAAACATCTCCCTGCCTCATTAACATTTTCTGTTGACATCTTGTACTTCTGCCGTCCTAAAAATTAGGCAATTTTGCATTTTCCACACAAAGTTTCATTCCGCATTTCGCCTTTACTAATATTTGATAATTGGGGTACGTGGAAGGACAGGAATTGGTAATAAAATTGGTAAATAATTACTTAATTAGGCGTTACTTTTCGGAGGTCCATATCAACAAACTGGAACAACAAACCTTGATTCTCCACGAAAGAAAACTAGCAAAGGAAATTAGCGAGGGAGTGGCAAGGTAATTTGTTCCAGTTTGTTAAAATTAATTAAAATACTTTTGACACATCTTTGTAAATTTTCTATTTTACTAAGCTGACAGGTGACATGTGACTACGACACTTCGGCATTCATGGCTAACTCGAACAGTGTATTGACGGGGTTAAATAGTGGATACGTAATGTAGTCTGAATTGTCGCTGTCATCTGACACATTTTAATTTAGTGAAACAGGGGTCTTATAAGCTGATTTTAGGAATTGTTCTGACACATCAGAGGTAACTAATGCGCTGGATCACAGCTGCACTCTTGATTGTTATCCTTTTTTTTAACGTAGACGGGGAAAACGAGCAGGCGAGTCACGTGGTAAGCAATCACCGCCGCCCATAGACACCTGCAATATCAAGAGAATCGCAAGGGCATTGCCGGCCTTTAAGAAAGGAATAGGCTCGTTTCTTGAAAGTCCTGAACATATTACACCAATATTGCGGACAGACAGTCAATTGGATCACAAAACACGCTACTCATATCGAGTTTCACAGAATCTAAAACACGATTCATAATCTCTTGTAGTCGTGACATAAAATGATATTGAAACATCACTAATAGTTTCCTCGTTTGGTTAGACCGTGGTCATACATACAGCTTTATCAGTGACAGCCGCCATATTCAAAGTCTTAAAAACTCATATCGCATGCGTTGCTTTCCTTATAAATACAGGTGCTCTGTTTAGATATTTCCTTATTAAATTATATGGGATAGCGGCTCGGTTTTTGTCGTGCGGCGACATACCGCGAACACTGTTAATGATAATAGTTTTTCTGCTGTCAATCATAACCCGGCGCCGGCGCAGCGTGGCGCTAGGATGCTGCGCAGACGCACTAGAATGCGCGCGAGTTATCGTTTCGTGTTCTGCGCTTATTTGGTGTAAGAGTAATGTTAATTGATCTTTTCTTTAAAGTAGATGTGATCGCTAAATGTAATATGTATTGTAATAAAATAAAATATGTGGCTGTCAAGGTATTGGTTTTACCATCAAGCTGACAATCATAGGGGAGAACTTCAACCGCCCTGTGGCCCAAATATGACCGGCCCGAGTTAGATTATCTCTATGTGTGTCCCTTTGTTATGACACTAGTTAGAAAGAGACGCAGAGAGAGATAAGTTAAACTTGAGCCGGTCATGTTAGAGTCACTGCTTTCCAGTGCGAGGTTGTCGCTTGAGAACCCTTCATTAAATTATATACAATGACAACACAACGTTAGATATCCGGCATAAATCGAACCTCCAGTTTTCCCACCCCTTCCCAATTAAGCCACAGACTCCCTACCAGATACTGCGATTTTTTTGATTAGCATCTTTTAACACTTTTATCTACACACATATCATAAGTGCTCAATAACGCGTTCAAAAACCGTTGGAAATGACCAGCATTATTACAACCAATTTTATTATGAGAAATTTCTTGTCTGTGGTAGTAGGCAAACCTGTACTGTAATGGTCTGAATGTACTGTAATGGTCATTACAGTACCGACTTCTGTACCTTTATGAGTTTAAATTTGGAACAGCTGTCAAAATTCAAGTGGGTCACTATTGTAGTATCCATAGATATTAAAACAGTTGTCGATACGAAACGTCAATCCAGTATTTTTTTTTATATAAACGCACGACATTTGATCTCGAGTGACAAGGGGATAGGGACTTCATGCGTTTGTCTATGATTTAAAAAAAACGTTGGGATCGAATTGCCGCCATTACTGTTGTCATTCGTTTGTTGGTTTTTTGCTGTTACGGTTTTTTGCAGTTATGATATGTGTGTAGATAAAGTAATGTATGCAACTGTACATAATTAGGTCTTAAAACACATGTGTGATCTTATTATGAAACTCGCTCACACTCGTGTTTTAAGACCCCTCATTATGCAACAGTCTACAACATCTAGTGATGTTGTTGATAATGCCATTTGTATCTCAAAGTAAGTTATATGTTTGCAATTGAATTCATTATTTAAATTAGAAATATTTTTTTGTTAAAAAAGTGACATGTAATAAATAAATGACTGTGACTATAGTGAAAAATACCAACATATACACACACAATGCTCAGACAGCTGGATGATGGATGCCGCGCAGCCGCGGGCGCCGGCGCCGCGCTCGCTCCCCAAACAGCCCGCCCCCGCCGCGGGCGCAGCTCACTGCGGCGAGCACGGGCTGTTTACGGTGCTTGACGTACTCGTCTTCATTAGTCGACAATAAGCCATTTTGAATGTTACCCACTATTTGGAAATGATCACGACTTGCATTGGCGATCCCTAGCTCCAACTTACTACTTATCTTCTGTTCTAAATAGGTACTTAAGATGTCAAAGTAACATTGTTATTTTGATTTATTTAAAAAACTGGCTAAGTTTCTTGCCAGTATCTTCTCATCAGAGCCTTTCCAAACCGATATGAAAATTTTAAGGCAATAAAGATTTTGAATTTGAGTTTGTTATATTTCATGCAAAAGTTTTCTTATATTTTATTGTTATACCTATAAGTACAATTAGATCGAAGTTGGTCTGTCTGTTTGTGTGGCAATGGTATAATTAGACGTAAAAATGCAAATTTAAATCCAAACATAATTTTTTTCTATTCATTTTGGACTAAATGTTAAAAAATGGTAAAGATATAACAAAATACACACCTGCTGGTTATATCATTTAGTGTTGTATGCCATAGTCACACGCAGCGAGTAAAATCATGAGAATGCATTCATTGCCTTGTGCAGCCGCGTAGCCGTCGCTGTCAGTTTGAAAAACAAGGTAACTGCGCAATGTTATGGACAGTAGATAATTGACCTCTTCTCCCGCATACATGTGTGACTAAAGAATTTTTAAAAGGTCTAAGAGCCTTTGAACGTCATATACGTATATTGAAATCTTGATTATAGTGCGTTAGTCTATAGTGGTACAACAAACGCCTCAAATGCCGGAGGCCGCAATGCTGCAAATATTCCCATACACAATATCACAACTGGCATTAAAATACTCAAGTCCAAAATTATTATCTTGATTTCTTCTTCCGACGGTTCGTAAATTAGCACAATTTAGTATGGAGGACGAAAATAATAGGGGGGTAAAAAACTAGCGATTTTTGTCGCTTAATCCATTTGGGGTATGTGGTGGGGGTATTTGAATGCGGCGCTTTGTGCGCGCGCCGCCATTCCGCCGGCCGGCCGCTGCCCGCTGCGCGCGCGCCGCCGGCACACTGGGAGGAAGACCACTTTAGGAGTCAGTACTTAAGTAAGGTAATTTGGTGCAATGTTTTTACAATATTACTATTTTGATGTTATTTAAGTACATCATCGTCAATTCTACATTAAAATTAAACGAAGTATCTTTTTTTTACAAGAAAGTTACAACAAAGTATCACACTGTTTGAAGGCAGAGATAGGAATCAATTTAAGTCGGGATCATTTCCTAATATCCTTGTCCCTTTATTTTATGATATACCCTAAAAGTTCATGTCTATTTGATAATATATTCTACTGGAATCTTGGTTTGTTTGTGAAATCCGACTCAATTTATCATGAACTACTTACTTATTGAATTTAGCCACTCTATATCTAGTAGATTTTGGCTTACCGAAGTTAGTAGGAAAATTCGATGTAGTGTAAGGTAGTGCAAAAATGTTGGCGGTAGACGGGATTAAAGAAAAATGTTTTAGTTTGTCAGTACGCCATTCGTTCAAGTAGCGGACGGTCGTACTGTTCGATCTTGATGATGCCTCGTATAGAGGCGAAACGCGCGTTGATCGTGTAGTTTTAGTGTTTAGTGGTGGTGGTGTGTAGTTGAGTCTGTGTGATATATGTTGTTTCGTGTGGAAGCGGAGGAGGGTGGGTTTTTGCATGAACATATATGTGTCGCACAGACGCAGCTATTTTGCACGAGCCCGGCACTGGTTTCGGGGAGTAGCAAGGTAATTTGTTCCAGTTTGTTTAGTGTAAGGTACCTTACATATACACGATTATTTCAAATACATATAAAAGCTACAGGTTAAAATTAAAATATTGGTATACTCCTATAATGACTCTATGCCTCTAGAGTCTACAGGGATACGTGAATATAAAAGCAACAAAATCTAATATGTTTATGTTTAAGTATTTGGATATACAAAGACGTGGAACAGCCGGGCGCAGTGTGCGCCGGCGCGCGGCTGACAACAGGCAATGAATACCCAGTTTTTGCGCGAGATGCAAACGCCGCGTCGCCTGCGCACCACCGAATATTCAGACATAGTTTTTCTGGGCTATGAATAAATGAAATATTCATTTTTATTCAAAGTCGCCTTGACTGCATTAGGTTAGGAGATGCAATGTGCGATTTGGTGCATAAAAATCTTATTGTGGAATTCTTATGTAAAACCAAAGAATATCCTATTAAATGATTAACCTAGTGAATTAAATACCTCACAAATAAAATAAAACTATCTCGTAATATTTTCAATATATCTCTTTAAGATAGTTTCTTGTCTTCTCATCAGCATTTTTTCCGATAGGTATTAAAACCTCTTATGAATAAAGATATTTCAACTTTGATCTAAAACTTCGACGAATAGAAGATATAAATAAATAGCTTGGGACATTGAAGCGTGATATTATTTTCCATCCATGTTTTAATCCAAGATAATTATGATCTATTTATTTGACAAAATTCGTCAAAATCCTTTCAGCCCTTAATGCGCGATTGAGAAACAAAGATCCATCCGTCATTATTTTTGCGTTTATAATATTAGTAGAATATATGAATTGTAAGCAATTTTCATCGAAAGGAGCCAACTTAAATACATGTAAGATAGGGAGCAGCAAAGCAGTGTGCTTGATAAACAGAACATAACTACCCTCGTCATCTGAAACACTCGCGCGCAGTTAGATGGGATCTAAACGCGTTTGCATCGTCTCCCACGGCCGTTGCAGTGTAAAAACTAAACGCAGGGCCAGCGAGGGCAGTTAGAGGGGCGCGGGGGGCAGATTATTCGCGCGTCCATCGCCACGTGCATACTGATGCTGCGTAATTGTCGCGCGCAAAAACTAAACGCATGATAATCGAGGAAACTGCCTGCGCCCGCGCCGCTGCGCGCCGATCGCGATCTCGCCGGCATCCGATCTACTGATTTCAGCCTCATTTTAATTATATACGTATGTCACTTGCTGCAAAAAGCGCCACGTCAGCCGCTAACAATACCAGGGGATACATAATGCATTATTATTCATTCGCAAATATGAGTGATCTCGGCGCGCATCTCGGGACAATGGCGACGCGTATGCATGAAGCAGTTTTTGCCGCCCCCCGCGCCCCGCCGGGTGCGCGGGCGGCGGTTTAATTGCCGTAATCGCTGCCGTCATTTCCCTCTGAGTTGATTTAAGCATCTTTCTTACTTTTTGTACTCACTGTAGATTCCGCGGTTGCTTTGCTTTGCGAGTATAAAGAGAACCAGTTAGGTTTTATTCGCTCGTCATTCATTGTGCCGGACATGCTTGTGGCAAATTTGCATGAGACTGGTTCTAGTAGGTGTGTATACTATCAAGGACCGGCCAAGTCCGATCAGGCCTACGCACCTAGGGTCCCGTACCAGCACACAATACATTTTTGTACCGAAGACAGAACGGTTCAATTTAGACGGGTTTTCTTTTTGTTGTTTAACTTTATGTGCTTTAGATTTAGCTCTAAGTATTATCATATTAAGTTTGACGCTCGTTGGATGCACAGTGTTTACGAAATAGCATAAACAAAATACCTTTGACCAAACACGTGTGCAGCCATTGAAATACAACGATTAAAACTGTTTATATTGTGTTTATCGCATTGAATCCGATACCCGACGATTCAAGACCTTTAAAAAGTCTTTATTCTCTTTATGGTCATGGACAGACTTGACAAATAGTGAAAAATTAAAACTACCCAAGTTAAAAAAACATACAAAATTAAAAAATGAGATACCCTTATACCTCCATTTTTTTCTTTTTTCTATTTTATTAAAATATCCGCTACTACAGTAGCCGCATTCTTAAAAAAAACAACTCACCTTTTTTTTTTATACAACATAGGACGGCAAACAAGCAAGTGGGTCACCTGATGGTAAGTGATCACCACCGCCTATAGACACCTGCAACAACAAAGAGAGTGCAGATGCGTTGCCAACCCAGAGGGCTAAGATGGAATACCTACGTCTTATGGTTTAAAAGATGGATGAACGGATGGCCATAGGGCCAGTAATATGGACCCATTGCCACTAGCAACCCTTGAGTACGGAACCCTAGAACAATTTCAAGAGTTGTACTTGCGATTCTGGCCTTTTATGGGAATCAAAATCAACATCTAATTCCAAGTAAACTGTTGTCGAGATTGCAATCTAAAATGTTGGCTTCGAATGCACAGCAAATTTTCAGAGTTCTGCTCAAAAATGGAAGTCAGTTCACAGTTTTGTAACAGTAAATTGTTTCACCAAGCCTTCAGAGTTAGATCGTGAATTTATTTATAGAAATAATATTTGTGGAAGCGCTCGACAATTTAACACTTAGCTTCCATTTTCACTCACCATATCCTCTTTCACCGCGCTACATGGTTTCTTTTGGCTTGTGGGAACGTTTTTATTTGTTGGTGCTGCAGCAAGTGCAATAAAGGAGCGGATCTTCTCACGCGCGGCGGGGGGGGGGGGGGGGGGAAGCGGGGTATGCGCGGGCGCAGTACTGCCGCATTGTAATTGCGTGTGGCTCGGAGTGCCATAAAGCAAAGTGCCCGAGTTTGAATATCGGTTCCCCGTGGGACGCAGCGAGGTATGTAGCTGACGGCACCGCAAGGATCTAAAAAAGACTATCTAGATTTTTTTATCAAAAATAATACGTTGCCTGTTGTAGCTAGTTAAAGCTCCTTAGTAGCGCTTAATTGATCGAGTCGGAGACCTAGCCTATAGGCATACAATACTCTCCAAACTCTAACAGACACCTAATAACTGTTTGCTGATGGACAAAGACCATACCAAAGTATCTACCCATATGTCTAGGCAAGGTATTAACTTTTAGAAACTTAATGGAGTTTTTTGGCTAAAATCTGCCAACAGTTTAAAATTCCATATAGGCCTTCCATTGTTACGTAATGGTGTCAAAAATGGTACCAAAAGATATTGATGGTGACCATGAACCAGAAACCGCAGCATGGGCAGACCCAGCATATGTTAGACCAACGACCTAGTGAAGTTTGCCGGTCGTGGCTATTTATGATCATGTTGGGCCTGTGTCCAGCAGTGGACGTCTTTCAGTTAAAATGCTGATAATGATATTATTCCTGGTCCCAACTGACAAAACTATAAGGTTTCCTGAAGCACACTAAACACGTATCATATCGTATTTTTAAATTCCAGAATTCGGATCCTACGTAATACCCAAGTTCTCCTGCGCAGCGTGTTGCTCGCCGCAGTAAGTTACCGCTGCGCGCGCGCTGATAATCTAGTTAAATTTATTTATTGGCCTGCGCGCACGCTCGCGGCCCCACGCGCCCGCAAAAAGAGCAAAGATTTACTGCAACATTACCTTAATAACCACCAGACTAGACTTTTATAATGCTAATATAGCTTGTTTGCAATATACTTAATACTTACCTTAGTTCTAATCGATTTTTTTCGAAATTACATAAAACTAGCTTATGCCCGCGACTTCGTCCGCGTAGACTTGTTTAATTGAATCAAGCAAACGTGCACCCAACATGCAATCTGTAATATTTCCTGGACAATTAATGAGAATTAGTTGCTTTGCTGCTTATGACGTCACGGCGGCGTGTAACTCACTTATCGCTATCCCGTGGGAACTATGCATTTTTACGGGATAAAACGTATCCTATGTGTTAATCCAGGTTATAAACTATATGTGTGCCAAATTTCATCCAAATCCATTCAGTTGTCTTTGCGTGATTGAGTAACAAACATCCAAACATACAGACTTTTACATTTATAATATGAGTAGGAACTACTTCCTACTCATATTATAAATGTGAAAGTTTATTGTTTAGTTTAGTTTTTAGTTTTTATATAATTTATATAATATTCATTTATATACAAGACCTTTTCATGAAAATCTTCTACTGAAGCTCTTGCGGTTAGAATCTAAGAGAGAATATTTGACGGGAGTAATGATAATGCTCTAAACTAAATTGGCAACAAATTAGCGGAACATCCGAACGCTTAAAGCTTCCATCCTTTTCCAACTCTATTAAGAAGAGTGTTAACCCAGCCCCAAATAGCGCTCCCCATACAAACGGCGATAACGTTTTCCACCCTCTAAACCTTAAATTAGCTATGATTTATTGGTATGTTATTGTCATTATGGTTTGGAACTAGGTTTATATGTTTTGATTTTTTAAATATTCTTCATAGATTACAACACAAAACATACAAACTTAGTTCTAGGGCATAATGATAACATACAAAAAAAACATGGCTTTAGGTTAAAGTTTAGAGGGTGGAAAACGTTATCGCCGTCTGTATGGAGAGCGCTGGGTTCACACTCCTCTTAAAACGAAAGAGACGGCTTCCAGCAACCTAGTTTGTTTGGGTGCTATTAAATCTAACGACTGTTCAGATTCCTAATCAAACACGCGGCGCGGAATGCGAGCACTGGTATTCTCTAAGCACATCAGCGTTGAACTCGACGTCGAAGCATTGCCGTCACGCTCACTCGTGCTAGCGCGCTAAAGCAAGACAGGGCGCTGCCCCAGCGGCGAACTCGTCGCTGTTGAGAATCACTTCTGCAAAAACGGTCACCCCACTTTGTTTACCGTCGCGTCACAGCTCAGGCGAACAACGAGAACGGATCGAACCAAAAAACGGAGGTCCAAGGACCGATGATGTCGATCTTTTATTTTTATTCAGTTGTTACTGAGTGTAGAATTTGACTTTTCTAAAGAGAGTATAGACAAGTTTAGGTTTAGACCTAACAATTGACCGTTGATGATTGATTCCCCACGCGCATTTCCATTTGATATCTATACTCGTACATAATTATTATTATATGCTCGCCTTTGTTTCCCTTAGGGGTAGGCAGAGACCATTTGACTTCCCTCGCTTCCTCTACGCATATTCAACTCTTCATATATACTACTAGTACTTCGAATTTTTACAATAAAATTGTATTTAGAAAAATTAATATGAGGGGTCTTAATAAAAGCTATAAAGGTCAAAACAATTACTTTTTTAAAATTTTCGTCTGTCTTTATGTTTGTACGTGCATCACGTAAAAAAAAACTACAACACAAAATTGGATGCGGTTTTCACAGTTGCATTGCTGGAAGTCTAGCTTGAAATTTGGTGCCTGATTTATCTTGATACGCCGCCTAGACGCCGAGGTATTAATAAAGAAACCTACTTCCTAATCCCACGCGAACGAAGTCGCAGACGAAAGCTAAAGTCGTCTATAAAAATAAAAATAAAGTTAATATGGGCTAAGTGCCACTTAAGTCTATCCGAGGGTGGCGGTTAGGGTGCAGTTAATCTAGATTTTTTATAGTCTTTGTATAGTCGACCAAAAAATTGCTTGACCACTTTTCGACCGTAATACGAAGGGATAGGGTTCAAAAGTGGTCACGCAATTACTTGGTTGACTATACCAGAAATGTTTAGAGCACTGTTGAATATTATACATAGAATTAGGTACACATGTTCAATTTCTGGTCCGTTTGAATTTTTCTGACATTACCTAGATCCAGTTTCGGTGGTGTCTAAATATTATTTTACCTTTTATGTTGACGATCTAATCGTGAACTTCTTATGTTTTGACATTTTATATTTTGTTGTGATTATGCATATCTATCATTAGTAGTACTCGTATAAAGTTGCCTTGATCTGGATTTACTCAACCTCGGCCTCGCCAAAAGGGGTCCGCGGCAGCCTGCGCCGGCGCCAGTGGCTGGTCGACCGAGTCGCGACAACCACGTGCTTATGACTTTGTTTACAAAGCGGTTTGCGGGGTGTCGTGCTAGCTATACTGTCTGCCTATTATCTGTCTGTCTGTCAATACCCTTTTCCTCGGGAAATCATTGAAGTATTGCGTTGAAATTAATATCAAGTACTCAAGCCTGCAGCCCTTTGGAGCTGTGAAAAAAACAAACTTCTAAATCAACGCAATCAAAAGGTACGGCGGTGTATGCCGCATTTTTCATATACTCGCAAGGGAATCAAATATCTATAGGGTACTTCCCGTTGAGCTAGAATCATGAAATTAGGCAAGAAACAAGTTCTCACAGCACAAATACAGGAAAAAAATTGAAAACCGTAATTCTTTTGGAACGTCACAATAAAACTTTTTTTACTCTTACAAACTTATATTTGCACTTGGTATGTATGAGGACAACAGTATTTCAATGTCAAAGTTAAGTTAGTTTCTGAAATTAGTCTATGTTTTCGTTAGAGCAATGTTTGGTGCTAAGGTTTTAAGTTTGTACGGAACTCTCGATGCGCGACTCCGACTCGCAATTGACCGGTTAAAAAAAAAAGCACCCTATAACCTGATCAGTAATGTCTTCTTTCGATTAGTAGAAACCTTCATCTACCCGTCCATTCATCTCAACCATCGGAATCAGTGCAGCCATTCGCTAGTTACACTCGTAAGCATTCAAAAAACAGTTTTTCAGTTTCATATTTACAAAAAATATTTGAAATCAAAGTCAAGATGGCTTCCACTTACTCAGCAGTTACAGTAAACCTAATAACTCATTGCAACTGAACGAGTCCGGCTGAGTGCTTACTCTCCTCAATGTTTTTATTCCCGTTTGTTTCCTTTTTATAGGTATTGCTAATCGAACATCATGGACTCAACCCGATTCATTTCGGCTAGCAATTTAAACTAGATTTTGTTTATGGAAAAGCGAGTTACACGAGAATGCGGATCAATGGAATAGGAAGGCAAACAAGCAAGTGGGTCACCTGATAGTAAGTGATCACCACCGCCTATAGACACCCGCAACACACAGAGGGCTAATATGGAATACTTCTTGTGCCAGCAATTACACCGGCTGTCTTGCTCTCCACACCGGAACACAACAGTGCAAGCACTGCTGCTTAGCGGCAGGATTAGCGAGCAAGATGGTGGTAGCGACATATTCAGTGAAACATATTTTACTGAAGGCAACTCGCTGTGTAGAGCGTATTATAAGTAGATTCTATTTGTTTCACTAAACACACAAGCAATAACCGATAAGTTAGTGAGTCCGAGTGCAGAACAAACAACATACTGCATGTTAATAGCTATGATTCAGAAAATAATGCATTCAGTCCTTGTCTTATAAATTTTCTAGAAGTATTACCTAAGATCATAAGTAGGTAAATAAGTAAGTAAGATTGTAATTGTATTAAGGCAGGCAGACAGTGTTTATTTCTTTATTATTTAAGGGTTTGTTTCTTGATTCACGTGGGCTTTAAAAGAAATGTGAAACCAGTTACTCTTATTTTAGAAAAATAAAAATAATGATTCCTTTGAATAAAATTAGCTATCTTAAATATTCTGAGCTCCCCTGCATTGCCTATGGTTTTTTTAACCCTGTATACTGGGTACAGAGGTAGAAAGATCTCACTGTTGACGTGTTACCATTTTTTATCTGTCTAAATGTGGCACGAGGTTTCAAGTACGGCGAAAATGTATTCCAAAGCTTACTTGAACTGAATTTTCATTAAAAACAAGATACAAAGCAATTATGTTTGTTTCCTCTTACTTGTCCAACTGTCATATTCTATGACTCTCTCTCATGCACACTCAGGACGTCTAGTATAATATAGTTCAAACGTATTCTCTTATCGTAGTTACAAATTCAGCATGCAATTTATGTTGACGACCTTTTTGTGATTCAATATACATACTTACTAATCCGACATATAGTAACTTTATCTCTCAGTATACATTGAGATCTTAATACAAAGCATTAAACTGTTTCAAGTGTATAATAAACAAAGATATACATTAGCGAGGACGTAAAATATCAGTAATGATTCCTTAAATAGAGTCCAATCGGAGCCCATCAGTGCAATTAACTGTCAACCGCGGGAGGTAATTGATACAATAACAAATTATGACGGCTGCTACAAAAACAGTTAACTGTCTGTAGTTAAACTAAAAGGGGCAGAAAAAAGAGTTAAAGCCATTATCTTCGTAGCTTGGAGTTTAGTTTAACGCGGCATTTCACGTCGTCAATACAAAAACTTGTCTAAATATACAACAACAACAACAACAAATACTCTTTATTGATTCACACAAGTAAACAAAAATAAAGAAACACAAACAGGGAAATTTTACATGGGATACAACAGGCGGTGTTATCGCTAAGCAGCGATCTCTTCCAGACAACCTTTGGAAAGAGATACCTTTGGATAGATTTAATATAGTTCAGTGAGTTAATTGAACTTTCGCGATTTTCATTCAAAGTTACTAAAACACATAGCGGGGTTTCTTAAAGGGACATTATTGAATAAGGTACAACACTTATTTACCTCAACGTTTAGGTCGCATAGTAACGACTGTGGTTATGAGTCTACTACCGAGGTATTTGCATTTGATTGCATTTGATACTGACTCATGCTACCGAGCATGTTTGCATGTTTACTTACATTTATACTTGTTTACATCACTTCAGTTGCTAGCATACTTACGTCCTTGTAAGCGAAGCTGCGGGCAAAAACCAGTGTGCAGAATAATTTACACTTAATTTATAGCACACAGCATGTTGCTGCGTTATGACACAAGGTTCAAACATAATTTATGTAAAGCACTTTGACCGTTACCGTATGCTTAAACTTAGCTGTAATGGAATCCGAGATCAAATGCAAGTCTCGTCTGATCACATAATCTGGTGAATATTATAGTCAGATCAGGAGAATAGCATTTACTGTGGTGGCTTTCACCTGATTAACCCCTCGGCAAGACCGATCCAGGTCCTACGACTTCAGGCATTAGATAATGTCATCTGGAAACCACACTCTTGATCTCGGATTTCAATTCGAAGTAAAGTCTATGACGCGCAGATGGAACGGTAACAAGACACGTCTTTCACTAGGCATTCTTAGTTGGCGTTGAATCATGTTCTCAGTCCAATTTTGTGACTTTCGTTTGTTCAAATCCCCAGCAATCAGCGTCGTTACCTCGCCTTTGTCTCCACTCTATCATTTTCCAAGGAACCTGCGCATTAGTATTGCGCAACTAACATTAAGACCGCATTTATTTATTATTTTAGCCCGGCCTCGATGTGAAAGCATTGATTAATATTGTAATGAGCGCGGTTGGTATCATCCTGCCAGCGAAATCACGACTCTAGAACCCGTTCACCGTCCGTTACGCGGTAACTTTGAAACGGACTGTTACTTTTCCAAACATTGTCAGCAATCGACGGGATGCGAGCAATATAATCGTTTCGTGTTTGACTTTTAGCGCTGTTCGAGTGTAGGGCATGGCCGGTGATTGTGTATAGTTTGAGATAATGGCGCGGTCGCAGGTGCAATTATTTTTATCCGCGGGGCGGCGCCGGCGCATGATTTGCGTACCGGTGGGAGAATAAAAACGCGTAGAGTCGACACTGTCAAGTTGCGGACAAAGTCACTGAGCAAGTGTTAAGTGACCACAGGGACACTGTACCACAAAACTAATAAGTAGTTAAATTTAACATATCTGTCACATTTTTGTATGAAAAACTTTACAATTACGTAAAATTGTAGGACTTGTAATTTTTGTGGTACAGGGGGCTGTTTAGACACTTTGGTCTCATCATGCTTTAAGAGACATTTGAAGAAAAGTTGACAACTGCTTTCAACATTCTTACGAGAGACCCTCCATCGGCAGTCGCTACTTTCATGCTGCTCTATCAGTATGAAAGTAGTTGACCAATAATTTTCTGTTGATAGATTAAAAATAAAACATCTGTACAATTTATCGCTCATCGTTTTAACAAAATTTAGAGACACTGTAGAAAATTATTAAAGGAGTTGATGTTATAATTTCAAAAGTTTTTCAAAAGAGCCATCGCACTGAAGTGCGCACACTAATTAAGTTTATTGATGTTATTGATAATGAAAACGTTAATAATGTTATGTAACGTTAGGAGAAAGTAAAAATCATGTCGTATCATGAAGTCAGGTCCTTGGCAATAGACAGAGGGAAATGGCGGTTACTCCACCGACAAGAGCTAAGCTCTTAAATTATATGATGATGATGATGTTAAGGATAGTATTTCTCCCCTGCAACATGGTTTTGTAGCTGCGAAATCTACTATGACAACAAATTTATTGCATTATGTTACTGATGTGGGCGAGTCAATAGATGGTGGTGGCCAAACGGACGCCGCTTACACTGATTTCAGCAGCGCGTTCGATAAGGTTGATCACGCCATCCTCCTTGATATACTTTACGAACAATTTAATGTAACGGGTAATTTGTGGGGCTGGATTAAGTCATACTTGTCTAATCGAATCTCGCGTGTTGTCAAGGATGGCTTTTCTTCTGATCCGTATCTAGCTACATCCGGGGTCCCGCAGGGGTCACACCTGGGTCCCTTGTTATTTATAATTTTTATCAATGATCTGGTTGGGTCTATAAAACACAGCAAATGTCTATTATACGCTGATGATCTAAAACTATACAAGGTAATTTCGAGCGCTAACGATGGCTTGCTTTTGCAGGAAGACCTTACGGGAGTCAGATCCTGGTGCCTGGCTAATAGTATGAGTCTTAACGCAGCTAAATGTCTTCAAATTACGTTTACACGAAAAAGACTGCCTATTGTTACTAGATATTGCCTGGATGGAATTGCTCTTCGTGAGGTCGCCAGTGTGAAGGATCTTGGTGTTCACCTTGCCTCCAAATTAAACTTTACAGGCCACTTCGATTCCGTGATACGGGGAAGTAACAAAATGCTCGGCTTTATAAAGCGCATTGGCCGTAACTTCAGACACTTAAAAACGTTCCAGATACTTTTTAACGCATTAGTTCGCTCACGCCTGGAATATTGCAGTCAGGTTTGGAATCCCTTCTATCAGGTCCACATAGACCGCTTGGAGAGGGTGCAACGTTCATTTACTCGATTTTTGGTATTTAAAGCGCGAGATACTAGCATAAATCGTCACGCTAGTTATTAGGAAAGACTCAGATTTTTCAAACTAAACAGATTACAGGATAGGCGCGGCGCGGTTTTCTCGACATAGCATTTTTACATAAAATAATAAATGGTTCCGTATCTGATCCTCGCATACTGCGGAGCATTAACTTCACAGTGCCTAAAACCACTACGCGAACTTGTCGACGAACTACCTTTCGCCCCGGCTGTACCAGGACAAAACTTGGAAAGTCATTGCCACTTTATCGCATCCAAAATTCCTTTAACAATATAGACAAGGCAAATAAATTTAAAATTGACATCTTTCGTGACTCGATACCTTCACTCAGGCGTAAGATGCTGAACCAACCGCTTACGCCTCAAAATTAGCCTCTTTTTACTCTTCTTAAAAAATACTTCCATTAGGGTTATTAAATTTTGTTTTAATTTTAATATTTTTTAATTGGCTTAGTGTAAGTCCCTAGACTTTGTCAGTGCTGTCGCGTGCCTGTTATTGGTGCATAAGCAATGGTCTGTAACCCACAATTGTATTTTTCTTGTCATGTTTATGTTCTGTTGGCATGTCTAAATAAATAAATAAAATAAAAAATAAAATGATAACGGTATTTTTTGTAACTACATACATGTATAGTCGACCAAGAATTTCCTTGACCACTTTTCGACCGTGTTACAAAGAAATAAGGTACAAAAGTGGTCAAGCAATTACTTGGTCGACTATACCGCTTTTAGAAGAGAGAGAGACAGCGAAGCAAACTATACCAGTCGTTTACACACGTATAAATATAATAGACAATGCCAGCTCTTATGAATCGATCTATACGTTACTGATGAATTGTCAAGTGTCGCGTCTGTACCTCAGTTGTTCTCTGGCTGCGCGCGCGCATTATGACTCTAATAACACGGTGTCGTCCGAAATAATTTGAATCCCGGCGCAAGTTATTATGCAGATGACGCTGAGCCGGTCAGGATTAAAGTGCCTACCACGTTCAATCCGGCTTTAAATTTGTCTTAACTTTTTGCTGAATTTTAGATTTTGCTGGTAACATTTTGTATAGTTAGATTAATTTAATCTTTATTGCCCATAACAGCATAATTTTCTTGTGAAAAGAGGCAGTTGCATACTCTAATGTATACTGTACCTTTATATCACTATATAGTAGTCTACGTATATTCACTAACTACAGTTTTTTTTTTTGACGACTGTATGGATATATGCTAGTGATTAACGACTCTGATTATGAAGCTAAAGGTAGCGGATTCGATTCCCACAAAGCCAAATGTTTATACATTACGAATGTTTGTATCAGAGTTAATATTACACATTTGTACTTTAGTAGGTCTGTAATAATTATCTATATGTATAAGTAGACGTATCCCTTAGCTTAGTTTAGGGCTAGATAAAAATTATTTTTACCTTAAACTGCGATAAAAAAAATATCCACGAAAGATAATCATTCATTCAACAAAATTATTCTAAATTTGGCTACACACCTTATCAAATATATTTGATTCACTTTTCCTAGATCCTTATCGTTTATCTTTAATTTAAATAGTGAATAACACATTCATAGTACAGTTGGATGTTATCACTTCTTACTGATGTGATACGTTTCAAAGAAACTGATACGTTATACTATTATGAGAATTAGAAGCAGTACAGTCAGAATTAAATACACTACTGAAAACAAAATATGAAAATAAGTATGTGTTTCTTATAATGCACGTTTTGAAAGATACGGCGGTTTTAGGGCGGTAAAGAATTAGCAATTCTCTTGGAGTCACTGGTGGGTGGGTGGCTAACTTTCCCTCAGCCCTGTTATTCTCCATCCGCAACAGCATCGTGTACGTCGAAGCATCGCTCTGTCTCGATCACTCGTGCTAGGGCGCAAGAGCAAGACAGATTGATGCCGAACTCATGGCAAGAAACCCGCATGCTCTTTTTTTTATACAACATATTAAAGCAAACGAGCAGTGGGTCACCTGATGGTAAGTGATCACTACCGCCCATACACACGCAACACCAAAGGGATTGCAGATGCGTTGCGAACCCAGAGGGCTATGATGGAATATGCTCGTGATACTTCTATAAAGAAAAAAACTCGTGCCCGTGTCGACAACCTTAACTGGCCCAACCAATAACCCGAGGAAGTTAAAGCAGCCCACTACCGACCTAATCACTTCCTTCTAAAATCACAATACGGTCCAGATATTATTATAATAGTGCAGTGAATGGCAGCGGGCAAACACAGTGGTTAGGGCTCGGATGCGCGGCCATTACGCCGTGCGCGAGCGCAGCGTGCCGCGATTTACAGCAGGGCTGGCTGTAGCCACTGCTAATAATAAATATTTAAATTAGACTTGGGCTTTTTAGTGGTGTTTAGTACTTTGGCTATCGATACACTTTTAATAGTTTTGCTTTTTAGACAATGTATTTTAGTGGGCGTAATTTTGTAAACTTATGGATTTTTATCGAAGGGGGGTCAATAAAATCACAATTTTTTAATTGATCAGTTCGTAAATTCCCAGATATCAATAGTCACTGTATATACCTTTTTGTATGTAACTCTGTAAATTATTTATAAATGGGTGATTCAGTAATAAATAATAAATTGTGGTGTAGGAGAAACGGACAGAAAATCTTTACGCCTGGTGTTTGATATGGAATAAAAACCAACGGTGGCTTTAAAAGATACACTTTAAAAGTAGACTTGCCAATAAGTAGATCGTTTGCCGCAGTGGCAGCCCTGCAGCCGGCGCGGGCGGCGCGCCTGATTGGATTTGGTTTAATAACCATAAAGCACCTGCGCCCGCGCGGGTCAACCGCCGCCATTACTGCGCCGCTCGTGCACCGCTATTATGTCAACTATGAGCAGCAGGTTTTAATTCTACCTTCACTATGATGGTAACGAGACTCCGAGTAGAGTACCCTAATTTGGGTAAGTACCCAACGGTAATATTGTACGGTGATTGAAGTCGAAAGTTTGAATATCGATTAAAGTGTATCGTTCATACCTGCATACGAGTTCCACACTTTCCATCTTAACAACTTGGAAGTGATCAAATGGTCACTTCTGTAGTCAAACCGTGATTAGACTACAATTGGAGGGTAAAGTCAGCATACTGACACTGGTACATGATTTACGAAAATTGCAAATTTTTAACGAATTTTTTATTTTAGATAGAGCCCGTTACAAGTATAGTGTAAAACTGACAAGTTTTACGGGCCCACGTTTCTTTATATACGATCAGAAAATACATTTTTAAATATACCTGTAAGTACACTACATCTACACAATGAGCCTTGTACAGGACTCTCCTTCAAAAATAATTTAATTGAATTTGTAATTCAAAACTACCATCTGCGACGCGCCTCCCTGCGCGGCCACCCGGGCGCCCGGGAATGCGCGGGATTCGACTTTCCCTCGTTTCCCGGGATTTGGGACAAAACGCGGGAATGCGCCTTATACGGCCAGACATGCTGCTAATTACGGGCAGCATGACAACGACGTCCTGCTGTTTGAATATTTGCTTCCAATTAAAAATAATATTTAATGCAAACGTTTAGGTAAGTACTTTATATTATTCTCTAGTACAGCAGTGAACGGTCAGCCTTAGAAGTAGCTAAACATTTTAGTACCTTGTCGCTGTCAGTAATGTGACAAATTCGAGCGACTCTCATTTCCTACGTTAAAACGACAAGGTTCTTAAGTGTTTCGCTACTACTGAGGCTGACTATACTGAAAATTGCATTTGACATTTCCTTTTTATAGGAATTAAAAGTCAAATGCGATCTTGAGAACGCGGTCGTACTTGAGATCGATCTATAACTCCAGGCCTTAAAGTAATAATAGCGAAGGAAGTAGTAGTAGCTTAATACTGGGTTTTGTACGGTGACTGACAAGATCTCAAAGCCTATAAAGAGGGCGGGGCTAATGGCCAGCAACGGATCAGCAACCCTCTTGGGTTTATTGGTTTCCACGGGTGGTAGTGAACACTTTCCATCAGGTCACAGCTCGATTTTCTCCTTTTTTCGCAATAAAAAACACAGAATAATAAATAACAAACCAAGCACAAAGTAACACACGAAGATATGGATAGAGATAATAAATCAAGTATAACTATGTCACCTGCTGAATTATTTTCATAAATAACCACTGACCTATAAGTAATATAAACTTCTAGTCAGTGTTTAAAAAATGGCGTATCAAAGGAGGCTAAAAAGAAAACTAAATCGACAATCAAGACCTCAGAGAAAGGAACCCATAGAGTGAGCTGAAAGGTTTCCGCTGCGTACACTTTTTGAAAAGTGCTAGTGATGTAGATTAGTCGATCAAAACTGACGATGAATTACACAACACAAGCAACACGACACAATAACACAAGCAGCTTTAGTTGCTTACTTTGGGACTAGGTCAATTGGTGTTAACTGTCCCAAGATACTTATTTTATTTATTTATTCAACAAACTAAAAAGTCTTATAAAACCTTTAATAATATTAGCGAACATACAACCATAGCTCAACCCTCTTGCAATTTCGATTTACTAACTTAATAAATAATTTCTTTTGCAGAGACAAAAGATTACCCGATTTAGCTATTTTCTCAGATATGTGAATCAAATGTGAATGTGGACAACTGCGTTATTTAAGACAGCGAATTATTTAACTTGCATTCAAACAATGATAATATTACGCTCAGACTGACTCGTTTAGGTTTTAAAAAAGACCCCTGGTCCGAGGGTACACATGTTCCGAACTTCATGCTTCTATCTTCAGCGCAACTTGCGAGTCAGAATGGTGAGCGGCGGTGTAAGCAAGTATGCTCCTACCTCTACTCCCCCAGCGAGCCCGAAGAACTAGCTCTGTCCGCGGGCGCCGAAGCGTCCCTTTGATGGAAGTACCTACTCTTGAGCAACTCGCAACCCCGAAGGGCGAGTGGTGGTGTGAAGTCAAAAGTCAAAACCAAAGCTCAAAATATTTTTATTTACATTAGGCATACAGAAACAACTTATGAATGTCAGAAAATTTATAATCATTTCGGAAAAAATCTTCTGATGAAAAGTTACTGGTAAGAAACTCAACAAGGTGTTATTTCTTAAATAAATCAACTAGTTCCTCTGTGGCCGTCCCAATATTTTAATCCATCTCTTTCATTTCTCCTTTTTTTGGGAAAACTGAAAAAAAAATAGTATTAAGTGGCGAACTGTTGGGGAGTAGCGACTGAAGAGAAGGGTAAACTAAATTAAGGGCCTCCGCTTAGTCGCGCCGGCGCACGGAGCAGGTGCACGCCTATAGAGAAATAGTATGGGAGCGTCCGCTTACTCGCACAGGTGCGGCTGCGGGCTCATACTATTTGTTCGATAGGCGTGTACCCGCTCTGTGCACCCACGCGACGTATCGGACGCTCTAAATCGCTCTCCGCGCCCGCTTCCCAAAAGTCCTGGACACGATTGCCCCATACGAGGGAAAGGTATCAGATTGGCGGATACCTTATCGATAATTTCTACAAAATGTCAGATGCACCGCATCACTAGTCTATATTTCCATAACCTCTTGTAGAAATAATAAATCATTTATTACCATTAAAATTAATAAATAAGCTTAGTTTTTACAAGCACATATGAGTCTTTGCTCCATAATTTAACCCACATAATAATACTAGCCGTCCAAAACGCGACATTCCCATAAATAAATACCAAATAATACTTACTAGTAAACGCCGATGTGTTGTCCTTCATTGCTTTCTTTAGGACACCGTGATGAATGCGAACTGCAACCATGCACGAAGTATGCCATTTCGCACAGTAAATATCACTTGCTTGTCTCAAAAATCTAACGATAACCATAAGAATTTTATTAAATTGCACCGAGAGCTCTACGAACCGTCTTCAAAATTTGACGTGAATATTATGCGACTAAAAAGAATGACTGCTATTCGACAGCATATTCAATACACGAAAGAAACTTTTTTAAACTGTTGTATAATAACATGACCTATATGACCAAATGTCAGCACTGAGTGTGTACGGTAGTAAATTTAAAGATGGTGTCAAATGGTTATGTTTGTTCACTCCTTCACGTTGTTACATCGTAAGAGTGAATGGAGCAGATACATTCACGCTTTTTCTCAATTTTTCAGACTTCCTCCATGGGTTTAAAACCTCCTTGATCAAGACGACGTCTGTCGGACCGACGGCGCTGCTGTCAATACTATTATTTTGTAAAAAAAACCTATTTGCAACGAAACTCAATAAATTATTATTTTATGCAGTTAAACGTAAAGTTGTAAATCCAATGAATATAAATGGTAAACTAATAATTCGCATTTGTGACATTGGCGTCAACCTGTATTCTTATGTCGTGCCGTTTTTCTACTGTCATTTAGAATTAAACTGTACATCCATGCATTATAATATCATTGTGAATAACTCTAGATATCAAAGTCCAAGTCAACACACCGCGACTCGTTTTGCCCTGGAAGACTCTATTTACTATTTGCATTTTTTTATAAAATCTTACTCATACCTACTTCAAAGCCTTCAAACGGTTTATTATACATATTCTTGATCAAAAATAATCAAGAGATTAAGCATTTCATCTCGCTCGAATGATTTACTCAAACAACAATACCTTAAAAATAAAGAATCTGAAAATGAATTAAAAGTTTATTGCCATTGCTGGGTTGAGATAAATATCAATTGATCCATGCGTCGGCGCACGACTGCATCAAATTGGATAACTGCAGTCGCACAAGATTCGATCAATAGTTAATTAAAAGGTTTACCAACTTTCAGTAGACAACTCGCTTGTCTCTCAAAGTGGTGCGAACGAAGTTGACAAATTTATCAACTGGTTAGTTCACACAGTTATTTGTATTTAATTGAACAGAAGTAATAGTTTTGAACTTCAGATTTTTTTTAAACATTGACAACACAAAGAATTATATAGCATTTCAAATTTATTTAAGAGTACCTATAACCTTTTTTTTGGTCAAAAAAAAATACGATTTGTCGTGAAAACGAAGCTAAGCGCCTTTAGCAACTTTACAGTCAGCCTAATAAGTAGCTAAACACTTTTTTTTTATACAACATAGGAAGGCAAACAAGCAAGTGGGTCACCTGATGGTAAGTGATCACCACCGCCTATAGACACCTGCAACAACATTTGAGTGCAGATGCGTTGCCAACCCAGAGGGCTAAGATGGAATACCTCTTGTGCCAGTAATTACACCGGCTGTCTTGCTCTCCACGCCGGAACACAACAGTGCAAGCACTGCTGCTTAGCGACAGGATTAGCGATTACGATTTAAGAACCTTGTCCTAGTAACGTATGCAATGAGAGTTGCTCGAATTTGTCACATTACTGACTGTACTCATTATTAATTTCGGTTATAAAAAAAGAAGTAAATTCGTCAGAATACACGCGATATAAACCGTTTTAATTGATTTATTTCAATAATGATACTCATTTCACTCATTTAAACTAGAAGAGATTCCTTTAAAGGGATAAGTTTGTCTTTGTACATCACTGTATCTTTGACATTTATGTTTATTTATCTACACACATATCATAAAGGCTAAATAACGCGTTCAAAAACCCTAGGAAATGACCAGCATTATTACAACCAATGTTATTATAAGAATTTTCTTGTCTGTGGTAGTAGGTAAACCTGTTCTTTATTGGTCATCACATTACCGATATCTCGTGACTGCTCGTGACGTTATGAATTTAAATTTGGAACAGCTGTCAAAATTCAAGTTGGTCTTTATTCTAGCATCCACAGATATTAAAACAGTTATCGATACGAAACGTCAACTCAGTATGTTTTTTTAATTTACACGCACGACATTTGATCTCGAGTGACATGACAATAGGGACTTCATTCGTTCGTCTATGGTTTAAAAAAAATGTTCGCCTTGACGGATAGATCGAATCACAGAGTACCTTTTCAATATACATGGCTGCCATTAGTTGTCATTCGTTTTTGGTTTTTTGCTGTTACGGTTTTTTGCAGTTATGATATGTGTGTAGATAAAGTAATGTATGCAACTGTATATAATTAGGCCTTAAAACACTCGTGTGATCCCATTATGAAACTCGCTGACGCTCGTTTCATAAAACCACGCTCGTGTTTTAAGGCCTCTCATTATATAGCAGTTGCCTAAAATACTATTGTATTGTCCATACTTATAATATAGCATTACCAAAACGCTGACGTCAGCACTCTTCGTACGTTTGGAAAACCATGATCCCTTTATGAGGCGTAGGTGACTTTTTTTTATAAAATAGGAAGGCAAACAAGCAAGTGGGTCACCTGATGGTAAGTGATCACCACCGCTTATAGACACCCGCAACACCAAGAAGATTGTAAACGCGTTGCCAACCCATAAGGCTAAGATGGAATAGGTACCTCTTGTGCCAGTAATTGCACCGGCTGTTTTGCTCTCCACGCCGGAACACAACAGCGCAGGCACTGCTTGTCGTTGTCACCTGACATTGTTAGTTTGGTAAAATGGTGCCCAGCTAGCACATCTCGTAGAATTAGATTAACTAAACATAGTATTAAGTATGCCATTAGTTAACTTCAATTGCCTGCACCCCTTCGATCCTTAACTCCATTACAATACCTGATGGAGCTCTGATGGCCGCTAAACGGAAGGTTATGGCTTTTTAATTCACTCTAATTGGTGTCCCTTCACACTGAGAGCGCATGCGGGGATAATTTAAAACTAGACGATGTTATGACTCATAAATACCCAAACCGTATATTAATGCGAAAGTGAGTTTGTTTGTTCTTCCTTCACGTCGTAATAAAAAGTGAGAATGCCCTGATTTTTTCGTACAGCTCAGCAGTACTAGTTGAAGTGTCGGAATAGGATATTGGTTAGATCAGCTATACAGCTATACTCAGCCTGCGGCCCACCTGAAGTTACAAAATTGAAAACCATTTTAATTTTCGCACCATTCTTAATTTTGCGCCCTTAAATAATTTTTGAATGACTGAAACGTGTTTGTGGCCCTTATAAAAAAATTTTTGAATATGGCTGGGTTAGATACTTTTATTTAGATCGAATAAGTAATTCCTGTGGGATATTGCTTGATGCCAACAAAGCCGCAGGAAAACCAGGATTTAGATAAAAGTGCAGATGAAAAGACAAGTCGAATTATTAATGATATAATTTTGAGACAATAGACACCAATTGAAGAGATCCCTAAATCAACGTTTGGTACAATATCTGTGGAATCTGGTAAATCCAACCTAAACTTTTTAGTGCATCCTGGCAAAAGCGGACAAGTGACCCTAGCCACCCCGTAGGCCCAACTAAGCCGTACTGTGCTTTTTCCGCTTCCCCGTATCGGACCACACGGCCATTCAAATCCGGCAAGGAATGCCGTTTTTGCCGGACCGCACCGGTCCACCACCCGCGTGGCCCATGATTATTCCAACTAACTCTAACTCTGTTTAATTCTTCTTTTACAACATAGGAAGACAAACGAGCAAGTGGTTTACCTGATGGTAGAAAGAAAGAAAGAAAAAACATTTATTTAAAACTATTCAACATAAAACAAACAAAATAAAATACACACAACACGGACAGAATACAAAAAAAAACAAAACATTATGTTGAACAGAATCAAAAAGGGCCCCACTCAGCATACTGTGTCGGTAAACCGAGACGCTGATTTTCAGTGGGACCCTTGGGATTCCTATTACTAAACTAATATTAAACTAAAAACTAATGGGCAATGACGACACGAACGAAAATGGAAAATGGACTTAACAATTTACATCAACATGCATCAAATACCCCAGGTGTGTATGGCAACACTTAGCAGTTTAACAGTTTCACTACTACTAAACCGCACAGCCAGGCCAGAAGTTTAATATGGTTAACTTGTTTTCTATTATCCAGTACCTAGTAGTAGCCAGTACCAGTAGGTGATCACCACCGCTCATAGACACCCGCAACACCATGAAGATTGCAGATGCGTTGCCAAACCAGAGGGCTAAGATAGAATACCTCTTTTGCCAGTAATTGCACCGGCTGTCTTGCTCTCCACGCCGGAACGCAATAGTGCAAGCACTGCTGCTTAGCGGCAGGATTAGCGAGCAAGATAGTGGTGGCGATCCGGACGTATCTTGCACAAGGTCCTACCACCCGCCTATGACTTATATGTATTACTAGCGGCCCGCCTTAGCTTCGTATGGGTATAATTAGAATGTAATCTACATGTATAAAAATCTTCCATAAAAAAATCTAAATGACAGTGAAAACCACGGAAATCATAAAACAGGGGAAGTACTTTAAAGCATTATTTGTACCCGTACCGGTGTCGCCACACGCACACACTTGTGGATATCATCTTATACTACACTACTAAAATAACATAATCTTGATTGGTTAAAATTGTCAAACGATATAAGACAAATGGTATACAAGTTTTTGTAAGAAAATATATCTTATTTTAGTGATTCTAAGGTTAACTTTTTATTAACGTCAAACTGATTATACGACATTTTAATCTGTAAACGTCAAAAGAAAAATTTGGCTTTGTAGTTCCGCTACTCAACACTAGATGTCACAACTGTAGCGCAGAACCTTCCAGAGCGAAATAGTCGAAAACGTATCAAAATCCGTTGCGTAGGTTAAAAGGAGTAAGCGGCCGAAGACATCAGGACAGACAGAAATGGATAGCGGCTTTGTTTGAATATCAGCGAGTCCGTTGCACTTATTAGGGATTGCTACCATCATCTTGCTCGCTAATCCTGCCCCTAAGCAGCAGTGCTTGCACTGTTGTGTTCCGGCGTGGAGAGCAAGACAGCCGGTGTAATTACTGGCACAAGAGGTATAGCATCTCAGCCCTTGGCTTTGGTTTTGCGGGTTTCTATGGGCTGTGGTGATCACTTACTATCGAGTGACCCACTTACTCGTCTTCCTTCCAATTTCATTAAAAAAACTTTACAAATACCTACTATATTACAAATACATTAAAAAAAAATAGATGACCGGATAGTGACCCTGACTATGAAGCTAGAGGTTCCAGGTTCAATCCCGGGAGGGGCAAATGTTTGTATGAATGTTTGTACCCGAGTCTTGGATGTTATATGAATTTAAGTATTATTAGCTATATAAGTATGTATAATCGTTGTTTCGTATGTTCCCATAGTAAAAGCTTTGCTTAGTTTGGGGAATGTGTGTAAATTGCCCCGAGATATTTATTTATTTAAAATCCACGCTCCTGACAATCGAATGCACGTACTCGTATTCGTAAATCGATTGCGTACATGGCAGTGTCCAATAACAATGCCACTAAGGCTTTGTACACTTAAATGCCTTTAAGTATAAATAAAAACCAATAAAGTAATTAAGAGATCTTGATAAACTTCAGTGGCAACGTATCCAATTGCCTGGTTAACATATTACGGGTCCCGCGCTGCGGGCAACGCGGCGCGCGCGCAGCTGCCGTGTGACGATAAATACTGATTAATATCTACACGATCGGTGATCAGTTTTATTGGCAGAAATGTGAGAGGGCACTTAATTTCCTGGAACTAGTAAAGCTAGGGGGTTAGTGGTCAGTTGCTCTTAATTTGTTTAAAGCACAAAAAAAAAGTTATAAAATAGGAAGGCAAACGAGCAATCGAGTAACCTGATGGTAAGAGATCACTACTACCCATAGACACCCATGAAATCAAGGAGTCTGCAGATGCGTTTCCAACCCAGAAGGCTAAAACGGTATACCCCTTGTGCCAGTAATTTCACCGGCTGCCTTGCTCTCCACGCCGGAACATCGCTTAAAAAGTGCAAGCATCGCTTACCATCAGTTGAGGTACTTGCTCGTTTATTTCCCTATTTTAATTACACATACTCGTAAATCATTCTATCTCGGCACAAAGAACCTGAAAGACGATTAATGCAACACAGTAATGACAGGTCACCTTACCCGTCCATCTTCAAGAAACATTCGCATTTCTTTCCTGTTTATTATGAATTTACTTACCGCAACTGGTTCAAGGATTATTACTCTCTTATTAAGCCTTATTACCCCACCTACGTCATCCATTGTCGCATCAGCAACCATTACACCATCACGAAACGAAATCATCGATTGACAAACCAACTTATAAATTATTCCACTATTAACCAACCTTCGACTTACATCGGATAACGTAGTTGCGCTAGTTGCGCGCGCGCAGCCAATCGCGTCTGTAGCCCCGCCTCCGTCACGCCCCCTCCCCTCTAATAGCTGAGTCTACGACACGGATAGGAGATTGTCTTGAGATGTTGAGAAGCACTTTCTTTAATAATAATTTCAAAGTCAGTTTTGAACTTTGTACGAAACGTTTTGCTCCATATTTCTTGCTGCACATTTCCATGGAATGGAATAAACAAGTTCCTCGGTATTTCCGGAGAGTAAGAACCTGGGGACTTTCATAAGGAGAGTACCTAAATAGGTATTTTTCTGGTCAATTGCGTTCCACCTACGGCTTGGTCTTCACTTTAGATCAGATGAGACCGTGGTCAAATTCCATATCTCTATCCAAAAGTTGTCTGGCAGAGATCGCTGCTTAGCGATAAGACCGCTTATTGAATCCCATGTAAAACTTCTCTGTCTGTGTTCTTGTATTTTGTCTGCTTGTGTGAATTGATAAAGAGTATTTGCTGTAGTAGTTGTTATAGTTGTTGCCAAGCAAAATCTTATCGTCAATAAAAAATGCACCGTTATTAGGGAGTTGTCAAAGATTGTCGTGAACTGTGGCCCTAACATGACCGGCCAAGTTTAGTTTATCTGAGTTTATCTCTATGCGCGTCCCTTTCTTATGGCACTAGTTTGACAGAGACGCAGGGAGGGATAAAAGCTGGGCCGGTCATGTTAGAGCCACTGGTCGACAAAAGAAATAGATCCGTAATTATTGAACGAGTTTACACTTAATTTCCGTAGCAAAAACTAGCGAAGTTTCTCCTTGATATTATTGTCTACGCAACAAGAGCTCTCCATACAAAAGGCGGCAATGTTTTCCACCCTCTAAACTCTATAGGTTAAGACCTATAGCCTTGTTTTTAGTATAATATGTATGTATATAGTGATTATGTTTTAGAAGTAAGTCTGTTGTTTTGATTCTTTAAATATACAAAGTATCCTTGGGATAGTTTAAACCAATTGGCCCAGTCCTAAAGTAAGCAAAGCTTATAGGTACTACGGGTACTTTACTTACTTACTAGACCATCGATATACTTACTTACTTACAGATATATTTATATGTAGATACATACATGTAAAGATCCACAACTTAGGTACAAACATTAATTGTAGTAACATTTGTTTCTGTTTTATCTTCGAAATAACAACAAACAAAATAATAATTCACGCAATAACACTACCTACTGACAATAAGTTACCAGATTTTTGGAAAAGGACACCAATTGAAAATAATATGCCGCAAAAAACTCTAAATGTTTTTACCCGACTGCCACCAGAAGGGAGGGTCACTTTTCTTTTATTTTACCTTCATAATTAACTCAAAACTGGTCATCAATCAACAACATCACCTTGGAGTTGAAGGGCGATAAATTATTCAAATCGTTTGTTTGAAGTTACAAATGAAAAGCAGTTTGTAAGCGACCCCCGTGTCGCGGCAGGGGCGGTCTATCGCTAACACATCACCTCTTGTTATAGAGTTGTGAGTAATTATAATTAATTAGACATAGCGAGGAAAGGTAGAGATAATGCTAGGTTTTTGAATTTTACATAACCATCACTAACAGCGACAAGGTAGGTATAGTCGACCAAGAAATTGCGTGACCACTTTTCGTCCGTATTGCAAAGGGATAAGGTATAAAAGTGGTCAAGCAATTTCTTGGTCGACTATACTAAAATGTTCAGCTACTTCCGAAGCTGACCGTATAACGAAGCATCTCCACTTAAAAGGAGTGTGAACCCAGCCCCAAATAGCGCTCCCCATACAAAAGGCGATAACGTTTTCCACCCTCTAAACCTTAACCTACAGCCATTTTTTTTTTGGTATGTTGTCATTATGGTTTAGAATTAGGTTTGTATGTTTTCACTTTTTAAATATTCTTCATAGATTTGACAATATTTGCATTTTAGGAGTTTCATACAAAACACAAAAGCGTCAATATTTTTGAAACTATTGAGAATATTAAAAAAATCGAAACGTCAAACCTAGTTCTAGGGCAAAATTATAACATACAAAAAAATCATGGCTTTAGGTTAAGGTTGGAAAACTTTAGGGGGTAGAAAACGTTATCGCCGTTTGTATGTAGAGCGCTGGGTTCACACTCCTCTTAACCCTCCTTCGGTACGCGTTAATTGGTCGTAACAATTTGTACTTTACTTCCCCTTGGCCCTACCTGCCTATTGTGTCCCATTGTGCCCCGCGTGCCCCGTGTCCCGTGCCGTGTCATGCTAATTCATGCTAAACGGCAACACTTCGTGTCGACACGTGCCCTAGTTGATGGGTCGATATGCGTGCTCGACAGCACATGACGCGATTTTAATTTCAAAATTAAAATAAATAGGTAACTGAAAAGAGAAAAACAAACCATAGTATAATTCAAAAAAAAGCCTTGGGCAATGTAGATAGAAACTCGATCAAAGCCTTTGAAATAATATGTGTTTAATAATTTTATTTTATTGTAATTCACATTCGTTCGCGTAAAAATAGTTGCCTTTGTCCGTCGGGGATAGTGTAGCTTTCTATTAGCGAAAAAAATTTGAAATCGGTTCAGTAGTTCCAGAGATTATCCCCTACATACAAACAAACAAAGTTTACCTCTTTATTATATTAGAGTAGATAAACATGACAAGAAAAATACAATTGTGAGTTACAGCCCATTGTTTATGCACCAATAACAGGCACGCGACAGCACTGACAAGGTCTAGGGACTTACACTAAGCAATTTTAAAAATTATAATACTTAAAACGAAACTTAATAAACCTAAATGGAAGTCTGTATGTATGTACGTGTAGTAATATTACAAGCTATTGCCGGCAGGGACAAACGAAAATTATGAAGCATAATTTTTGCTATTGGTTCGTCCCCGCTTTTATTAATAAAATAGAAAGGTACGAGCAAATGGGACAGCTGATGGTAAATGACCACCGCCACTTATAGACACCCGCAACACCAAGGAGATAGCAGATGCGTAAACAACCCAGAGTGCTAAGATGGAATACCTCTTGTGCGAGTAGTTGCATCGACTGTCTTGTTCTCCACGCCGGAACACAACGGTCCAAGCACTGTTGCTTAGCGACTGGGTTAGTAAGCAAGATGGCAACTTGCACATGTTCGACCACTCGTCTTTATAGCATTTAACATATATTTAAAAGATTTTAAAGGTGTTTCTTGAGTTGTTACATGACCCGAACGTTTCTTTGGAATATGGCTTTTTCTGTTTTTAGTTTTTTTATTTATTTAGGCTCACTTCTGCAGTTCAAAGTCACACTATTTGATCGCACAATCACCAGAAATAAAGTTTTGATATTGTCTCTGTTTTGATAGATTATTATGTGTTACTATTTGCCCCTAACTCATTATGTGACGTATTGACGCATTGTCGGCGCTTGAGCAATAACTCAGCTGTTATTGCGACTTTTATTCGAGTTGCGGCTGTTACCTGGACATTTGGCTGCCGTTTAATGGGAGTTGCACTTCGGAAGCGTCCACATTACTATAGGAATGAGACAAGTTAGTCATACCTTACCTTAGACCAGAACTAGAGTCACCACGGAAATATTAACGTATAGTTGACAATGTATAGATTAACCACTTTTCAACCTTAACATCTTGTGATACGATCGAAAATTGGTTAAGTATAAACCATTTCCTGATCGACTATCCTACTAATACATATTATAAGCGCGAAAGTTTGTAAGTATGGATGGATGTTTGTTAGTCTTTCACGTAGAAACTACTGAATCGATTTGGATGAAGTTTGGCACACACGTAGTTTATAACCTGGATTAACACATAGGATACTTTTTATCTCGTAAAAATGCATAGTTCCCACGGGATAGAGATAAGTGATTTATACGCCGCCGTGACGTCATGAGCAGCAAAGCAACAAATTCTCATTAATTTAACCAACTGGAACAAATTACCTCGCTACTCCGCGAAACCAGTGCCGGCGAATGGCGTACATGTACGCCATTCGTTCGAGTAGCGAACGGTCGTACTGTTCGAACTTGATGATGCCTCGTATAGAGGCGAAACGCGCGTAGATCGTGTAGTTTTAGTGTTTAGTGGTGGTGGTGTGTAGTTGAGTCTGTGTGATATATGTTGTTTCGTGTGGAAGCGGAGGAGGGTGGGTTTTTGCATGAACATATATGTATCGCACAGACGCAGCTATTTTGCACGAGCCAGGCACTGGTTTCGCGGAGTAGCAAGGTAATTTGTTCCAGTTTGTTGATATGGACCTCCGCAAAGTAATGCCTGAATCTATTAATTATTCTCATTAATTTGTCCAGGAAATATTGCAGGTGCACGTTTGCTTGATTCAATTAAACAAGTCTACGCGGACGAAGTCGCGGGCAAAAGCTAGTACCTTAATATTTGTACTAATACTGGTTAATGGTATAGATCAATATCTATACCATTAACCAGTATTAGTCAGTACCAGTCAGGTTCACCAATGGTGAACCTGACTGGGTGTTGATAAAGTGCCACTCTGTTGTCAACGCTAGCACAAACGGCAGAATGATGCATAATTAATACAAACGGATCACTCACGTATTTTAAAGTCGAGAATTGCCCGACATGTTTCGGACCAGTCCGTGGTCCATAATCATGCAACCCCGCGGCGGTGGTGCGACATGTCGGCCAATTCTCGACTTTAAAATACATGAGTGATCCCTTTTATTAATTATGTCCGAGTCTCACGATAGTTTTATGTAAGAAAGAATGCATGTACTTGACGTTGACTGTCGACATATTTTAACGTTTATTTACGCTATTTTACGTCAAATCCATAGATTTTGCTGTTTCTATTAGCTTTTACGCTAACACAATGGCACCTAGCTTAGACACCCAGTAAAGTTAGCAGATATTAAATCTAAAGAAAGAAAGAAAGAAAAAATATTTATTGCCTTGATCTGAATAACTTCTTAAACCTATATAAATCAAACATTATTAAATTGCGGCAAGAGGAAAAATAAATAAATATTTTGAGTTTGAGTTTGAGTTTTGAGTTAAACAGCACAATGCTGGCTCCAGTTTTGAAACTGTTGCACAATGGTCAGAACAATAACTATCACTATCGCTTCTTCAAAGGATTGACTACGTTTTAAATCGTTGAATACATTAACTGATCCTATCAGCGCTATATGGCCCCGACATCGCAGTGATCGTTCGATGATATCGGTAATCAGGCGCAATCGAAGCGGATAATATTTAAATTAAAACAGCATGACGTGGAGTATGACATATCTTAGTAGGGTTCCCTCTTTATTTCTTTATTTGGTTTACGAAACTTGTGTTAAGAAAATAACTTATTTAAATTAAAAACCGACTTTTCAATTTAAATAATGTGCTACACAAAGAAAAATCTTGGCCTTTAGGACTCGAACCTGCAACGTTGGCCACGTGTCACTCTCTTCCCAAATAAGCCACAGATGCTCTGCCAGAGACTGCGTTTTCTTTTATTTGCTCTTTTTTTATTCATTACATTCATACTTTTAAGATAGAAGCATGACCTATTTATCAACGAAAGATTCATTGAAATCGGGAGCCTCACAAACAGATAGACAAAAACAGAAAAAGATGTACGGTCAAACGAGATGATTTTGAACTGCAACTGCGACTTTATGAATGTAGTGTCAAGGAAAATATTACATAATTTTAACCATATTTTTATCCTGTTTATGTCTTGGGTTATCTGTAAGTTGTCTAAGAGATAATAAACTGCTTAACAAGTGCTTTTAAAAGTACATATTAAAGTAGCCCAATTTTTACAAAGTCATTTTTTTTTGCGGTACTTTAACATTTGAAATATTAGTAAAGATATTGAGTAATTAAACAAATTTAATAACCCTACCTTCTGGTGGCAATCGGGCAATAAGTGTTTCACTATAGAAACCTGAATCAATTGATTCAGTATTTTCATCGCTTTGTCAAGCTGTTTCCTGATGACCAAATATTTAATACAGTCACATCAATTGAATCATTATAATCATCAATTCACTTATTATATTTAACCCGAGCTTGAACCCGCGGCTTCACCCGTGCGGGATTAGTTTAGCATTTACGGGATTCAACAAGATTTTACGGAATAAAAAGTATTCTTTGTTTCATTTCAGGATATGATCTATCTGTCTGCCAAATTTCATCTAAATACGTTCAGCTGTTAATGCGTGATCGAGGAACAAACTTAGAAACGTTCAATAAATCGCCAAACATACAGACATCCTAATAATAATATCCGAACATCATTACTTCCTCCTTTTATATTATACTAAATAAAATAGATAAATACCTTATAAACTAACATACATAAAAATATATGGACTAAAATACAATACAAAACAATAAAATAATATTAGTAGGAAAACAAGACTAAACTATTGAACTTATACATACCTATGTATAATATATTATAGGTACATCTATATATATAAAATTCAAAGTCCTGACTGACTGACTGACTGACTGACTGACTGATATATCAGCGCACAGCCCAAACCGCTGGACCTAGAGACTTGAAATTTTGCACATAGATACCTTATATAGTGTAGGCATCCACTAAGAAGGGATTTTTGGGAATTCCACCCCCAAGGGGGTAAATTAGGGGATGGAAGTTTGTATGAAAGTCCGTCAGTTTTGAAGTTAGGATCTTGAAATTTTGTTGTTAGGTATACGTAAAAAAATTAATTTATACGGGTCTCAGTGTTTTTGATAATTCCACCCCTGAAGGGGTGAAAAGGGGGATAAAGTTGTGTATGGAAAAGCCTACATTTTCACAGCAAAAATCACTACATTTATTATTTAGGCTTATAACGCAACGTGTATATCGAGTGCTATTGGAATTACAACCCTTAAGGGGAGAAGGGGGGATGAAATTTTGTATTTGAGTTGTTCGTTCACAATATTTTTGTATTGAAGTCAAAATAACGTGCGTGGTAACGTGTTATTACTAAGCCTCTATTGCCACCCGTATATCCGTCTGTCTGTCTGTCTGCCACGCGCAAACATGTCCTGACTGATTTGCGATCATCGTCCAACCGAAACTATTGAATCAAGAAAGCTGAAATTTGGAAATAAGGTTTATTTTATAACGTAGGCATCCGCTAAGAAACCATTTTTGGTATTTTTTACCTTTAGGGGGAAAACGGGGGGTGGGAGTTGAACTTTGTATGAAAGTCTTTGTTGATTGAAGTTATAAACATGAAAATTTTAATTAGAACTACTGATCATGAATAGCTTATAAGTATTATAACGTATTTCAGGATTTTTGCATTTTTACATTTAAAGGGGGAGAAGCGGGGGTGAAAGTTTGTAAGGACGTATTGATTTTTTTTAATAGGAGCTTGTAATTTTGAAATACAGCTACTTATCATAAAAAAATAATGACGCGTCACAGGGTTTTTGGATTTTCAAATTTGTAGGGGGAAACGGGGAGTAAAAGTTTGTATGGAGGTATCGGGTTTTTAATAGGAGCTTGAAATTTTGAATTTTAGATACTTATCATAAATAAATAATTATGTGTTTCAGTGTTTTATGACTATCGAATTTTAGAGGTGGGAAACGGGGGTGAAACTTTGTATGGAGGGGAGGTATCGGTTTATTCAAAAATAAGAAATTCAAAATGATTGTTTGTTTTAGGGTATTTGGATTTTTACATTGGAAGGGGGCAAAATGGACGGTGAATATATGAGAGGGAGTGAGAGCACTTATAAGTTTTTGATTCTAAAAAAAAAGATATTTGTTTTCTGTAGGCCACGCGGGCGAAGCCGCGGGCAGGAGATAGTTATAAATAAATAATGAGATATTTCAGAGATTTTAGATTTTTAATTTGAAGAGGTAACACGGGGAGGGGGAAGTTTGTATGGAGGTATCGGCGTTTTTTAAAGGTAGAAACTTGAAAATTAGAGCTATTGAGCATAAATGAACACCGCCGTGCTTAAGGGTATTTGGATTTTCGCAATTAAAACGAGAGAAACGGGGTTAAAACTTTGTATGGAGGTATGGAGGCTTTTTCGAAGATATAAACTTGGAAGACTTTAAGGGATGACAGTTAATGTTACGAAAACGAAAGTAATGGTGTAAGAGAAGTCAGAATGAAGAGGTTTCTGAATGTGTAATAAAGATTGGTAATGAAAGAGTTGAACAAGTGAAAGAATTTGTGTACTAGGTAGTATGTTTACTAGGGATGGAAAGCACGATGAAGACATTGAAAAGAGAGTGAAAGCGGGAAATTGGGAGCTCTGCGTGCTTTTGTGAGCAGCCAGAATGTCGCATCCAGTAACGTGAACAGCCAAACGTGCCTTTTACGACGTTCGGCTGTTCACCATGCTGTGTTAGTTTCCACGTTGATGTATGGAAATGAAAGCTGGGTTTGCGAGAAGAAGCATAGGAGTAGAATAAATGCCGTGGAGATGCGTTCTCTGCGTAGTATGAGTGGGATCAAGCTGACTGAGAGAGTGAGAAATGGTGTTATAAGAGAGAGGTGAGGTCTGAAAGAAGATGTAGTGACTAGAATAGGGAAACGAATGTAACGTTGGTTTGGGCATGTTGAACGAATAGATGAAAGGCAATTATGTTAGCAAATTTATGAAGGTGATGTGACTGACAAATTTGTGATGTCCTGAAGACAGGTCAAACCAGAAGTACACAGAACCGCCGAGCATGCATGAAGAGAGGAATGTGTGTGGAGGGAGCGAGGGAATATGCCAAGACCAGGGCAAATGACGTTCTGTGGTCTCTGCCTACCCCAAAGGGAAACAGGCATGAGCTTATAATAATAATAATAAAAATAAACTTGAAAATTAGAATTGCAGCTGCTCATCATAAATAAATAACGATGTTTCGGGGTTTTCGGATTTAGATGTCATTTGTTTTCTGTAGGCCACGCGGGCGAAGCCGCGGGCAGAAGCTAGTATTGTATAAGATTAAGTAAGTAAGGAAGGTTTAGAAAAAAAATAAAAAAAATGGTGGAAAATGTGTTTTTTCTGTCAACGTTGTAATCAGCGAGCGAATGAACCCCTTATCGGCTTATCGGCCACACCTTCCCGCGCTAGCTAATTATAATTACCGAATTACTGGCACAATCGCTGCGCCGGCGCCGCGCCCGGCCTTACCTACACTACGCCATACATAAATAAATGTCTAATAAACAGCGATAGTGTATTGGCGAATCTGATTGTTTTATCTATACACTTTATCTGTGTAATATAAAGTACAAAAACCAGTGCCTGGTATGTTTTTTTCAGAAGGGGGAGCAGTCACGGCAGAAAACTACCCCATAAAATTTTTAGGACACATAATTTTCATAATGATTGTTTATCATAATCCTCATTATTGGTCCTAAGAGGAAATCTGCTAAGGCCATTTTATTTATTCTTTTATTGAAAAGAGGGGCCAACGAACACATGGGTCATTCGACCCAGATAAAAACCAGCAACATTTAAAGTGTCGCGGATCCGTTGTCGACCTTTAGGCTTCCCCGCCCATTGTGCACCCGGATTTTTCAGTCCTGTACAAAACGCAGCAGACCAAACAAAAATATTTAAAATGTAGACAATTAAAACTATAAGAAAATCAAAATTGGATTGAAAATATTTTTTCACCAAGGATCGTCATAACACAAAACAAAAAAATACTTAAGTTATTTGTACAGTCAAGGAAATTAAAACACGTACCACCGTAGAACCTAGTCGAAGAGACATACGCATGACATTTGTATGACATAGCGTGGCGTTTAACCTAGGGTTCTAAGGTGGTACGTGAATATATTTCCCCTATTGTACCTACTTACTAAATAGATTAAGAACTCAAGTTTAAGTGAGATAAGCAAAGTAGCGGTATCATAGCCCGTAAGCAAGTTACTTATGGATATAAAAAGTTATCAAAGTTTTTCGGAACCGGTACCAAATTGATTTATCATTATCACATCACATGCTATCACGGCATGGCAAAACCTCTGACTCAACGCCTAAACCTAACTATAGTCACGAGTACATCAAAATAATCGGTTTCTCTTATAAAAATGATTTTAAAAATATTATAAAAAACCAATGGCAATTTTTAACATAAAACTACCGTGAGACTCGGACATATTAATAAAACGGATCACTCACGTATTTTTAAGTCGAGAAATGCGCGGGGGCTCATGATTAAAGACCACAGACTGGCCCGAAACATGTCGGGCATTTCTCGACTTAAAAATACGTGAGTGATCCGTTTTATTAATTTAAACAATGGCAGTGTAATAAACCATTTATTCGTTAAAACCAAAGTAACGTAACGAAATTTACATACACTAGCGATCGGCCCCGGCTGTGCACCGGTGCAATCAGGATGTATTCTACATAATGGCGATGAGAACCGTACCAAAATCCGTTGCGTGGTTTAGAAGGAGTAAGCGGCTAAAGACACAATGTGGACAGACAAATAACTTAAAAACTAACCTTAAAATGTTGCTTAAAATAAACTATAACTACACACAAAACAAGCCAATTGAAATTCTCTCTCTTAAAAATCATTGCATGATAGTTAATTTTGTCAAAGAATATCGACCATTTTGGTCTCATCAAATTAATGTATGTATTATGAAATTAGAGATTTACACTTGAAACTATAGAGTTCTTGAGTTTTGAATGTAAACTACTACTAACAGAATTTTATGACCCATAGATGGTCGAAATAAATAATTCTATTCTATTCTATAGATAAAATAACATGTGACTGATTTCAGGGCACTAAATTTGTAATTTAATTTCGTCCTTAAAATCTTAATGTCTTGACAAAACGAATGTATCTACAAAACGAAAGTAGGTAATATACATAATAATTACAAGGCAATTTAACGAGTAAGTTATTTTGTAACTTTTTATACATTTTTAAGTAACTGAAATCTAACATTTTATTCGAATGAATCACCCAATTTAGCATTCCGAGACCCACCCTAACCGCGCATGCCCGATATCACGATGGCCCATATTCTATCAATTGAATATCTTTTCTATATCATAATGCAAACATTGCTTTCCGAGAAACGTTGCAAATGTTATACCGCATTGAGTATGCGAGTTTAATTTATCGGTTGAATAAACATGATCGATAACGTCAGGTGTTTGTGGAAAAAATATGTGGGCCATGCGCGGGCGCAGGTGGCGGCGCGGCGGGCCCGGCTGATCGGTGCGCCGGCTCTGGTCTACGAAATCACGTGGACACAAGATACAGTTCACACTACACAACGACGTGAATTTTTTTACATAAAAATGGCAAACAGATTACCCAAATCTATACATTTATTGTATACACTTACCATCACGTGACCCACTTGCTTGTTTGTCTTCCTTTTTCATAAAAAAATTGTAACTTCCTACCCCCTTATTCATAAACGAGTCGTAAACGTTTGTTAGTTAACATTTTTATATCTTGATCTGTCATTGTGACGTTTGCCATCAAATGAAAGGAACAAAACATTTGTTAGCTTAAAAAAATTGTTAACTTTTTATGAATAAGGGGGCTAGTCTTATAGATAGGAGATATTAAGTAAAAGTAACATGAAGGGTTTGTAGATTTTTTTTATCTCGTCATAAAAACTGGTACTCAAAATTAGATGCGGTTTTCCCTTTAGTCCCATCTCGTAGCAGATTTGGTAGCTAGCTACGAAATGGGAAATGTGCTTTCCCATCTTGTAGCTAGCTACCAAATGGGAACGACTTTCCCGTCTCGTAGCCAGATTTGGTATCTTCACACGCACTTTGAAAAAGTTTAAACATATTGTTAATATTTAAGATAAAAAAAAACACAGGGAAGGGATAGGATAGGACTAAATGATTCCCGATTCGTAGTTAGCTTCGAATCAGGATTATTTCTGCCATTTGGAGCCAGCTACCAAAGCTGGCTACGAGATGGGACTAAAGGCGGTTTTCACAGTTGTATTGCTGAAGTAAACGTATAACGTAAAATCACGACACGCCGCCTAGCCGAGTCATTAATAAAACAGAAGCCTACTTTCACACGGGCCAGTTTTATATAATAAACGATGGAGTCAAATTACATTGCGCGGCTCGACCAGTCGATCGATCACATCGTACCTCGGTAGCCCGCAATGTAATACAGCTCGCATGCGAGAACTCGTACCATGTAATCGGCCCTTTAGTTGGTTGTCTGAATATATTTAGTGGTAATACTGTTGTCCAAATGACGGTTAGTCGGTTGCGTCCTTTTAAATAGAATCGCTTTGTAGAGACAGGAATAAAAAAAGCTTTAATTAATTTATTGTAGTTAAATTATACTGCCATAAAACATTAACATTGTTCATATCGATGAAAAATCCACAAAAACTTAATAAAATGCAAACTGGAAAAATTACACCGTGAAACTAAGCGAGGTAATTTGTCTCAGTTTGTTGATGAACCTCCGCAAAGTAACGCTTGAATCTAATTATATAAAAAATTGAGAAAATTTCGGAATTCCCGCCTGAAACAAAACAATCTTATTTAAGAAATCCTAAAATATATGTCGAAACGTTTACCTACCTACCTGATTCAATATTCAAAGTATCGCGTCTCAAGATAAACGAAGCATAAGTCGTTTATTATAAACTACATAAGCCGTAGATATGATGAGTAACGCTATCGCACTATCGCGGCTGTCATTTGCATAAACAACGCTAGACTGCGCAGGCGCAGGGAGTGGCCACGACTTTCCAATGACGTCATGCATATTTTAAATCATAGCTATTTATAAGAAACATAGTCGTACTAAATAGTTGTTGTAAGGTTGAAGTAGATCCGATAGAGTGCAAAAATAAAGTACCGTCAACAGAAACTCAAACTTAACGCCCAAAATTACTGGCATTGTTCGCGTACCTAGAATCTATTTTGCTACGGCAGTGTTTCTTAACCTGTGGTCCGCGGACCCTTGGGGATCCGCGAGCAAATGTATTGGGGTCCGCAGTCTTATCTATGGACCATTTGACAATCATAAATAAATGCCACCAAAAGTCTTGTAATCGCTACGCACGCATATTTTTTTATAATTTGTAGTACATACTAAATTAACGGTCCGAAATTTATTGCTGCTTTTTTTATAAAGGGGGTCCATAAAATTGTGCTTGATTTCCTAAGGGGTCCGTGGACAAAAAAAGGTTAAGAAACGCTGTTCTACGGGATAGCTGCCCCATATATTTGACAACTAATTGTCTTCGAAGTTGATGGCGTTTCACAGAGAGAGATAGTAAGATAACTAAGAACTCTAGACATTTTAACGTAAAAGACGTCACCCATTTTATAGCTCCATGGCTTTCGCGTATTTACGTACAGCGCCAAAATGGCGGTAATCTCCTATAGTCGACCAAGAAATTGCTTGACCACTTTTCGATCGTATTAGCAGGAGATAAGGTTGAAAAGTGGCTAAGCAACTACTTGATCGACTATGCATAAACTTTGACACCATGACAGTACAGTTCATATATCAAGGTTTTTTTTTCAATCTTTATTTATTTAGGGGCTTTGATCAAAGCTGAACATGTCAGCCCCATATAAATGAAGGTTGTTGTTCAGAAATGATTGAATGGACCACGACTCGAATAGGTCTATTCCGCTATCAATAATTTCTATTTGTTTTTCACCCGTGCCAGTGCATTAAATAATTAGTTATAGATATAGCCGATATATACTTATCACGGCGATAGTCACAAATTTAAATACTCTGATAAGTTAAGCCGTTAATTTAAGAAGTTGTATCTAATTATTTTTCCAATTCCAAAAACTGTTATCTAAAATCTTCGTAAATCATACAATGAATGTATACCTATCTTTTATTGTACAAATGATACCACGTGGAGAATTTAAAAACAATATGGCGCCCAGATCCTGAGTACCTAAATATAGCTCTTCAAACCTTTTGTTTTCTCCTTTTACAATTTATAAAATAACCTGATGGTGGGCTTAATGCCTTAAGGCATTCTCAACCGAATGCCTTAAGGCATTAAGGCCGCCAATTGCACATTATTTTCTAATAAATAAATAATTATATCTTTTTATTTATTTTTATTTGTATTTGTATTTTTTTCTCCTTTTTTTAATAAGATTATTGTAACTAACAAGCTATGGGCCTTGTTGTCTGAGAATAAAAGTTTTTTTTTATAATAAACATTGCTTTAGTTTAAAATATGTTAAAATGGGCTTTAAGTCCTAATAAACCTTTACCTCTAATCTTACATTTAATTACGCCATTCCCCGTAAAACATACGCGAAAAGAGTTGCCAACTTGGGACAGCAAAATAAAAATGACATACAATACAATTGAGGGATTCCCCGTAAAACATAAACGAAAAGGGTTGCCAGCTTGAGAGATTTTAATTCCCTAGTTTTTTATTTAAATAAAAAACCAATGTCACGTAACGCGTTGTTCAAACCCCCCTCCCAGCGCTGTAACGCATCGTAACGTTTTACAAAACTCCCCTTTCCCCAAATTGCGTTACGTTATACTTGAACATCCCCAAAGGTCCACAGTGGATTATGTTTCTAATATGTATACGCATAGGAGAGTAGAACATTGTTTCTTTTTATTAGGCTTTTAAATATTATGGTTTATTTGTTCGCTTGTGTCGAAAGTGTAAATAAACGTTTTTTCTTTGTTTTTTTCAGTAGTTGACATCATTGTGTCTCGTTTTTAGACGTTTGTTTCCGTATCTTCTTGTCAATTATGGGGTCACTGACAAAGACTGGGACCGCTACCTTACGACTGAATCTACAACGATGATTTCATAGAAAAAACAAAATTTCTGCCAATTGCATCACTCAGTTGTAGTAGCGGTGTTGGTCATACAAATTTAAATTATGACTTATAATTGGATATAAATCTACTTTGATAAATATTTATTAAGCCAAATAAATTAAATAAATAAATAAAAATGTCTATGAATTGATTACGAACACACAAACAAACCGCCCCTAAATGATATAAAACGATAAGCGCATACCTGACTTAAATCCATCAGCAATGTAGCCAAAACACGACACTAAAATCCAAAAGTTTTAATTCGAAAACACTTCAAAACCCCTAATCCAAACAATACAAATCCAAAAAAGTTTTTTTTTACTTTTTTAATTTATAGATCGCGAAAATGCGCGTGCGTCGCGCGGCGGTGCAGAAACGACGTAAGTGCCAACGTCCCGACGCCCGTGGGTGCACTGCGCGAGAAATAGCACACTCCTGCGCCGGCGCCGCCGATAACTTATCACGAACAATGGCACTTGACGCCGCGAGAAAATGCCTAATGAAAATCCTACCGATACCCTGTTTTCGTCCCGTGAAATTCGTCTGTAGCATCTCTATTATTGTTTTTTCAATTTATTTGCGAACGGTACCCATCCAATCATAAGATAAAAACTGCATTTTTGAAAAGTTTAGCTTGCATAAACGTTTTATTTGACCTTATGGGTTGTTTCTTGAAACTGTAAACTTTTAGTAGTTAGGTTAGCTTCACTTTAACTTCCTTAAAACTGTGAGGACATCCCTTAGATCAAATGATGATAAGAGCAAACTATACAGATACACACACAGACAGATATACAGATATTCGGCAAATATCATCACGGACTACAGATATTTATAAAGTTTACTTCAGTATTTAATATTTCTGGCACAAAATGAACTTGGGATCGTTGATTTCAATCAGTTGACCCTTCATGCTCATTTGCCCCCCTATTCCAATAAATAGTAACAAATTATAGAAATTATGCGAAACGAGCATTATGCGAAATATAACATCGGTACAATATGACCCGATACAGAGCCGATAAACAGCAGCTTATTAGACGATTAACGCTAACGGGTTGACCCCATCCAAATTGCCAGTATCCTCGCATCAACCCTGTTCAGCTAAAGAACCAATTACTGGTACGGCGTTACTAGCAATGCATTGCGCGCTACCGAGGTATGATGCGATCCATCGATTGATCGAGCCGCAATGTAATGCAATACGCATACGAGAATTCGCTCCATGTGGCCAGTGTTCAACTCTAAGCCAATCAGTGTCGAACTTGACGTGGAGGCATCACTCTGTTTCGCTCGCTCGTGTAAGCGCGCTAGAACGAGTCGGCACGCTGCCCCGAGCTCGACATTTATACTGATTTCACAAGGGGCAGAAAAGTGGACACCACAGTAATAATACAATTTGTGACGCTGAGACAGAACAGTAAGGTTGACTGGTAGAGAATGCCTTAAGGCATTAAGTCCGCCTTTTGTACATTTTATTGTTAATTTTGTGCAATAAAGATTAAATAAATAAATAAATAACAGTACTGTCAAGGCAGGATAGTTAATAGCCGGCCGATCAATATGTTTTCCCACCACCTTTTACGATCGACTGCATGTCCTATGACTGAAATGATGTGAATGCGAGAGCAGTGCCGTGAAGTAAGGACAATGCTGCTTGCGGTTGGTATTAGTTGCCTGATTCATATTTGAACGCCAACTGTCTTTCTAACTGACTTTCTGTTTAACTATTGTGCCTCAATATTCTGCCCTGTGTGAAATCAGCATTAGAAAATCACCCCCTAGGTTTTGTCCACACCAGCGGTAAAGTTGCTTTATAAGTGCTACTTGTAAGCCTAATCTGAATTAAAGTATTTGACTTGACTTGACGTGTGACTTGACTATGCTGGCCCCGCTGATGGCACATTGCGCGATAAATAACAAGAAAGTTATCATATCTTAAGCCAACAACTGGATGAGGTATATCGGTCACTATCACCGACAACGTACCTGCATCAACTAATAGTAATATTAAGAAAGTAAACTCGACCAAGTTAGTGCTTTGCCGGTTTTTGTTGCAATTCATACTTAATAAATACTTCGCGAACGCTCTTTGTCGCTTAGCTTTTAAGTATAAGTCCTTGACCTCGGGTGAAAGGCTTGAATGACGGAAGTTCGGCCCTAATGTGCTTTTTTCCCAACATGTTTGCGTGTTTACTGGCTTGCATGCTTGCAAACTAACTTGCTGCTTTACTTGCGCGCTAGCTTGTTTGCTTACTTGCCTACATGATTGCTTCTTTGCACGTTTTCTAGCTTGCATACCTTCTAGGAATGTTCATGCTTCACGCGTGCAAAGCTATAACATAATGTACTCCAAAATTTAAACAAAGTCAAAATATCTTTAATCAGATTAGACTTATAGGAAGCACTTCAATGAATGGATGAATGTCAGAAAATTTACTAATTTATATACTTGTTTCTTATCGTCACAATAATTTGTCATTTTAAATAATTTAGCACAACGTGCTTTAAATTTTTAATCCTCTTAGCCCTACCTAATTCTGTGATCTTGACCTTGACATATTACGAAGCACAAATAACACTGAACCTTAATGTATAGCAACCTAAATGTGTATGGTTGTAGTTAGGTAATTTCTATTAATAATTTCTATTCAAGAAGTGACTTTAGCTGTCATCGGAAATGCTATAGCAAATAAAATGAAGCGAAGTACATTGCTGCATTTATATAGATGGTAAAGTATCATGTAACGGTCCAAACATGCAATGTAAATCAAAAACGATCTTCGTCGACTATGCCGAGATGCGAACTTTAAGTTATCGCACTGTACGAGCAAAACTTGTTTTGTTTATGTTTAACTATGTTGTTTTGCTTATGTTTACCACCCTAGCTTTGTTAGGGTACAATCAGGATAAAAGGTATATAAAAAACTTCAGTAAAAAATCTCGAAGTAACAGTGAAAACCAATTCAAAATCCGCTGCGTGGTTTAGAAGAACGAAAACATAAACATCTCAGGACAATTCACACCAACTGACCTAGTCCCAAGCTAAGTAAACCTTGTGTTATGGGTACTAGACAACGGATATACATACTTAAATAGATATATACATACTTAAATACATATAACATCCAAGACTCAGGTACAAATATTCATATTCATCATACAAACATTTGCCCTTCCCGGGAATCGAACCTGGAACCTCTAGCTTCATAGTCAGGGTCACTAACCACTAGGCTATCCGGTCGTCAAGTACACAAAGGATTTAGGACAAATAGAAACGCATAGCAACTTTGTAAAGATAAAGATTTAAAATTATCAAATCGGGTTAATAACTCCCATCATTTTTCATCAATTTTGATTGCATTGTTTACGGTACTAAATAGTTATTTATCCCACGAACTGCGACAGTCGTAAGTCGCAACATGTTGTGCTAGCCGCGCACTGAGAGTACCCGCGTCAAAGCCAACGGCCGATATGTAACGTCAACATTGACGCACTGTCAATACTATCAAACACTTGTGACATTATTATTTAAATCCGTTTTCTAAGTATGTATTTATGACGGGGCTTTTTAATAGAGTCCACCAAAATAGTGCGGGTAAATACTTTATACACTGAATTTACATACACACATACACACATATATACCCATACACAAACACAGACCAATTTAATTTAGGATTAGTTTATACATATACTAAAGAACTTTATTTGTTCATCCATCATTTCTGGAAAATGTTCTAGCTAAAGAGGAGTGTGAACCCAGCCCGAAAAAGCGCTCCCCATACAAACGGCGATAACGTTTTCCACCCTGTAAACCCTAACCTATAGCAATTATTTTTTGGCATATTGTCATTATGCCCTAGAACTAGGTTTGTATGTTTTGATTTTTTAAATATACTTAATAGTTTCAAAAATATTGATGCTTTTGTGTTTTGTATGAAACTCCAAAAATGCAAATAATGCCAAACATATGAAGAATATTAAAAAAATCAAAACATACAAACCCAGTTCTAGGGCATCATGACAACATACCAAGAAATCATGGCAATAGGTCAAGGTTTAGGGGGTGGAAAACGTTATCGCCGTTTGTATGGAGAGCGCTGGGTTCACACTCCTCTTAAGAAGAGCGGGGTCTCCTGACACAAGTTTATAACTTACTAGGATGTCCCAACCTTACCGAATGTTTACATTTTAAGAATCTAGAAATGAAATAAAGTTTATTTATTATTATTATTTATTAATATCCGAGCGTTCTAACCGCCATCATTGCAGGCAACTACCGATCACACAATGTCGGTGTAGGCAACAATTATTCACAAAATTTCGAAAGGGATGGCATTAACTTAAAAATTATATCTCAAAGAAGATGCAACCGAGATTATCGTACGTGTTGTATATTACAAAAATCTCTGTGAGTGTGTCTGTTGTCAGTCGAGATATGTTGACCGGATTTTGATGCAATTTTTATTTCAAAACTAAATTGTTGCTACAAATTTCATTTTTTTTAATGCTTTTTTACTGTTGGCTCTTTATTATCGCATTGTCATTTGATAAATGCAGATCAGATTCTTAATTTGGAAACAATCCGATTACTGGAAGTTTGTTAAAATTTATTTGAAATATTTCTTCCAAATATATTAACTAACAGTTGAAGTTTAATAAAAGCTTGAACCTATAAATATAAATAAATATTTTTGGGACAATTCACACCAATTGACTTAGTCCCAAAGTAAGCAACTAAAGCTGCTTGTGTTATGGGTACTGGACAACGGATATTCATACTTATATAGATAAATACATAATAAAATACATACGACATCCAAGACATTCGTATATTCATCATACAAACATTTGCCCCTCTCGGGAATCGAACCCGGAACCTCAAGCTTTGTAGTCAGGGTCACTAACCACTAGGCTATCCGGTCGTCTAAATATACTTAATAATTTCTTAAGCATCTACGAGTAAAATGTCGAAGATAAGGTAAAATATTCATAATCTTGAAGCTTTAGAAGAAAAAACTCATTCCGTAACCAATTCCGGAATTACGTCACTATTTAACGCAATTAAGATCATTTGAGATTTTCATGGCGTATTTATGATTCTGCCGTTTCTAATTTGTAGTTTTTTATCGTGGTGCACTATGAATTTGAAGTTACGTTGCAGGTGATAGAACAATAAAATTCCGCCATTGATCCAAGCGTTTATTGGGGCGTAACAAACAGCTAATTGTAGGCAACCAAACCTCTAGATTTCTTTATACTCGTAAAATAGGAAGACCAAGAAGCAACTGGCCCTATTTCACCAAACAAACATAATATGTCAGGAGACAACGACAATTCAGTGTAAATTACGTAGGTGTTATTTAAGCCTGGCTTTACAAAAACTCTTCGAGTTACCCGGGAATGTCGAGTTGTCGTTGTCATATGTCACCTGACGGTTTTGCGAAATAGGAACCAAGTCCCTGTTTAATACATTTGTCAAGTGCCTAAAATTTACATAGTTGTCACATTTTATTATGGAAAAGCTAACGTTAATGTCGAATTGTAGCGACTGTAATGTTTACTCAAAAGTACAAGTCCATAATTATCGGATTATCAAGATTCATCTCACGCTCAAGATATGTCAAAAATCTTTCTCTGTTTGACATATCTCGACTGTGACTTCATCTCTACTGACATGGGAATTGCCCCGCAGAGCTATTACGAGATGCATTTCACCCATAAAAGGTAATAAACAATTTGCACGGTTTGTGTATTTTCGATTTTTAAAAGTAAATAATAGAAATTAACAAATGATAGTGAAGCCAACCCGAGACTCCGGGATTTCGAGTACTAGGACCCCGGGATCGTAGCCCATTTTCAATAGGTACCTGGGATCTCTTATCGCAACTTGACATTTACCTATTTCACCACTTTTAAATAACACAGGAAACTTTTCAACCTGCCCTCATAGTTCTGGATACGTTGTAGGAGCATCGACTGGTAGGTGTTGGTCGGGTGTCTTCGGTAGCCATCGGCAGACTTCGGCAGACACCGGCAGACATCGGTAGTCGCCAGTAGAAGTCACGAGCGGCCTGGAACATGGGAAGTGGTGTGTGAATCGCCGCGTCATCGAGTCTTCGTCACTTCACTAAATGTCGGGGAGGGCAGGGGCGTTCAACTATTTTTTTTACAAACTTTTATATTTAAATTACTCGCTTTCTTACTGGTTTGTGTGAGTGAAATATTGCAAGTCAGTTTTGACTTACTTCTAGAACAAGCAACAGAAAATCTTGTTTTAAAAACAAAAATTTTAACAATAAAATATAATTCATAGAGACCGATAACAACGAGACGGGTCAAGTTTAAAAAAAAATAGTTTTTATGACTTTATAACCAAAAGCACCTAAAGCGATGCAAAACTGTTCCAAATAAACCAATAAAAAATTGTAACTTCACTTTTGCCAATTTTTTAATGTACAGTAAAGAATTTGCATACGTATAAACATAGATAATTATTAATTATTCATATTAAATGAAAAACATTTAAAACTAATAGTTATTCCGGTACTTAGGGATTAGCAATTTTCAAGAATAGGCTAGGCTTGTTTTGTTTTGCACTAGATAAGATATCAGCTGTAATTTTAATTTGTTATTCAAAAGTGTTATAGATACTTATTATGATTGACTGATTAGGTACGAGTAACTTGTACTTTCAAGAGTAACAGTAGGGTACAGTCAGCCACAGAATTAGCTCAAAGTCAAAGTCAAAATATCTTTATTCAGATTCGGCTTAAGCACTTATGAATGTCATATAATTTATCACCAGTTCGAAAAAAACCTCTTATGAGAAGATACACACACTGCACACAAGCTGGACACTTAAGAACTTTGTCGTTGTAACGTAATACATGAAAGTTACTCGAATTCGTCACATTACTGCCAGCGACAAGGTACTAAAACGTTCAGCTACTTCTGAGGCTCACCGTACATACAGTATGACAACTATAGTTGTAAAAACCCAGCAATGAGAACTTGCGAATAATTAAGGTAACGGCCCCAGTCTTCGACAGTGCCCCATTAATTGACGAGAAAATACGGAAACATATACATGTAAAAATAAAAGACAATGATTTCAACCGCTGGTAAAAAACAATGCCACGCGTGTCAAAAATTGAGACAATTACCTTTTATGGTAACAGATGTCATGTCCAGCGTCAGTCAATAATGTTATGATGTGTATGATTTCAATTCTTCTTTTTTGTCTACTTCAAATATATTAACTAGCGATTTTATACGCAATAGTTCTTTTTATTTTACGTAATTCCTTCTGCATTTACTTAAGCAATGCACTGCACACTGTATATGAGCAACCATCATAATGACATGCAATACAAATAAATAGTGATTCTAAAGGTATTCGTTCTGAAACATCTAAAAAATAAATATAATTTTTTTTTTCAATGCAATCTTTTTTATTTTACATGAATTCCAAATAAAGCTGCATTTAAAAATTAACCAAAATAAAATAACATAAAACGTGTTAAGGTTGTCGACCACGGAACTGCGCTTGCGCCGTGTGGGAACGTTTCAATAAGTGGCGCGCAATCAGAGGCCAAACTACGCTAAAGCTACAAATAACGTGAAATGCCATAATTGCAGGGAACCCCGTAACGGTGACTCGTTAGTTAGCTGCGCGTGAGCAGCGGTGATAATGATTTGTAAATATGGGAGAGAAAAAAGTCTACAGTTTTGCCAATTCTCAGTTTGCATTTTAGCGGTTGTGGTCACGAGCAGAAGTAACTCTATTTTTTATATAAAATAAGGCAAACGAGCAAGTTTCATCATCACTCATCTGATGGTAAGTGAACATCACCGCTCATAGACACCCGCGACACTAAGGCGATTGCAGATGCGTTGCCAACCCAGAGGGCTAATATGTCCTCTTTGTGTCAGTAATTTCATCAGCTGTCTTACTTGCCGAAACACAACAAGCACTGCTGCTTTTTTATTTTTATTTTTTGTAAAATAGGAAGGCAAACAAGCAAGTGGGTCAGCAGATGGCCTGATTAGCGAGCCATACTGACATATATACAACCTTTGCTTTACTATCTCTCCTAACGTTCTTCATGCATGCTCGTCGCTTTAGGGTACTCCTCACTTCAAAAGCAAATTTAATCAAAACTTATTTAAGCTTGCCTTTCGCTTTCTTGACAACCCAGACAAGTGCCTTTTTAACAATATTTAGCACTAATACCAATCTCCGCTAGATAGCGAATGCAGCGAAGACAAATTTATAGCGCGCACAATAAAATGGCGTCGTAAAAATATTACTGCACCCCTCCCCCCCCGCGCCCCCTCGCGCGCTCCCGCGAGAAATAACACACTTTGTCTCGGCACATGCATGTGGGAAGGTTGGCGACGTCTGCCCATCTTGGATAAGATGGATTTGACTATAATCTACGATATATTTAAGAGATCCGTTAATGACTGACTAACTAAACACATCGCAAATACTATAAGAATTTTTAGTGTTAAATTGCTCTTACAATTTGCATATTTTTTAATTTAATTTATATATGCTTACGTAATCTACTTCATTATTTCATTAAGTGAAATTTCAGTGCCCTTACAGGCTTTATGTTGGAACATGTTTATTTTTTAAGATCTTTGTAAAACCATATAAGGCAATAAATGTTATGACTATGGCTATGCTATAAAATGAAACCCAAAATCAAAAATTGGGGTTTACAAATGATATTCTTTGATGCCTGGAGTGGTCGGGCCTTGATCGGCCTTGGTCTGAAATTTAACAGGCGACAAGCCTCTGCACCTCTTGATATTGCTTCTGATCCGAACATAACGTTAACCAATTCATATCATTTGTAGAACCTTAGTTTTGATCCTGTATTCTATATCACAGATCAAACTGCTACCGCTGCTGCTGCTCCAGACCTTTCACTCGTCTACAAAACGCAGTAGCAATCTCCTTCATGCCGCGGTATCCTGTGAGTGTGGTACCGAGCCAGCCCATTCGTACTGCAACCAAAGCGCAAGGCTCTACCACTAGACCACTACGTCAAGATCCCTCTTCTCTCTTCCCTTTTCGTATCAAGGGTTAAAAATACAATCCATGAGCACACTTGTTCGTACCTCCGTCCTCTGTTTCGTTACGATATTGTGGCTTAATCTGGACCCGCCGTTTACTGCTGATAAGGAATCGTCGCGGGGAACGGGACATCGTTACCGGGATTGCGGCATGATGGATAGGCCGTTTGCGATGAGCCGGGCGCTGCGGCCGCTAAGCCTTCCGCCTGATCACAGTTTAGCACCATCTGGAAAAGATAAGGGAAACATCAAAATCGACTTTCGAGGCTTCGGCTGTGTTGACAGCTTGCCTACAGCGACTGACTTCAATGCTAGCCAGGGTACGCCATATACTTAACTTACATCTACTAGTGACAGGGGCTAAATCACAACAAATACAAGTGCTGCTATTTGTCACATTTTTCTATAAATATTTATAATTATCTGAAATTGCGGATGGTAGGACCTTGTTCACGTTCCGCCTGGAACTCTAATCCAGCCGCTAAGCAACAGTGCTTGTGCTGTTGTGTTCTGGCGTGGAGAGCAAGACAACGGGTAAAATTACTGGCACAAGAGGTATTCCATCTTAGACCTCTGGGTTGGCATCGCATCTGCAATCTCTTTGGTGTTGCGGGTGTCTATGGGTGGTGGTGATCACTTAACATCACGTGACCCACTTGCTCGTTTGCCTTTCTATTTTATAATGTATAAAAAAGACTGAGACTGTACTAAGTTTATGGTACCTACAAAAAGTCTCATATCTCTTGTAACAACAGACATTTAGTTTTGAATGCAGCCCCCAGCCGCCCCCTGCGCCGCCATAAATACTAATTGGGGCTGATCATGCAAAACGCCTCCTCCGGCCTGCACCCTCGGTAAGGTCGGGGGCACAGTGGAGAACCCGCTAAGAACGAGCGCTTACTGGTAGATGCCCTAACATGACCGGCCAAGTTTCGTTTATCCGAGTTTATCTCTATGGGCGTCCCTTTCTTATGAGTCTTATGACACAATTTTTAAAGAAACGCTGTGAGGGATATGCTTAAAAATTGACTATCAGTGAAATGTTATAAGCGAAAACCGGCCCACATAAAATGGAGTCGCGCGCCGAGAGGATAACAAATCACAAATCATGACGTAACATATTTGTAATTAATAGATTGAGGCCTTACTATAAGAAGGCGATTACAGAAGTATATATGTAAGACCCATCATTTGACACATGACAACACCCATATAATGTAAATGTGCATTATCCATTGAAATTATAAATAAAATATTCAACAGCTTTTGAGCTTTACAGACACCTAAAAGCTATGTATATGCTCTTTTAAGGTGCAACTAAGTGGTTATTACATTTATTTCTATCGTAATAATAAAGTATTTCGTACTAAAAACTCAACACGTAAACAGTTACATATTAAATCTTTTTTTTCTTAAACTTAGTGTAGTGACCAAGCTCTTCGTTTTGATTCAGATAACATTTTCGTAAATTTGTTGAAATCGATTAATTTATTACAAAATCAAAAAGATATCAAATCATTAAATCAAACATTAAAATGAACCAAAAAAATCCCCATGACTAAGAACGCGCCCTTTTTAACCGACTTCAAAAAAAGGAGGAGTATGTTCCGCAATTACTCGAAGACGGCTGGACCGATTTGAAAATTTCTTGTTTTGATTGAAAGGGTATACTTCCAAGTTGGTTCCATTGTCATCAGGTCACGATCTGGTGGTGGGATCCTGGAGAAATCGAGGGAAATCTTTAAAAAATGCACACCTGTAGCGATTTGGATATTTTTTTTATAGTAACTTGTACTTTTGTTCTCGGAAAACTGGAACTGATAGTGAATACAGACGGCCTCTGAAACTACTCAATAATAAGTAGGTATTTCACGGGTGGCGATACGCGCGGCTATTTTAATATAGTTGCTAAGCAATTTATGCTAATTGCAATGCATTTGGTCAAGTGAGGCTGATGGTGAAGAGGTGCAATTTTTGAATCTCATTAGTTGACTAAAGCTCATAAAAATGGCCTAATCTCTATGGAAAACGGCCAGTTTGTTGGTGAGTTTTAGCCACCCGGTGAGATTTAAAAATCGCACTCCTGGAGAACTCCTCAAGAATTAACGTCCCTGCATAGGGAAAAGCAATATTTTGTAAAGGGTGATGAGCAATTGACATAACCGTGTAAGTTAGATAAACAACCAGACTCACTAAAAAGAGAGAAATGGTTTTATTCATCGAATTTTGAATTTTCAAAGCATAGATTTTTGCACGAAACAATATCAGATTATGGTACCAGTCCGGGCGGAACCTGCACGAAGTTCTATCGCCTTAACTCAGATAAAAATATTTTTTTAAATCGTCACTATAATCGATTGCAATAATCTGCTACCCTTAGTAATCGGTAGATACGTTAATCGCCACGCCTTAGCCTCATCACTATAAACATCAATGGACAAGTCTCAAATATTGGGTCTTACATATATTATTCTATAAAGGCATGAAACATAAGAAAAAAAAAACTAAATTTTTTGTTTTTAAATATTTTAGAATTCAAATAAAAACAAATCAAATTGTATTATGGAAGTAACCATATAAACTCTCTTACTATTATAATAACCAAGTACTATTTAATTTTACACCCCATACATTTATTAGGAAAATTATGACGCCATACCTATGGAGAAGTTGTATAAAGCGTTTTCTATTCGCAATATTTCAAGCCATAGTAGTCGGAGACACAAACAAAAAATACAGTTTCTCTTCTTTTGACGAGTTTTTAATTATGAGAATCTAAAAATTGTGGTCATCATGCGCATTGTAGGATTAACCATAATTCAACAAACTGGAACAATACCTTGCTACTCCGCGAAACCAGGGCCGGGCTCGTGCTAAATAGCTGCGTCTGTGCGACACATATATGTTCATGCAAAAACCCACCCTCCCCCGCTTCCACACGAAACAACATATATCACACAGACTCAACTACACACCACCACCACTAAACACTAAAACTACACGATCGACGCGCGTTTCGCCTCTATACGAGGCATCATCGAGATCGAACAGTACGACCGTTCGCTACTTGAACGAATGGCGTACTCATCAAACATAATTTTCATGATATTTCGTGATTGCCTACCTACTCGTATACGTAGATTGTGTTTAAAAATTACCTAGTGTACTCAGAGCTTTATCCTCGAAACAACGGCTATACAAGAACGCTGTCTCGGAAATAAAGTCATAATTTGTGTGTGTTTTCGAACGAGATGAGTCGTAAGCGACCCGCGCCCTCAAAATTGTAGCACGACCAAATACAATACACCTCCCTTCGATCACTGCCGGTGTTCTGTAGGGCGTCTTAAAGTCGGTCGTGTTATACCAGCTCCCTTTACTGGCCATATTTATGGACGGTCCTCGGACACTTCGTTTTTTACGATATACATAAAAGCTGCCGTGAAAGATTTACGCGAAATATATTCCGGCTAATGCTGATTGTACCCTCGCGGATAATGTTATTGCGCGATTGTGCGTAAATCTGCCGAATGCTTATGTAGAATAAATCGGGCTCTATTTGTGTCGAGTCGCCGTAAATCTCAAGTATTGGTGACGAGCTTAGTCTCGCCCTGTAGCGTTGCCTGCACCTCGCTGTTTTCTGAAATCATTGTATCTACAATCTCCGTTTACTTTTTTTGGTAACGGTTTTAAAATCTTTCTTAGTCAGTCGTTAGTCAAGAAGATATTATTTTTGGGGTGTGTTATAAAATTAATGACTATAACTTGGACACGGATGTTTGGAAATAATTCCTACTTACACTGGCGATCCCTGGCTCCAAATAATGTAAGATACTATGTTAAATACTTAAAATCTAAATAAGCAACATTGTGATATTAGTTTATTTGAAAGAGTTACAACCCGTTGAGTTTCCTGCTGGTATCTTCTCATCAGAGGTATTTCACAACCGGTGGTAAGTTTTCTGAAATTCATAAGTGCTTCCTGTAAGCTTAATCTGTATAAAGATACTTTGATTTTGATGTTGATTTCATTACCTAAGAGCTATCAGGAAACCATGGACACTTATATGACGAAATACAAATGCATAACTGCACTGTCACATAAGGACTTACTTCCAAAGTGCGATCATTGATATATAATAGCATTTTTGTTTTGGTTAAAATAACCATCAAACTCTTTTGAAGGTTTCTTAGTAGAGTGATGTATTTGGCGTGTTCATGATATATCTATTATTAGGAAGCAGATACGGGGAAGTGAATTAGACGTGATCGCCGGGCGACGGCGGCGCGATCAATTTTTTGATACGTCAGTCGCCGGCCGGTCATTTCTTGCGACAACATTTGATTCCGGCAAATCGAATCTGTCCCACAATGCGGCCGAAATGGAAAGCAAACTGGGACCCAAATAAATATTCGTTCTGGCAACAAGGACTCGCACAATTACTCGGGATGGAAAACCTTAGATAAACAAAATCGGAAGTGCCCGGGGGAGGTTTTTTCGTAAGAACAGAAAAAGCGGACGCAAACACACGGATGTTGCGAGTTTCGAAAGTCCATTCGGTTTATTGACGCAGGAGGGGGTGGAGACCCCTCCCGGCGCGGTTTACAATAAATTTCAAGCGGAGAATATGTTAGCAATATGTAGGGCCCGAGCTACTCCGCGCCAGGGCTGCCACAGAGCAAAATTTCTCGCCAATTCTCATGAAATAACAGCGCGTAGCCACTTTTATTTTATCAAACTTCACTATAAATTATGACTCACAAAAATGTGGTAGGTACGAAACATGATTATTATGATGTAAAACTGCCATTGTCTGAATTTCAAATTACACTTATTCAAAACATTTCGCTGCGATCTTATAATTAAAACAAGTCATGGGAAAAACACAATATCCATTTTCAAACATTACAAAGCTACATTTTCATACAGGTACCTACTATACAGTAATATTAGGTCCGATTTAGTATTTAGCGTAGTTCCTGTTAACCTGGATCAGTTAAACCAAACACTACATTATTGGTAGTGGTATTGAGTAAGAGCCCTGGCACCAGGCGACGTACATGCTCTTTATTTTCTTCAATTTCCATAAAAAAGAAGTAATAAAAAAGTGTTTTTATTGGTACTCAGTTTTCTGTACCTAACCCTTTGGAAAATAGACGTGACTCTATTTTATACGAAATATGTAATTTAAAAATCATACTATTTCGCTGACAAATCATAAATCGTATGTTTTTTGCAAATCAGGAGCTTCACGAAAGTATCGTAAGTTGAAACTGGCAGCCCTACGCACCAATCACTCTGGCCACGACTTCGTTTTTAAAATCGAGACGTTTCACTCCATTCGGAGGGCTGCGCACCCGCATGCCTCCGAATGGAGTGCAATGTCGCGACTTATCAAATTTGTTGTCGAGTGCCTTTACAGTTTTTACATTTATGGGTTAGGGTGAACGTGGGAAGTTATTGAAGTTATTGGTGAATTTTAAGGGGGAATAAGCTTAATGTTACTTGAAGGTAAATTTGGTTTTTATGACTTTGTTAGGTGTAAAAATAACCTATTTTACTGGTCCAAGTAACGACCGTTAGTTGTAGCGTTTTTGGCGGTTTATATCCAATGGATATGGTATTGTTTCTTCAAAAAAATGCTATGGATTTTATATCTTCCTCTGCTTTCAAGTCGGTACTTTATTGCTCCTGGTTCGGTTGTAATTGACTTTAATAAGTACTAGGTTTTTCATTACAGTGGAAACCAAACCGTTGCAGAAAACTCGTTCATATAAAACTTAACCACCTTTTAACCTGTTACGTAGTAGGCGCAATACAAGGCGAGCATGCAGAGCCGGGTTTACCTCATATTAAAAACTCATATAAGCATGCCCTAAGGCTTATTCGACTTTTCGATTAGAATGCAGAACAATTTATTTTATCGCAACGACTGCGGCGCATTGTAGAATAACATTTCGTCTAAGGCTTAAACTTGCAGTTACAGTTTACAGGCCTTTTCCTGGTTTCACGCTCACGATCAGTGTTCCCTTGACCACGCGACCGACAAAGGGCTTTAGCTTAAAATCATCAATTTTGTTTATGAAATAGGAAGGCAAACAAGCAAGTGGGTCACTTGATGGTAAGTGATCACCACCGCCTATTGACACCCGCAACACAAGAGATTGCAGATGCGTTGCCAACCCAAAGGTCTAAGATGGAATACCTCTTGTGCCAGTAATTACACCGGCTGGCTTGCTCTCCACGCCGGAACACAACAGTGCAAGCACTGCTGCTTAGCGGCAGGATTAGAGAGCAAAATGGTGGTAGCGATCCGGACGGACCTTGCATAAGGTCGTACCCGTAATGTTTTTAAGTAAATCAAATGATACTGTCCCTTCAAGTTAATCTCGTTTCAATGTACAATAATCGTGGAAACATCAAAACATTATTACCATATAATTCACCACAAAAATTCGACTGAAAAGCAGTCCCCCAGTAAAATATGAGGTGTAACAACGTTATTACGAGGGGGACTGCAGCAAGCTAGGCCTCCCCCGCGGGACTGCCTGTGGGGGCGATTTATTGCTCAACCTGCTATTTTTTGTTTATGAAGTTGCTACGACTATTTGTATGATTTATTTGTGTTGTTAAATATTACCGAATAACAAAGTCTGATAGATACTGAATGATAACAAGTGGTGTATCACAAGTGTAGAAATCACTTAAAAAACAGAAAAGTGCAGAAAGTACGGGGTTCAGCGAGGGGGATCTAGAGGTTGGCAACGGATCAGCAGTACTTTCGTCGTCTCTGGTGTCCATGGGCAAGGATGATCACTTCTGTTATATATATATATCCTTTTTAATTTACCTGCTCTTCATATCTCATGTCATGTTTTGGTTGCCGAGTTACCTTGGTGTTTATATGTCATCTGCCACTTAATAAATTTACTATCTTCGGATATCTAATGGATTTATCACTGGCGACGAAATGAACCCATTCGACGTAGCCAAAGCCCGCCGGGCCCGGGGAGTGCTGCGCGGCATACTTACAAAGACGCAAAATATAATTTTGAGTCAAGAAAGTTTCAACAGTGATGAAGTAAACGTACGTATTCAATCCTTAACGGACAACTTACAAAAATTTCAAGAATTACAATCGAATATAGAACTAGAAACTGAACTGGAGAATATTAATAATGAAATAGAATATAGACAAGATTTTGAAGAAACAACAATACAATTGAAATTAAAATTATTGAGTTTTAAAACCAATATTGAGTCCCAAGTTTTCTTGAGTGCATCAAGCAATGTTGATGTTTCACCTCCTGTTACCCAACTTCATCATGGTATACCTAAATTTCAATTTCAACCTTTCAATGAAGAAGAATCCATGAACAATTTCATTAAACGACTTGAATTATATCTTACCTTGAATAACATTTCTGATCCGAAGATTAAGACCTACACGTTCTTATCATCCTTGCCTCCGCGCCTCCATGAACAAATTTATGTATTGTGCTCACCAGAAAACCCTACGACAATGCAATTTGAAAAACTAGCACAAACGCTTGAAAACTTTATAGACCCGAAACCCAGTATCTGGGTATTGCAACATAAATTTATTATTAGAAAACAAAATACAGATGAAACTATAGCGCAATATGCATCAGAATTAAAAAAGTTGACCTTAAATTGCGAATTTCAATGTCAAAGCTGTAAAAAACCTATATCAGATAACATCCTATGCTTGCAGTTTATAAGAGGTATACGGGACGGGGATATTCGCACAAAAATTCTCCAGGACAACAAAACCTCGACCTTTCCAGATCTGATTCAATTTGCAACAGCTATTGAAATGAGTAAATCTGAAAGTAAACTCCTAACAAACATGGAAAACATCGAAAGTGACACTATGAACAAAATTACTGCTTCAAGACAACAGCGTTACAACTTGCCATCGAATAACCGACCGGACGTTATTACTCTTAAAGATCTGAAAGGAAAGTGCTACAGATGCGGCCAAAGCAATCATAGAGCCAACGAATGTGAACATATTGCAAACATTTGCCATAGATGCAACCGAAGAGGTCATTTACAAAAAGTTTGTATGCAACGCAACCTAAGCAGCCATCCAAAAGACCTAAAAGAAATCGATTTGGCAAATGAGACACACTCAGGAGTTAATACAAACAACCAACTTGAACTCAATAGCTCAAACGTTTCAGTCGAAAGCTTATGCGACATTCATTTACTGAGAACGGAATCATCAGACAAATATACAATTACCTTGGAAATCAATACAAAAATTGTGAAAATGGAATTCGATACAGGAGCAGCACTTTCATCCATTTCGCTTAAACAATATAAAGAACTGAAGTTTGAAAACAGAATTTATAAGACTGACATCAGGTTAAAAACGTACACGGGAGAAATAATAATCCCGTTTGGAGTCATTTATGTCAAATGTAGATATAATGGTCAAAGCTTCAATGGAAAACTATATATAATCGACCAAGATGTCGATGCAATTTTCGGAAGAAGCTGGATGAAAGAATTTAAACTAGAACTTGCTGACGTGAAAACTGTACAGGTTGAAAATCCATCCAAATTGAAGGAACTCCTTAAAGATTTCTCAGAATCCATTTTTAAATCTGATCTTGGAAAAATTCCGAACTTCAAAGGTCATCTTAGTCTACCTGCAAATACAAGGCCCGTATTTATAAAACCAAGGCGAGTACCATATGCTTTAAAACAAAAGGTTGATGATGAAATAGAAAGACTCTGTTCTTCTGGCGTAATTACCAAAATCGATCAAGCGGAATGGGGGACACCTATAGTACCAATCGTCAAGCCCAATGGCTCCATTCGATTGTGTGCTGATTACAAGGTAACCCTAAACAAAGTTATTAAGGATGAACAATATCCCATACCGATTATCGAAGACATTCTATCAGAAATGAATGGTGGTCAACTATTCTGCACCCTCGACATTAGTCAGGCCTATTTACACATGGAAATGGACGAAGAAAGCGCATTACTACAAACCTTAAGCACTCATAAAGGAATTTACAAAGTTAATCGGTTGATGTTTGGTGTAAAAACTGCCCCAAATTTATGGCAAAAGTTTATGGACCAACTATTGCAAGGAATAGAAGGGGTAAAATGTTTCTTTGACGATATAATAATACAAGGCATTTCCATAGAACAATTATTAAATCGCCTTAAACAGGTATTTCAAAAACTTCAAGACTATAACTTGCGATTAAACAAGGATAAATGTCAATTTTTTCAACGTAGCATAAATTATTTAGGTCATACGATCGATAGTAATGGATTACATAAAAACAAAGAAAAAACACAGGCTCTCATGAACACGGAACGCCCTGCCAACGTAAGTGAATTACGTACTTTTCTTGGAATGGCTAACTATTACAACAGATTTATACCAAACCTTGCCACCATCACGAACCCTTTAAACCAACTCCTGAAGAAGGGTGTACCATTTCAATGGTCTGATGAATGTGAAAAAAGTTTTAAAGCTATTAAGACTGAAATCTCAAGTGAAAAAATTCTTATTCATTTCGACCCTAGAAAAACTCTTACTCTAGCAACTGATGCTTCACCAACAGGCCTCGGAGCGGTTTTATCTCATCGACTACGCGATGGCTCCGAGAGACCAATAGCATTCGCTTCCAGAAGTCTTACAGTAAGTGAGAAAAAGTACAGTCAGATTGACAAAGAAGCTACGGCCATTCACTGGGGTTTAAAAAAATTCTTTCATTATTGTTATGGAAGAAAATTTGTTCTCATTACGGACCACAAACCCCTCACTAGTATTTTCCACCCCCATAAGACTCTTCCAGCAATGAGCACCATGCGACTATTTCATTATGCACATTTCCTATCCGGTTTTGATTACGATATTGAATATCGCACTTCGGCTGCAAATTCTAATGCAGATTATTTATCAAGATTTCCAACTGAAAGAACACCAGAATACAAAATAGATCAACATTCCGTTTTTCAATTACATCAAATTCACAACTTATCAGTGAACTTTCAAAAGATCGTTAACGAAACACAAAACGATCCGGAATACCAGTTAATTTTACATGCTCTACAGACAGGAAGAAGTTTAAGGCAACTTGGCTATAATGACAATGAATTTACATTACAAGATGGCTGTATTCTTAAAGGCATCAGAGTCATGATTCCAAGCCCCTTACGCGAAGCCGTACTAAACGAACTTCACGTCGGCCATCTTGGTATTGTCAAAATGAAGCTTCTAGCCCGAAGTTTTGTCTACTGGAAGAACATTGACAGGGATATTGAAATCAAGGCAACATCATGTAGAGCATGCAGACTAAGTCAAAATGAACCAAAGAAGGTACCGATCCACCATTGGGAGGAACCAACTCAGCCATGGCAACGAATCCATATTGACTTCGCGGGCCCCATTGATGGATACCACCTTTTTATACTCATAGACGCTTTTACAAAATGGGTAGAAATTATCCCAACAAAGACAACGACCAGTTCTTGGTGCATCAGCAAGCTTAAGGAAATTTTCAGCGTTTTCGGATTCCCACATATCTTAGTGTCCGATAATGCACGCCAATTTACCTCAAATGAGTTCACGCAATTCCTTAATAGCAGCAGTATTTCACACAGAACATCAGCACCTTACCATCCAGCGTCAAATGGACAAGCTGAGCGTTGTGTTCAGACGGTGAAGAAGCTCTACGTAGCATGGAACAAAACTCTGGGACCCTCAACGATAAACTTTACCTAATAAAGACACAACTAAGGCGGACCCCTAATCAATCAGGTCGTAGTGCATATGAACTGATGTTCAATAGAGATGTAAGAACGACCCTACATGTAATGCTAGGAGAGATCCTCCCACGCATTCCAGCAGATAATGTTGACTCGGTTGTTAGAAAGGCTTTTAGTGAGGGCGAGAGGGTACAAGTCCGCAGCTACTCGCATCCACACAAGAAGTGGGAGTTCGCCAGAGTAGTGGAGAGGCTAGGTCGCCTACACTATCGCGTGACCACAGACGGGGGCGAGAGCTGGCGCCGCCATGCTGATCAGATGCTGCCAGCTGCCGGAGTCCCTCCAGCTGCTAACTAAGGGCGGAGACCTGTTATATATATATATCCTTTTTAATTTACCTGCTCTTCATATCTCATGTCATGTTTTGGTTGCCGAGTTACCTTGGTGTTTATATGTCATCTGCCACTTAATAAATTTACTATCTTCGGATATCTAATGGATTTATCAACTTCCTATGAGGTAACCCCCCCATGCTTGTTTTTCTGCCCTTTTCATAAAAAAAGAGTTGGCAAAGAAACTTAGTCTAGCATCATGATCACGACAGTAAGAGAAATAGTCAAATACCGTACACGAATTGGTACTATCGTTTTACGAAATTTGAATCGACTGTAATGCAGAAAACAAAGCTTTACCTGCAACCCCACGACAAAGACCGACGCTATCAAATCCAACCACAGAAATCACCGACATTCGAATACCTATTTTTAACAAAAAACTATTTCTTTAACGACTTGTTTGCGAAAAGAAAGCTCACGTATAACAAGAAATACAGAACAAAAGTTGCGGACGAGAGCTTACGAAGCAGCCTTGCTCATTACGCGACGAGGCAAAATTCCACTCTTTATTTATGAAATAAAAATGAAAACATTTCTACGGAGAGACGAATGGCCGCCGCGGGCCCGGCCCCTCCCGCCGCCCCCACCGGGCGGGCGGCCCCAGGGCGGGCGTAAAGTGACAGTGTTATATCATTTGAAAGTGTTAGATTGTGTTGGTTTAAATAATGGGATAGGTTTTAGATTGTGGGAGAATTTTAAAGAACTTTAAGTGACTTGTCTTCTTAATATATACTGATTCTATAATGATTCAGAAACAATTTGTAGATACAATAGAAAACGTCCAATGCTTTGAAAGAAGTGTGGCGTTGCTTTGTTCAGAAATAACAACAGCGTATACATCTTTAGTTAAGCAGTTCGTCCTAGTTAAGGTTTTTATGTATAAGGATTGTTGAAATAGTACAAGAGACTAAATGGAATTCCAATAAATTATTTGCTTGTGACTTTGCAGAACTAAACATAATTTGTATTTAAATTAGCTCACGGCGCGGTCTGAAGAAAACATGAATTATTTAAAACATTTCTTTTGAACGTACCCCAATGAAAACATTACATTGCTTGATAACTTTTTCTTACGTACTAAAATAATTGTATATTAAGTGCTTACCTAAAAATAAAGGTGCACCAAGGTTGAAATAATAGCTACATATGGGATACTAATTAAGTTTATCGGGACTTAAACGCGATAATAAACTGTTTATTTATTTGCCTCGACGTTGACGTCGGTGTGAGCATTGTGTGTCGGCGTGGTGATATGACAATTAAAAATAAACAAAACCAAGTGCGGGTAGTTCGTAAAACTCGCGCGGCTAAACAGCGGTGATACCCTCCACTTCAGTCTGCTCGTGACCACGGCCGCTGCAATGCGGCCGAAACGTCGAGGTAAATAAATAAACAGTTTATTATCGCGTGTAAGTCCCGATAAACATAATTAGTATGTGTGTATATATGGGATTATCGTAACCAGTATTTTTATCTAGCTATATTTTTTGTGTAAAGTGATATCTTTTAGCAGAACGTAAAAAAAGTTAATACACATAAATCCCAGTCCCTTTATACAAAAATCTGTGAAACGGATGATTTATGCATGAGTTATAAAAACCCTATAGTTATAAATAACCTCGAGTCACCTAATCCCGTTTGTAATCGTATCACCCACCTAGTTAAGACTAAAACGAAATACAAGTTGTTTGAACAAAAAAATTATGTTTAATATTTAATTGCCCAGCGGTTAAAATACCTATTCACGTGTAATATGCAGACGAAATCATATTAACGCACACATTCGACATTCCACGTCCACATTGCTTATATCCGATACTACCCACAACTACGTAGACGTATAGAACTGAACGACGTCTAAGATTCAAGTCGGCGACCAACACAATCGGTCGTATAGAGGTGTAATTATAGTGTAGTTTAATTTCGCTACAGCCTGGGCGAGGGGGGGAGAGGGACCGGAAAGATTTTTCAATTACCAACTTTGTGCCGTTCGCTCCAATCTCAGGGTACAGAGTATGCCAGGTTTCAGAGGGTCCTGCTTCATCGCCGAATCAAATTTGGCAGAATATCATTTCGCCGAATTTTCATTTCACCGAAAGTTGTCCATTAATGAAATATTAACATTTTCAAGATATCTGATGCATGTTTTATGTGAGTTAGGTTAGATTTACGACTTAAGTGCGTTGAGGGCCGACATGAACAATAATGATTGCTACGTCGCCTGATCAATCGAATGTATGCCGTTCTTTTCTCGCTCATAGCAAATCGCTATATTATTATACGTAAAAAGAATGGCAGATATTTGACTCTCGACCTGTTGCAATCTACATCAGTCTTGAAACTATTTAACCAACTGGGGCTAATTTATTACAAATAAATATCTAGCCAGATTTCGCATTTACATTCTTTTGTATTTGTCTCAGTAGAGTTTGCTAACGTGACCTCTTAGTTATAATACAGGGACGTTTAGAAGTGCGTCAAGCGATGAAGTATACACAAGAAAAGTACAGCCGAGTAACGTTTCTTTTCAAATAACAGCAAATTATTTATCTTTTTCTTCGTACACAAATAACTCAACCTGCACCCTCGGTAATGCGCTGGTAATATTTCTGGTATTGCAAGTTGCAATAATTGCGAGTTGCATCAATGTTTGCCATCCTCGTTGTGTAAAAAACGAATTTTCGTCTAGTAACTGCTAACACGCTGCCAAGAGCTAACTCGTTTTGATATCAATCTTAATTTTCTTACCTCTGTTTTATAAAAACGTGCCTACGACCGACATAATCGATAACGGCCAGTCCGCGCCAACAAGCAATGCTGCATTCCGAAGCTACTCTGTGCCGTGGAATTCTTAATATCTGTGCGCTAACTACGGGCGCGTATAACCGCCCCCCTCCCCCCCTTTACTGCACCCACGGGTTACACTAAGACATGCTATAGCAGGGGCTGTAAAATCGTATAATCTTTGTATGTCAATTTGCTATTTAAGTTTTACTGAAATTGCGGGTAGGACCTTGTGCATGGTTCGTCCGGATCACTACCACCATTTTGCTCGCCAGTCCAGCCGCTAAGCAGCAGTACTCGCACTGTTGTGTTCTGGCGTGGAAAACAAATAGGCCGATGAAATTACTGGCACAAAAGGTATTCCATCTTAGCCCTCTGGATTAGCAACGCATCTGCAATTGCCTTGGCATTGCGAGTGTTTATGGACGGAGTGGATCACTTGCTCGTTTGCCTTCCTATTTTTATAAAAAATATTCTGACTTGCAAGAGAATGGCGTGTCGGATAAAGAGGGTGTTTTTGCTTTCTGAATAAAAACTGTGCGTTTCAGATTTTATTTCCAGACTGCGGAGCAATAGGGGATTTTCGTCATTTTTCGTCATTATTCAAAAACTATGCGACGAAAAAGTGATCACTTCTCATCAAGTAATCAGTAAGTAAGTAGTAGTAGTAGTAAGTAGTAGTAGTAGTGTGGTTGACTGGTAGAGAATGCCTACTGGCATTAAGTCCGCCAATTGTATTTGTTTTTGTAAACTGTGCAATAAAGCTTAAATAAATAAATAAATAAATAAATAATCCGCATGCTCACACTTCCCTTTTTGAAAAAAAGTACTTTTTTTACAATTACACCGATTAAAATAGGATAAATTTTTCATAGGGGACACTGGTGTAAATAAAAATACAATGAAGAATAGCAAATAAAAACGAACAGCTGCAATTTATACGAATGCCGCGAAGTAAGGTCTCAGAAAAAAATCTCTGCTGGTAACAAGCAACGTCGATATCCCGGCAACGTACAGACATACCGGGTGACAGGTTTATTGTAAGCATTTCCAGGTGACACGACAATCACATTAGATAGAAATAATAACATTACTAAACAAACTTTACATTTAGGTATAGTCGACTAAGAAATTGCTTAACCACTTTTAAAGCTTATTCCTTGGTAATACGGTCGAAAAGTGGTCAAGGAATTTCTTGGTCGAGTATACATACCTTTGAGGAATTTCTATAATACAATAAAATAGAATAAAATTATTCATTTCAGGCCAAATAAACCCGTTATTTTAATTAATTACAAACTATAGTGGCAAACACAATAAAAATTAAAATATTTTAAATAAAAATCGAAAAAAAATAATAAGACCGTTATAATAGCTTTAAATAATGTCATAATGCTTTGTGGTTTTTTTCTTTGTTATTCTTCTTATTCATAAACGCTGCGTAAACCTATGCTAGTTAGCATGGGTTATGTCTTTATCTGTCATTGTGGCATTTGCCGTCGAATGAAAGGAACAAAACATTTGTAGGTTAAAAAAATAAAATAAATATCTCGGGACAATTCACACCAATTGACCTAGACCCAAACTAAGCAAAGCTTGTACTATGGGTACTAGACAACGAAGATACGTACTTATATAGATAAATACATACTTAAATCCATATAACATCCACGACTCGGGTACAAACATTCATATTCAACATACAAACATTTGCCCCTCCCGGGAATCGAACCCGGAACTTCAAGCTTCAAAGTCAGGGTCACTAACCACTAGGCTATCTAGTCGTCAAAAAAGATTGCAAACTTTTTTGAAAAGGGGGTAAGCATGTACGTACTTAGTATAATAGATGAGTGTAATTTTTTTTTAGTCGAGTGATCCTCATTTTCACAATAATATTTTTCATTCATATTTCGAGTGAATTAACACGCGGTATTCAAACAGCCAAGTCTTTCTATATAGGAGACTAGTGAGACATTGTCGGAATGTGCGATTTATTTTTAAAATTGGACTGTACGGAACCCGGGCTTTGTGCGCTCAAAGGCGTTTGAAGAGGAGCTTTTACAGCTTTTACAAAGCGGCTCGAGCTTTATTGCCGAACACGCAGCGACACGTAACGAGCTCTGATCAAAGTCGAAGTGAAAGTCGCCTCGGATTTCATTTAAGTTGAAATACGGAAAGTTCAGGTGATACGTTTAGGATAGAATTAGTTTTGTTATAAAAATGAAATTAAAGACTAACAGGTATGGTATAAAAGTAGTTGTCGATAACTCGAAGCGTACCCGTGAACATGAGACCTGATTAAGTCAGCTTTAAAATGTAAAAAAAACCGTGTTGTTTTAGTGTTTTGTGGTGGTAGTGTATAGTTGAGTCTGTGTGATATATGTTATTTCGTGTGGAAGCGGAGGAGGGTGAGTTTTCGCATGAAAAATACATATGTCGCACGGGCGCTGCTATCTTGCACGTGCACGGCACGGTTTTTTGTTATTAATTATGTAAAAAACCATATCGAAATTCGTTTAGCGGCTTGTGAGTTATGATGCCACAGACAGACATACAGATAGACAGACAGATTGTTAGATAGATAGACAGACAAACAGACACACACGTCAGTCTTACAACATCCTTCTTTTTTGGCGGGGGCAAAAAATGGCTCTAATCTTTGGGAATTAGATTCGTTACAGCATAGGCGAAATAAACAGTTTATTCATTTCAATATTTTCAAGTTGCGAAAATATAAAAAATATATAAGGAATAACTGTCCATTTACTATCTAGGTGTGGTATTAAATAAAATATCAAAGATGGCGGTTGTGAAAGGGATTAGAGGGGAGGGGGTTGTAAAGTGCAGTTAATTAAGTTGGCTTTACGATGCTCTTAAAGTGCAGCATCAATATCGGACGGCGATCACTGGTAGAGTTCTATTTTAAAAGGGTATTTACAGTATTTAACTTTAAATTAATAGACTTTAGGTCCGTCCGGATAGCTACCACAATCTTGCTCGTTAATTCTGCCGCTAAGCAGCAGTGCTTGCGCTGTTGTGTTCCGGCGTGGAGAGCAAGACAGCCGGTGTTATTACTGGCATAAGGGGTATTCCATCTTGGCCCTCTAGGTTGGCAACGCATCTGCAATCTCCTTGCATAGGCATTGGTGATCACTTACCATCATATGACCTATTTGCTTGTTTGCCCTTCTAGTTTATAAAAAAAAGAGTAGGAGGTAAGTTTTTATTCCTCAAAGCTAAGAAAGTAGGCATAACTCTGTAATGCTGCCTATGGGCTTACACCAAAGTCAAAGCATTTATTATATATCTCATCTTGATTGAAGCATTGACATTGCTAAATTGTTGAAACCCATTCATTAATTGGAGGATATAATATAAATAATTTATACAGTCAGGCGTTATTTTGATAAGCTAAAAAACCGAAGAATGAGAATAGAGCACATTGAGAAATGTGCTAATTCTAGCAGTCATCTGTCGCTTCATTGGTAAAAGAAAAGCACAGATTGCCGAGGTTGCAAAATGGCTAAGATTTTCTTGTAGCCTTTCATTAATAAATGAATAAGAGGAATTTAGAAATTTGCATTAGCTTATTGGGTAATCTTCGTTATACGGCGGATATGGCTTCGGTGTTGGACGGAAAGTTTCATAAAAGACCAAGGGCGGAAACATGCATTGTGCTGCCGACTGCGGGGAATACAATATCCCGCAATATTCATTCGCTTAATCCGATAAAGTGCATTGCAACGTCCAGCGCGTTATCAAATTATGTTTGTTGCAGTTCTTAGGATTGCTACTTTATACACAAACTGCTAATAACAACAATAATGAAGCAAGAAAATGGTCCTACGAAAAAGTAACTTTTTTGAACTCCCAATGCAGAGAGCAGTACTGTAATTTATAAACCATCCGATTTTGTTTTTTAAGAAATAGGAAGGCAAAAAAGGAAGTGGGTCACCTGATGGTAAGTGATCACCACCGCTTATTGACACCCGCAACACCAAGAAGATTGCAGATGCGTTGCCATCCCAGAGGGCTAAGATGGAATACCTCTTGTGCCAGTAATTACACCGGCTGTCTTGCTCTCCACGCCGGAACATAACAGTGCAAGCACTGCTGCTTAGCAGCAAGATTAGCAAGCAAGACCGTTTTGTGTGTTGACGTCATTGTAAAGTATTAACAAATGGACCTATAGGAGGTGCAGTATTTGAATTGGAACGCTGAATAATTAATTTCTTAATAAACTGTACGTTATTAATATTTCACTATGTTGTTTGTTCATTGGTGGCTTAAAGATTTCCTTGCGTAACCTACGTTCATCTCCTTAAATAATTCTGATACATCACTTGGATATCAGAGCACACTTTAACATCGCAAATCAGCCGTAAATCTTAAAAAACAGCCGTTGCTAGCTCCTGAAGAGTTACAGCCAATCGGCAATACCTGTCGCCATCCGTTAATGGGAACTGCCGCAATAACGCGGTCTCAAAAACGGAAGCCCTCCACTTTCAAGTTAATTTGCGGCAGCTAATCCAGGGCCTAATTATATACCCCCACGACCACTATCAGCTGACCCCCGGAGGCAGAACAGGCCCATAAAACTGGGGGTCAGGGGAGTTGGCTCCCAGCTCGGCCGGGGTAAATTGATTCCGCTCGCCTCTCTGCTTAATAAATGTGGTTTTAAAAAGTTGAAGTTTCTATTTGGGGCGTTTTATTTTTCATTGCTTATACGGTTCCTTCTAGACCTTTACATTGTTAATAGTAAAGTACTGCCTCTAGAGTTACATAAACTGTATATACTGGTCGATCAGGATAAAGGAAAAGTTAATGTTACTGACGTCCATAGAGAACAGAAGAGGAGTCACGAGGAAATATCACGACACGATCTCTTTCTTGAGAACATCAGAGGGTAAGATAGACGACAGGAGAGGTAGAGGAAGACCAAGAGTATCTATTCTCTACATCTTTAAAGTTTTGTTTGGTAATTTCGGAGAAATCACATTTGCCGATTTGTCATAATACCGATTAGTCTGTAGGTACACATGAATACGTTGTTAAACATTCAATTCACAGTTTTATGCTGTTATATTTGTAGTTTTCATAAGTAAATCTTGTTTATTGTATAAAAACAAACGTCAACAATGCAAAATTAATCATCATCGTCACTGAAATTAAGGGACATAACTAATTGCATGACGTATCAATTTATGAATTCATTGGGTTGATCCAACACAAACAACGTACATACGTATATAATACAGCAACACTCACACCACACAAACATATTGTAATGACATGTATATGTAGAAAGAACCCCTAGAACCGGACCTACCGTAACGAGGAGAAAAGTGTCGCGAAGCTTAATTACGGGGAGGGAGAGGGGAGGCTGGGGGGGGGCAGACGAGGGGGGAGTTTTGATGTAACAGTATGTTAAAGATCTCTACAGAGCAACTAAAGTAATTTGAGAGATGATTTGCAAAGGCCTCCGGCACGAACAATGACGATAAGGGTTTATCTATTACCATGACATGTCAGACTACGGAATGTTACAACCGAATTAAAAGGACTGCTAGGAATACCATTTATATGTATATGTTTTGAAAAGATTTTTTTTTAGCCTTTAGGGGTAGTTACATACATTTTACGACGCGTCTGAAGGCGCTTATGCCGATAACAATACTTTAGCCTGATTGTCATATTATTATATGATTAAACGAACTTACCTGAAGTGAAGTTCTATCATAATTATACGTAGCTCCTTGTCCGAGACAATTAACAAGTAGTATACGATATTCATTAGCACCAAGTCACATTTCAAAGCCTAAAAAAAAAAGAAACCTTGTCTCGTTTGACAGCTATTTGACAAGACGTCATTTCGTTTAAAGATGTATGATATGAACAACCCTATGTTATGGGATAATACTGAGAGTATTAGTGGGAGGGTTTTTGGGAATGCCGTCTCGGACAAGGAGCTACGTATAATTATGATAGAACTTCACTTCAGGTAAGTTCGTTTAATCATATAATTATACTAATCTCCTTGTCCGAGACAATTAACAAGTAGCTGTTTAAAGCCAGGGTTGTGAGTAATTTTTCCTGATTTATTAGTGAAGATAAATTTCGTTTTATTACTTCTTTACACATTAATAAAAATAAACAACTTTTTGTAGTAATACAACACCATTATAATGGGTAAAAATAGACATAGACTTAACAATTATTTTAGATAAAGGATAAACTATTAGAATTAATAATAATATTGTAGTTTCTTGTAACAATAATCTTCATATACCACACCAAACATATCCACATTTTAGTATTGAGAAGGCGAGAGCAATAAATGGCCGCCAGACTTCAGTAACTATTTTGTACAAAAAAATAAAAAACCAACAACACGCGATGTCTGTATTTTAACAATACTAGTTTACACAAGCACATTCTGTGGTCCACTAAAACTAAATAACCATCATTAAATTCTGCTACGTAAATGTAGTATCATGACTTTGTTCTCCAATCCATTCTTCTAAGCCGTTATGCTACGGGTGTTAAAGACTAATTGTTGTTACTACAGTAACCCTTACTGCAGTAAGGGCTTCAGCTTGCATTTGTTTTGTTCAAAAACTGAACTGAGCAATTGTTTATAATATTTTTGGAGATGACTGAACAGCTGTACAGTTGAGTATTGAGTAGTCATCGAACTTATCGTTTAATATTTATTGGATAGTTATCAAAGATAAGTTCTTTGTTAAAAATATCATTTATCGCATCAATGATTCTGTTCATGTCTCTGTTCATTAAAAACGGCAGTTAGTGCTTACCTAAGCAGGTAAATTCAAATTTCGATATGTATGTATAGTATAAATACTATGCTGTACGTAACAAAAGTTATGATACAAAAGTAAAGCTCAACTACTTCATAATTAAGTAAAGACGAACTTATCCTTCAAATGAGTCTCTTGTAGCAAACCTGCAAGGCTTAAAGGTTTAAGCAAAATTGAGGACGTGTATGTCTCATGGATTTTGTTGATATCATGTTTCTTCTTTCATAATGGTACTTGAAATAATGTTACTATTTTTCAAGGTAAAGATTGAAAAATTAGTAGTAGTTACATTTTCCAGTGTGGGATATTAACTTATTTCGACTTTTCAACATCCATAGTTATGATTCTTATCCCTTTTAAGGAAGGAAATACCGGTCTTATTGAGACCTGAGATTCAGCTCTTGCTTATCTTGGCCTTCATTTTTCCCTTTTATCATTGAATTCTTAAAATAGATCATCCATCAAGCGCTAAAAACAGACAACTTATATGTTGTTAAATGATAAAAGTGTATTTTGTAATTTTTCTCTGCTTGAGTTATCTTGACAAAAAAAAAAAATTACAATCTGTATATCCGCTGTGGTAGCGCGTCTGTTTATAATATTCCAATGAGTAAAATGAATTAACAGAAAATAATAATCTGTTGTTGTCATTTTATAATTCTTCGCCATTTTTGGGTTATATTGTCTAATAATACCGTCAGGCTATGTCTACCCGCTGTGTGTGGTAGCGCACCTGCTTGTGATGCAGGACAAGACAGAAAAAGAAAATGTAATTTTTAATTTCGTGTTGAGATTACAGCTGTTTTACACAGTGCATTCGTGATCAAAAAACATTTTTTCAAGTCGTCTACCCGCATGTGGTAGCGCATTTGATTATAATATTTAAACATTAGCATGAAAGAAGTACAGACACAATGTCTTCCATACATAGGGCAACACATATGTTTCTCATTAAAAAATGTATTCAAAGTTTTCATGTAATATATTAGACAGGTTGTCCACCCACTGTGTGGTGGCGCATGTGTCCCAGTCCAGCATGTCAGGTACATGCCAATACTGTATTTATTTTCTCTTTCAATCATAACTACATTGCATTGCATGGTAGTACTGGTCAGAAATGCAACTTCAGCTAGTTGATTGCTACTTATTATGCAGTGATGTGTACACATGAAGTCTTAATAATATTTATAGACATGTGTCTTGTGAAGGCTCTTATGTCCTTTCGAAAAGCAAATCGTCTCACTAAAGCTTTTTAGCAGTAGCAGGTCCATTGTAATGGCAAAGAATAAAATAAAAATAATGCATATTAAAATTGACATCTCAGTCTTCTAAATTAGAATACACTGAAATCAGATTGTCATCCATTGACATAAAGATGTATTGGAACTAAAGGCTGTAAAAAATAATATTTGATGTTGTTTTCATCCTGACTCATGGTTACTTCGATCTGGCGACTTATAGTCGGTGTGGATAAGTTGATAAAAAATTTGTTCTTCCTGTAGGTGTTCCATCTTTATATGCAAAAATTTCTTCAGGGTGATAACTAGCCAATTATGAACTTATGTCCATAGACAATAAGAGTAAATATCATTTGTAGTCTGTCTGTCTTAAATGGTTTATCATATTTGATATGAGTAGTTGGATCGCATTATTATTAAAATGTATGTAATGCAAATCAATAGATGATGATATCTGCCTGTGACCCTGTGGTCCTGTGGGTTAGCGCTAGTAATATAAATAATTTTCTTGTCAGATCTTGCAAGGAATCATCTTCCATTGGATAACTCACCAAATAGTGGTGAATATTGCTGTTGGGTCCAACCAAAGTCACATAGCATTTGTGAGTGGGTGGTTCTATCTTATTAATGAGATGACTAATTTTATTGAATGGGATAAGGAGTCTTCATAGATATAATTTATCTATTGTTTACCGTTGCAGAAGCTCCACCATAATAATTTAAGTGACAAATAATATTGTCATCAATCGGTATCCTTCAGCTTATGTATAAGTTGACAAAGTAAAAAGAGATAACTATTATCTAATATCACTTGAAAATGGGAGAAAAAAAATAAAAATAAAATAATAATATAGATTTTGCAATTAGGCCATATAGGGTCTTTTACATGACTGAGTCTACGAGTCATGAGTCTACCATTCATATAATTGAAAGATCCATATCTTTTTGTCTTAAAAAAGAGTATGTTCAAATATTAGTATCCACTTTTTCTTATTTTAACTTAATGTGCTTTATATGCAATGTTAACACATTACTTAATAATATTGCACAGTATTGTATTTTATCTGAAAGATTGATAATCCAAATCCCCTCAGTTCCGGAACTTTAATGAGTGATTATATTTTTGTGTTTGTCCACGGAGCTCTTATAAAGTGTCACACAATATTTATGTGTGTAAAATTTCCAAGTTAGATTAATGTCGTTTAACATTTCAATCTGGTATTTTTATTTAAGTAAGTAAGTACATTACATATGTTTTAGTAAATTCAAAAATAAAATAAAAAAATATTTAAAATAACTTACAAATTCTCCGCTTCTGGACAGTTAAAGCAAACTAGCCATACATGGTAGCAGGGGATATAGGGTGATCCAGACAGTTCCAGTCCTATGAGGACATTATTATTATTATTTTCCAAAAGTATAAAAGTGTAAAGCATTCTATGAAAGACTGATCTAGTAAAAAAAAGTTATCAATCCCCTTTTTCTGTAAGTTCATAACAAATACTTATTTTTGTTTATGGAGTCTCTTTCATCTTGAATACCTTTATAATCTGTGTTAAGTTGACGGTAGCCAACCACATTAACAACAACATTACCATAACAACAAACTTTGTTGTTTACAGGTATTAAGGGGTCTTTACAGTATAATAGACAGGTAAACACACATGGTACTTAATTATGAATACACAGCAAAGTATTTAATTAAGTATTGAATTTCCATATTCTCACTGGGTAGGTACCTACATGTTTAGATTATTTTTGGAAAATGAATTATTAACATTTAAGTTATTTATACTGAAAAGTAGACTGTTGTGTCATTCATGTTACTTACTTTAATTTTCAAAATAAACCTAATGTTTCAATTTGAATTATAAAATAAACAATATGGGGATGCTTAGCCCAATGAAAAACATTTTGAGATTATTCAGATGATCATCGGAAAGGAAATTCTTCCTGTTACTAGAATCCTATAAAAATAACTTTATAGCCTGTTACTGATACAATATTGCATATGCCCTGGTACTTTAATGGTCAATCTAATAAATAGTGCAAGGAGCACAGAATAACATTAATGATACCAGTCTTTTTTAAATTGAAGTGAAGAATTGTCTAACCATAGGATCACTTATATTGTTAGTCCAACAGGACTAATTGAGTTATGTCCAATCTAAATGAGTGGCAGTTATGACATAAAATTACCATATTTAAGATCTTTAAGTGATCTTATCATCCTGTTCTTGTTTACTTCAACTGATTACATATCATCTGGAAATAGCCGAAGCGTTTAAAGTTTATGACTATGTAGTACGAGTACCACATATCTAGTGGTATGGTAGTATGTCTTAATCTACATATGTATCCTTAAAGTACTAATTGTGTTTTTCACTCATCGTGGGAACCAATGGATGCGAGCAGCATAAGACTGACCGATGTGGAGATCCTTGGAGATAGGTTATTCTTAGCAGTGGGCGTCTTCTGAATGATATGATGATGATGACTTTCTTCATTTCATTTTTTAGTCAACTTCCTTTTAATTGCACTTAAGTACACACTCATAAATCGCATTAAATTCGAATGCTTGCGCGAAGATGACCGTGTTATCACATAGAAGTGAAAAAGAAAAATCAGTTTTCATTTTCAGTAGGTAACCGCAAACAAAAAACCAAAAACAACTCGCGCAACAGTCTAGATCGTTAACTAATAACCCAGCTTATAACTAATATGTTTATTGAATATAGAAAGTGTAACAAAGTTGAACGGTTCATATAACCCTAAATAGGTTCTCATCAAGGTATGTCCACCAAGAAAACGTTTTTAAACGTTACGTAGTTACGTATGTAATAGACTGTCAATTCATCTACTAGAAAATAAGTATCAACACATACCTTCCTTGCGATGATTTATGTGAAACATAATTATATTATTTAAATACCAAACGGCGATTCGAAGCCGGCCGGGCACTTGTTGACTGGTCAACCTCATCACCGTGTTATACGCTGTAAAAGCTACACCAACACTTATACACTTAAACACCTTTATAAGGATGTATTTTAAATACATTAATATATCAGATTTGTATCAAAAAACTATTTTAATACATTGTAAAAACGAGAGATGCTGTGACATGGCGCTCACAAAACTTCGTAATGACGTCTTGTCAAATAGCTGTCAAACGAGACAAGGTTTCTTTTTTTTTTTAGGCTTTGAAATGTGACTTGGTGCTAATGAATATCGTATACTACTTGTTAATTGTCTCGGACAAGGAGATTAGTATAACTAGTGTTTATCTGTTTGAACCCGTCTGATTTTCTGAACAATATGTTTCATTTTGAAGCTGACAAACGGGCAAGCGGCTCACCTGATGTTAAGTGATCACCGCCATGCATGGATGCCTACAGTATCGTTGGGACTGCTGGGGACTTGCAGGCTCTATAAGAAGCGATACCACGGGTCAGATATATAAAAATTATTTTAAATAGATTGCTTTGATCCACATAAACATAAAAGTCAAAGTCAAATTATCGCTATGTTTCTTTATTCAGATTAGTCTTACAGGAAGCACTTATTAAATGTCAAAAAAATTACCACTCGTTCGGAAAAACGTATGATTAGAAGATACCGGCAATAATCTCAACTAGGTGTATTTTTTTGAAAAAAATCAAAATCATTTTAGTACTAATGTTTAGTTTATATTTAGTTTTTATGTAGTTTGAATGTTTTATTATATTTAGTGATATAGCTATATGTATAAACATCGAGAAATAGATATTATCAAGTAAAAAAAATCAAAATTACAATGTTATGTTTTTAATCTTAAAAATTCAGCCTTAACACAGTGTGTACTATTTGGAGCCAGGGATCGTCATTGCAAGTCAGGATCACTTCCAAAAATTCCAAGATGTCTCGTTAGTTTTATAACAAGCCAGAGAAATACGCCCGATCTAATTGGATTTTTCCCATTATCATAATATAATACAAATGCTCTCTAATACAAGATAAAGCCGAGGCAACATAATTAAGCCCAGCTTCGTGCATCCCCTATGCAAATACTGCTCGGGCGAGGGTGCAGTATCGACCCAACATACATTAACACGTCTATTTACCGACATGCAACTACCAATCACACCAAACAGGACCCTATGTGTTAAGTTTAGAAGTCATGGTAATAGGCATGGGTGGTAAATAGATTGGTAAACCTTAACACGCTTATTTGCGCACGCTAAAGTACAAATGGCAGGAAAGAAGAGCGTATGTGCGGGTGTTAGAGTGGTAGTTAATGTGGGTTGCTGGTAAATAGGTTGGTTAAGATTGGCATGCATAATTAATGCATCCCGAGTGGGCAGTAACGCTGCAACTGTTGTGAGCAGAGATGCTGTTTTGTTTTGTAGATATTTTGAATGTAAAGAAAACATATGGTATTTTTCTATAAATTTCCAAATCTAAAGGCTGCTCAAATACGGAAAAGCTTAATGTTCCAACTTACAGTTTGCCAAAAACTAATAAGTCGTTCATGAGTCATTAACAAACAAATTTAAAAAAACATTACTAAAATCATAACCCTGCCTTTTGGCTTTGCCGTAGTCGGGTAAAAAGTTGTTTGAAACTTTCGCGATTTTCACACATACTTCTAACGTTTACCGTACAGTCAGCGTCAAATATACCAGAGCGGGCAAGGTGTCAAAAATATCTGAACTCGACTCTATTCCCAAATACGGTCGGGCGTGTTCAGATATTTTTGACCACCTTGCTCGCTCTGGTATATTTGACGCTGACTGTAATTTTTTTTTTAAATACAACATAGGACGGCAAACAAGCGAGTGGGTCACCTGATGGTAAGTGATCACCACCGCCTATAGACACCTGCAACAACAAAGAGAGTGCAGATGCGTTGCCAACCCAGAGGGCTAAGATGGAATACCTCTTGTGCCAGTAATTACACCGGCTGTCTTGCTCTCCACGCCGAAACACAACAGTGCAAGCACTGCTGCTTAGCGGCAGGATTAGCGAGCAAGATGGTGGTAGCGATCCGGACGGACCTTGCACAAGGTCCTACCACCCGCAAAATAATAACATATTATATAAACATAACTTAACAGTATATTATCGTATTAAAGTCCCAATAAAGTTAATAAGTATGACTGAACAAAATGATACAAAATGTAAATCCATTATTAATTTTTCGTGTGGAAAAGAAAATTGATCTCGACTTGATGATTGGCGATCCCTGACTCCAAGTACACATACTGTGTCAAATACTCGAGACGTTAAAAAAAAATTTAATTTCTTTTTAATTTCAAAAATGATACCTCGTTGAGTTTCGTACAGTTATTTTCTCATTACAGGTTCTACCGAGCCGGTGGTAAATTTTATGACATTCATAGGTGCTTCCTATATGTATAGTTTGACTTGGAAGAGTTTTTGTATCGTCGGGCTTAAATAGTGGATACGTAAATACTGTGAACTGTCGTTGTCACCTGACATATCATTTAGGGGCCTGGTCGTGGACACACACGAACACAAATTACAGTTATTTTATGTATGCTGCGAAAATTAGTTAGTTAGTTTATTTATTCAGTCATTTTAATTACATTATAAATTGCATGAAATGTTAAATTACACGTTTTATAACAAGAATAAGCTTACTTTTTTTACATAGTCTAAAAAAGTCGTTAACCGTTCCTGTCAGTTCTCATTGTATCTTCGGCCGCATACTCCTAAACCCGCAACGGAGTTTAATACGCCTTTACTGTCTTATAAAGATTTTTTACGGAAGGTTTTATGTAGTTGCAGGTCGCCAGTATATTACAAATTTATGCCAGCAAGACGTTGCAGTAAAGATTCAGCATAAGTCCAAAGTTCTAAAATTTTATAATTACCGGACACATCCATAAATAATCGAACACATGCACACTAAATTCACATCGGAAACGTGTTCATATATACAGTATGATTTACGTGGCGGTGTCTGCGGGGGGCGGGGGCCGGTGCAGTCGCCATGGCAACCGCCCCCGCCTAATCAATTGCAGAAATATGTACGCGCCACCACCAGAATACGTGGACCCTCCACCCCCTGCGGAATACACCCGCTAGAGGGCTCTGGGAGGGATTAGAATTGAGTGTCGGAGATCAGGGAGAAATGGTCGAGGATTACACACACTTGCGAAGCGCCGGGAAGACGTATAGAGTTGGAACTATTGTAGTAATCGGCTAGTCATACGTTATTAAAGTATTGTTCGGACACTTGAGTGTTTGTTTGTCAATGATAATTTAAACGTGATCTTGACGCGGTTATTCTTGAGAACGATACTTAACTTAACGATACTTATTGGTCATGATCACCACCAAACCATATGAATAGGTACAATTTAGAGAAAATACAGAAGGGACAGAGTAGGCGGTCAAATTGCTTTAAGGGATCTCTCCAAGACAACCATTAAAAAGAAAAACAGACCAGTCATAAACATAGACATACACACATGTATATATCATTGTAAATGCAGTAAAGTCAGCTATACTGGTTTAGGACGTCCTACGAAAGCGATAGAAAGTGCTGTCAAAGATGATTTTTAAACACGATCTGAAATAACCTATAGTTTACTAAATAATTTGATTGGTCTCCGCTAAACGACCAGCAAAACGAAACTAAAATTTAAGAGCAAGTTGAAATTTGAGAGCAAACTAAAATTTAAGAGCAAACTAAAATTTTGGAGCAAACTAAAATTCAAAAGCAAATTAAAATTTGAGAGCAAAGTAAAATTTGAGAGCAAAGTAAAATTTAAGAGCAAACTAAAATTCAAGAGCAAATTAAAATTTGAGAGCAAAGTAAAATTTGAGAGCAAAGTAAAATTTAAGAGCAAACTAAAATTCAAGAGCAAATTAAAATTTGAGAGCAAAGTAAAATTTGAGAGCAAAGTAAAATTTAAGAGCGAACTAAAATTCAAGAGCAAATTAAAATTTGAGAGCAAAGTAAAATTTGAGAGCAAAGTAAAATTTAAGAGCAAACTAAAATTCAAGAGCAAATTAAAATTTGAGAGCAAAGTAAAATTTGAGAGCAAAGTAAAATTTAAGAGCAAACTAAAATTCAAGAGCAAATTAAAATTTGAGAGCAAACCAAATTTTTAAGCTGAACACCAGTGTTCGGAGTGGGTCTAACAGTCACCTGCTCGAGTCGTAGCCCGTAGCGCCTCTACGCCGCTGTAGCTGTCGCGAACGCTCGCTGAAAAAGTCGGAAGATATTTATTTATTATCATATTATTTTTATTACTTAAAATATAGCGTTTACCTGTAACTTTGTCCGCGTGGACTTAGATGATAAAATATAATAAAATAGACACTAAATGTTACCCGTAATAAAGTTCTATATTTTACAATAATTCGATTTTGAATCTAATGAGTAGCTTTTGAGTGATGTGAGGACAAACAAACAAATAAATTGACAAACAGACAAAAAAGTTGACATGTCAGATAGTGCATTGGAGCGACTCTGGCCTCCTTATTACAGGAAATCCGGACCGATAGAATCACGGTTACGGTGCAGGTTTCCTCACGATGTTTTCCTAAAAATCACATTGCTTTCTCACATATACATTAAACATCAAATAAGTAAGACCTTTCCAATTACCTTTCTAAACTGATTATCACGTCACGGTAAGTCTTCTACGCGTTTGTTCGTCGAACTGAGCAGCTAGGTACGTCGATGATTTCTGAATATGTTCTTCATCTTGAAGTTCTTGGCCATTGCTGAAGGTTGGCCAATAGCTCTGCAATTTTTTTTCTGTCTTGAGCCATCCAGTACAGTTGCTGGTTATCCCAAAAACATCCCGTTTGCTGAAAATATATGCGATGTAAATTGATGATTTTATGATTTCGTAATTTTAATATACTAATTAAAGAATACTTTAAACTAAGTGCACGTTTACATAAGGTAACTGTGACCTAATAGTTGACGAGAAAATACAGAAATATACGACATATACTACTGGTACATACAGAAATATACTACTGGTACAAACAATGTCTACGAGTGTCGAGTACTAGCAAAGTTACATCACAAGTATTTTTTGTAAAAGTTATGTTTTTAATTACTTTATAAGGACCGCGTTGAGAGCGTGTGGCTTCAGATATTCCCAGTAATTTTCAAAGATTCTCATCATCTGTGAACAAAAAGGATATTTGTAAATATGTATAAAATCAAAGCATTCAGAATTAATATTTATACTCTAATCCCACATAGAGAATTTTGAAGCTGGTTGAAAAAAATCAGTTCCCGGAGGCCATTACAATAAATTTTAAACGGATTAACTATTAAAGGTGGTTTTAGGTCGCCTTTACTTTTGATTTTCAATCGGCTTTCAGTAAACATCTTCTGTTCTTAGGCCTGTAGTTATAGATTATGCTCAAGTAGAGCACCATACTCAGGATCGCATTTGACATTACATTCCTATAGAAGCGACTCATCCACGTCGTCATTTTCATTGGCTGAGCGTCGAAAATTTAACAGCTTATGATGATGGCTTGTAGAGAGCTGAAACACCTATCGAGTGGTTTGGGGTGGTGGTGCTTGGGTTATAGTTGCGTTTGTGTTATTCTTGAATTTAAGTATTCAACACGAGCGCTACTATTTTTCACGAATGCTGACACTGGGTAAAAACAAGCCTATAGTTCTACCCCCTTATTCATAAAAAGTTAACAATCTTGTTAAGCTAACAAATGTTTTGTCCCTTTCATTTGAGGGCAAACGTCACAATGACAGATAAAACATGTTAACTAACAAACGTTTACGAAGCGTTAATGAATATGAGGGTAAGTCTTTAAAAACTTGCATCTTACCTACACAAAAACGCACCAAGCACGTCAGATGAAAACTCACCATTGCCATTATACTTCGCTTAGCATTAATATCATTCCACATCCATTTACATAAACGAGAGTGCACATGACAACTAGGGGGCGAAGGGGGGCAATTATACCCCCCCCCCCCCCCACCGCACCCCCACCCGCTGCACTCTAATGATATTTCCCGGGATATTAATTGATAACACCTGCGCCTGAAGGCTCGCATTAACGATGTTTATCGTCCGGGCATTAATCGCTTTAACCGGACCAGTGGCCCGGGAAAGTAACCGGGTAATTATATTTTAGTAACATTCATGAGTTGACCTCAGTAGGGTCGAGTGGGTCGAGTGGGTGGATGGGCGCAAGACGATAACCGCGACTTTTAATTTTTGACGCCATTACAAATTATGTAAACTGTCTCAATAATGGTGATGTTATTTGGGTTCTTGGTATCTTTTGCGCACTAAGTCATGTCAAAGGTATTTATTTGTTAAACATAGGTTATTTATCACAGATGGTACAAAAATTGTTAAAGCCTCACTATGTCTTAGAAGGTATACAAATAGCATGCACATTTTTACGAGCAGCATGTTTACTACGTTTAATATTGTCTTGAATTAATTAACTATAATGCTATTTAGTAATTTATTGGTGATTATGTATGTCCGTTCTATATTCATCAATGGAGTAGTAAGCCTTATTAGCTATAAAGAGTAACAGATCTTCCTTTAACACTTGCGAATCTTCCATTTTCAAAATATAACTCGGCAGTTTATCGAAGATTTTTGATGCCATTCCAAATATACTATTTTTCGTGATTTTGTTGTTTTGTTGTTGTTCTTTGTTTACACAAAGTTTCTTATCTTTACAAAGTATAGAGTAAAGTCTCTATCCGGTCCTGTCTGTCCTAAACCTTTTTGTGTATGTTCGTCCGCCTTCTCCTTCTAAACCACGCAACGGATTTTGATATAGTTTTCACTGTCATTTAGAGAATTTCTTCGGGAAGTTTTTTATTTATTTTAAGTCGAGGAATTTAATTCCCTACCCATTTCATTGAAATGTCGTCTGACATTCGCAAATGCATTAAGGTCGATACGTCAAACTAACTTCTTGCGCTATAGCTCTTATGGTGACAGTTTGCTATATGCTGTTGAACCTTAGGTGGGTTGGAAATTTAATTCCTTGACTGTATAGTCAACCAAGTAATTGCTTGACCACTTTTTTACTCTATCCCTTTATAATACGGGCGAAAAGTGGTCAAGCAATTTCTTGGTCGACTATACATACATTGGGTACATGCTAATTGTACTTGGGGTCGCTAGTTAATCTATATTAGCAAACGTGCACAAAATAACTGAATGCCTACTATTGAATATTATGTTTGGTATAACTCACACCCCTTTGCTTCGAACATCTAAAACACCCATAATAATAATATGTAAAACGTAACAGCACCCAATAGGGTAACTCGACACTCCATTACTTCTATGCGATTTAAAACTATTCAAAATCCGACCAGCCCTCCCTAAGATTCCTCCGAGGCAATAACAATAAAAAAATGTGGAGAGAGCGTCGCGTGCGCGCGACGTGCGGTCACGCGGCCCGGCTCCCTCTCCCTCGCTAGCATAGCATGCATTATGCGAAATCCGTAACTCTTATGCCTTGAGAATACCTTAAACCAGGGATTGTCAAAGTGGCCTATACCGACCCCTAGGACCCAATCTCATAAACGTGTCAGGCGACGGGTGACAGTGCCAATTAGCTGTACATTACCTACTGTCACGACAAGTAACGCTACAGACTTATAGACTAAACATCATTGTGGACAAGCAATGTATACCAAATTGTCACTGTCACCTGTCTCCTGTTGCGTTTATAAAATTGGGCCCAGGTCGATTTCCAAGGAGTCTACGTGAACATAAAAAAATCGAGACTTCATGAGATGCAAGTTCAATGTTCGTTTGGTAATTGTATAATAACCGGGGAAGAATTGGTCCATCTTTATCTTTACATAATAGTAGGTATAAAACAAATTCGCTATCTGTTCCTGTCTGTCCTGATAATTCCGGCCGCCTGCTCCCTCTAAACAACACAACTGATTTTAATACTGTTTTTTACAGTAATTTAAAAAAAAAGGTTTTTATGTACATTACATCCTAATGGTATTTGTAAGAAGCCGGAGCGGGTCGGTGGTTTTGAAATAAAGAAAAAATTAAGAATTAAAAAATATATAAGGAAGTCAAAAGGGTTTCGCAGCACGAAAAAAATGGCAAGTGGTCTACGATAGCAGAAAGTTTGGGGACCTCTGCGTTAAACTTTACCCCGTGCTACCCCACTCACAACTTTATCTTAAGTATGCTACGGTCGGTTGTGCGTCAGGGGCGTACGGTCTCGAGGCGGTGGTGTGAGGCAGGGGCCAGCCTGCACGGTGCAGATAACGCCAAGTATTAATCATAGCATTATCGGCCGGTGGCAGAGTCTTTGTTACGGCACTGTTATTGCAGTTTTTTCTCACCCGCCAGTCGAGAGTGAATTTTCCGGGACAGATGTTTTAGTAATCCTCGAGATATCGGCAATAAAACGTTGTTATTATGCTTGGTAGGGCTCTTACGGCGGTTCTATTGAGCCTAGACTTGGTGAGGTGGGTGTTTTGAGACCGATTCTGGATCGCAATGGTTTGTAATCTACTGAATTAGTATTAGGTATTAGTTTTAAATCCAGAATTCACTATTACAGAAATGTTGTTCTAAGTTATGTGCTTTCAATATATGCTTGGCTTTATTGATCACTTGCTCCCACTTAACTATTAGGTACGTTAGACAATTTGGAGTTAAAATATGACTGGAACTTTAACCTCTTTTTGTTAACAGCTCAAGTTCCCACTGCACAGCTGACGCCTATTTTTTCTCTTTCAGTAGCATTTGTCATGTTTCTACCAGTCTAGATAAACTCCTTTCAAACCAGGCATCGGATTTTGAAACAGTTGTCACTGTTATGCAGAGACTTTTTAAGGAAGGTTTTTGTATACATCATATTTAATTGTACTGGTGCGACGCCGGGGCAGGGCGCTAGTCTTAACTATTATAACGAAGTATGAAACACAGTCGCTTTGCTTTCAGGTCTGTCCTAATCGTATCATCGGCCGTTTACCTTCTGAAGCACGCAACGGATTTTGACACCATTTCACTATTAGTCAGAGATTTTGTTACTGAAGGTTTTTATCTTCAGTCAAGGAATTTCCAACCCACCTAAGGTTCAATAGCATATAGCAAACTGTCACCATAAGAGCTATAGAGCAAGACGTTAATTTGACATATCGACCTTAATGCATTGCGAATGTCAGACGACATTTCAACGAAATGGGTAGGGAATTAAATTCCTTGACTGTACATATGAGATAATCTAAATAAGATAAGGTTTCTATACTAAATTGCATCCGTGTGAGACTGAGACAGTTCGCCTGTATATTATAGCTCAGTAAACGTTTAAACATGCCTTTTACATGTTCCACCCTCCTTAAGGGAGGCGCCAGGCGTTCCAAAGTCAGTTTAAGTTAAACTGCCCTCGAGGACTGAGGGTCCATCAATCATCTCATACAAATTGCTGCAGTAGCTGCCGTCACGACCGCGGGTCAACGCATTCAGTGGAAGGCAGATATGAAGTCGTGATTGATGAAGGAAATTCTTAGGCATGTTAAATTGACTTTATGTTCTGTAATACAATATGGTATGCCACTCACAAGCCAAATAAAAGTGTAGAATTGCTGTAGGATATTATTAAAATTGTATGTTTTCTATTTTCTTTTCTGTCAGTAAAAGTATTAATTTATATTTTAAAAAACAGAAGACGGTTGAAGAATAATAATCGGATAGTATCGCGATTACGAATTACAATAAAATAATAAGAAATAGCAGTAAATTATGTAAAATTTTGATGTATAAAAGCTAGGTAGAAGAAACTTAATAATCTGTCCTTAGCACGTCACCCAACCAAAATAAAACCATTTATAACTCTGACTTCATTTCCACAACTTCGTCTTTAATAAAACCTATAGGTACTTATCCTTAGTAAAATATCACAACACAATGACGCGAATTACACAGCTAGGGCTGCTCGGTTTAATATTTGAATCGGATAATATTATTAAATCGATATTATTTATATCAACCATTGTGTGTCATCTATAATATCGATTTAAAAATATTATCGATATTTGCCCTCGATATATCGAATCGATCCGATATAATTGACCCATCAGATATTGATATATATCTAATTCAATACCTACACTGAAGCTGTGGACGTAAAACCATTTTAAGTTTTGCTAACAGTCAATAAAATCGTTATATTCAATACACTTTTCATGCAAAATTGATTGTTTGGTGATTTTGTATTAAAAAGTCTAAAACTTTTTGTATGCATTTTCAAAAAATCGTAATACAAAACTTATTTTAAATAATGAGGTACAATACGCGGTTAAAACGTTATCTAGTGTTTTAGAAGTAACCCTGTTTAATATCTAAATACGGAGTTTTTATCAATATGTCGTAGAAAAACAAATAGAAAAAAGAAGAAACAGTAGTAGAGCCACATTGTAGTCAGCTGCTGGTTTTAGTACGAATAGACCAGCTCGACCGGGGTAGCACCACACTCGTACAGAATACCCACGTGGAGTTGCAGCTTTCTACTGAGCTGCGTTTCAAACGGCAAAGCTCACTTCTAGAGCGTCAACGGATCAATGATTATCTTAGGGCCGCTGGTGCCTATAGGCGGCACAGATCACTTCTCCTCAAGTAACCCGCTAGTTCGTTTGCTTCCCCGATGAAAAAAAACATCGATACGACATGTCGATATCGAAAAAATTATCGATACTTTTATAATGCAACACAATCCATCACTACCACGTTAGGCGAGTCCTATGTTTAGGAAATACTCGGCAGCAGCGAAGACGGGCTGTGCGCTCGGGGATCATTTTTCACGTTTCATGAACTGGGTGGATTAAAATACATTTCGCCCGGGTGATAGATGACCCGGGGAGGAAAGGGTTTTCCCCGGACGCTGGGGCGAAATGGAATACACACACTACTGTGTTCGTAGTATTATGATTAGTTTCGTGTACACTGGATCATTTTCTTCTTCTAGTTTTTTGATGTATAATGAATGATGTTCTGTTGACCAATGTTAGTGGTACGAAGAAACTACTTAAAGGCGCAATTACACTTGTACCGCGGTAGTACTACACGGTCGACAACTCAAGCAGGGACTCTATTTACAGAAATGTAGTCCACATGTTCGCCCCGGAATTTTGGCGACAGATTTACCGTTTTTGGATGTGATAGAGGTGTTTATGACCCGTGTCGTATGTTTGGCTTTATGTGATAACCGATAATTAATATGATTAAGTAATTTGATTTAGTATTTGATTCCACAAAACATTAACCCTTTCCTCCGGAAATAAACGTCTGGTGTGTTGAAAGTTAAAATGTTATACAACAAGCCCAATGTAATGTATTCTATATAGATGGAAAATTATACATTCGGAAAGTTACTTTATGGAAGAGAATGGAATCCCACATCTTATAATACTAGATTAAAATTTCTCGGCTGTTAAATTTTAGTGCTAACGTAACCTGAATTCTGCATACTGTCACTAACAAAACATCATAATACGCGAAAAGTCTGTTCATTCATTCTTGTTTTATATGTAAACAAAATTCTATCTTAAAACTCCACTTTTTGTCCACTAAACATCGTTTATCATCTAAATAAAACAAATTAAGGCTTTAAATAGAAGATGAGGTTCCTTCTCTGTTGCTTTAGAATGTTTTAGAAACAATTTTGATGAATAATTAATAGATTCAGGCGTTACTTTGCGAAGGTCCATATCAACAAACTGGAACAAATTACCGTGCTACTCGCGCGCTTGCTTGTTACTTACTTTCGCGGAGTAGCAAGGTAATTTGTTCTAGTTTGTTAACTATTTTGATGGCAAAATGAAATTTTAGGTTAGAATATTGTTTACCATTTAAGACAAGTACGGATGAAGGTTTATGTGCATCGTAGAACTAATAAAAATAGTATAACAGAAAACATTGTTCGACGGAAACGTGAAGGAATGTCACATTGCGAATGGAATGGAGGAATGAAGTGACATGTCAGGTTTAATCAATGAAGCTCTTTATGACAAGACGCCATTGAGCATCATTAAGGTTTTAATGATGGCGATGGACAGTAAAAAACCCGTTAGAGAATACTTGAGGGAACTAAGCTGCCTTTGAAGAGTATAACTATCGGTGTTAGTTACGTGTTAATACAGGTTTACCTACTCATATATCTGATACCAGTCGCTGTATAATAAAACTAGCAATCCGCCCCGGCTTCGTTCAGGTGAAATAAGAATGTAGTGTACATAGAAACCTTCAACAAACTGGAACAAATTACATTGCTACTCTGCAAAACCAGTGCCTTGCACGTGCAAGATAGCTGCGTCTGTGCGACATATATATCTTTCATGAACCCACCCTCCTCCGCTTTCATACAAAACCACGTATATCACGCAGACTCAACTATACACTACCACCACTAAACACTAAAACAACACGATCGACACGTTCGCTTCTATTCGAGAATAATTTGTTCCAGTTTGTTGATATGGACCTCCGTAGGGAATGCAAACCCGGTTATTTTCTCTAAGAGAAAACCGGTTTTAACCGGTTATTCCTTTGAGGAAATAACCGGGTTTGCATCCCCTGGACCTCCGCAAAGTGAATCTATTAATTAAAAAAACCTCCCATAAAATTCTGTAAATGACAGTCTGAACCGTACCAAAATCCGTTGCGTGTATTAGAAAGGGAAAGCAACCGAAGATAAGAGGCCAGAGGAACGGGTGTCGACTTTGTTTAATACTAGGTATGTAAAGAAGATAATATTTTGATCCAAGCCTCATTTTGTTGTTACACTTACAGTCGAAGCTGCTGCCGTGTCCAAACAGCAACGCCCGTCAAACAAGTCGCGCAAACACATTTTTTGCCGTATTTACTTTCACTCCCTCTATTTTTTTAGTTCGGGTTTCGGAGGTTCCGCGGATGTTTGTGACAAACAGACATACTGTTAGCAGCGTGTATTTCCTGCGAGCTCCTATTTCTAAAATACACACCGGATTTCCTTACATGCCCCACCTCCCGCTAGCATTAACTAGATCCAGCAGATATCTATAAGCTAGCGACGTGACACCTTGAATAGTTTTATATGAATAAAATTATAACAAACTTTTGTAATAAATAGTAATAATAATAAATATTTTTGCGACAATTAACACCTAATAGTCTCAAAGTAAACAACTAAAGCTGCTTATGTTATGGTTACAACGGATAACATCCAAGACTCGGGTACAAACATTCGTCTTCATCACGCTTACAAACATTTTTGGTCCTCCCGGGAATCTAACCCGGAACCTCAAGCTTTGTAGTCAAGTCCTTAACCAGTAGGCTGTCTAGTCGTCATATTTCATACAACTTAAGCTTCGTTTGTAGATATGCCTATATTTCTGTATTTCTTGCAAGAAGATCACCCACTTTTAATGGACAAATAGACCAGTGGTATGTGAATATAGACAATGAAAATTCCATGTTCAGTTACTGACACTAAATCTTGTGTTAAACAGGAAATTCATGAAACTTATTCTATTTTTTAATGCAACATAGGAAGCCAAACAAGCAAGTGGGTCACCTGATGGTTAAGTGGTCACCATCGCCTTTAGACATTCGCAACATCAAGGAGATTGCAGGTGCGTTGAAAACGCAAAGGTCTAAGATGGAATACCTCTTGTGCCAGTAATTTCACCGGCTGTCTTGCTCTCCACACCGGTGTACCTAGCACGAATCTTCTCGACACGCGTTAACTCGCTACGTAACTCAGTGCATCTCTCTCCAACAGGGCGAGTAAGAAAGAGACGCACTGAGTTACGTAGCGAGTTAACGCGTATCGAGAATATTCGTGCTAGGTGCACTGAACACAACAGTGCGAACAATTAGTAGGCTTAGCGGCTGGATTAGCGAGCAAGACGGTGGTAACGATCCGGGCGGACCTTGCACAATGTCCTACCACCCGCAAGATTAAGATCAATTATTCGTCAAACATAGGTAAGTATCGTTAAAAAATGAGCGAAGGCTTCTGGGGAAAAGCGAAATTAATGGATTGTTAAGCAAATAGCGACAAGGACCTTCCGCTTTCCTCAACTGTACGAGTATGTCAGGGACTCGCAACAGAAGGAGCTAAACACTCGGAAAAGGTCAAAAGGATTTACAGCTCTTATCTAAAAATAGAATCGTCTACATACATGCATATATCAGCTGCTGAGTGTAGTATTGAACGAGTACCTAGTCATCCAGGTCCACGTTTCACCAATAAAAACATGTAATGACATAAACATATTTGAAAAGGATCTAAGACATTACTTTATTAACAGACCTTACTATAGCGTCAATGATTTTTTGCCAATGCCCTTGATTGAAAGGAAACATTGAATTAATTATCATTCGTTTGTTATTATTTTAATTTTATTTCTATTGTATAATAATGTATTTGCATGCATGTTTTATGTTTTACGCAAATAAATGACTGAAATGACCAAGCTGACGGGTGAAAACGACAGTTCAGCATACATGAGTAATCAAAGAGTTTCTTTATTGGCGGGCTTTATAAGTGGATATGTAATGTACCTTTTTTTTTGGCAAGGTGGAAAAGCTTTGCCTTCCCCCTGCCTGGAGCGGCTCTGGAATATGCAATGTCCCTAATCTGGGTTTTCATTGTGACATAATGTTAATTTGGTGAGAGAGGTATTTGTGACAGTAGCCAAACTTCATTTTCAAAACATTCAACTCGACTTTTTGTAGTGTGGCGTTAGTGTTGATTTATGTTCATGTGAATTATTAATATCTTTTGCATGTTTACTTTTTCGTAATTATTTCGTGCTGATGATTGCATTTGTTTTATATCCTAGCGCCTTGCATTCTTGCCAAGCCCAACGGGAGTTCGTATTTTAATAAACGCTCTTAAACTCATAGAAGAGTTGCAAAAGTGTCTGGTCGAAATCGCTGGTGACCAAGGGGCTGACAGCTACCTTGCCCAGAGAATTGGTATTGCAATGCAATGAAACCCTGCCAGCCTTTTGGAAACCATGTCGTAGAAGCCTTACTTAGATTTAGTTTAGATTTTATGTATGTATGTATGTATGTAAAACTCTTTATTGCACATAATAATAAAAAATAACAATTTACAAGAAAATAAGTAACATGTACAAAGGCGAACTTATCCCTTTTAGGGATCTCTTCCAGTTAACCTTTGAGCGATGGACAGGACATTTGAGTCCTAGTCATTTTATTTGGTTTTTACTTATTTTATTCGTAGTGTATTTGATTTTAATTGTTAATAATTTTCATACTAAAAAATATTATATGAATTTTAGCCTACTGCTAAGGAATAAATTTTGTTTATTAGGTATCAACTACCCGTGCAGTGGATTACAAAGCAAATGCTCGTCCCAGGGTGCTGTCATTAGCTGATTGGTGTCGGGTCGCGACGCGTCAGCAAACCTGTCGTGAGGCTATTTGCCGCCGCGCCTTGCTTTTACATGTGGCCGTAAGCTGGATCCACACCCAAGTTATGTTCCTTCTGAAGTTAAGTATGTTTTTTTTTTCAAGTTAAGTTGACTAGCCAAAAGGGCACAAAATTATCAAAAAGACATTCATTTGTCAGGTGTATCCTACTTTGTATTAATATTATGAACTCGAAAGTAATGCTGTTTGGATATTGGATGTTTCAAGGTTGGTTCCTTAATTACGCATTCACGGCTGGACGGAATTAGATGAAATATGGCAAAGAGATAGACCATGTCTGGAATTAAAACAGAATACTTTTTATAGAAAACAATGTCACGCAGGTGAAGCCGGGGATGCATTGGCGAGCCCTAACTAAAAATAGTGTGAATACATAAGATGTAAAAATTAATTTTATTATTTATCATAATTTTCATTTTATATCTGTATGCATGTATGTGTATCTGCATGTTGTCTGTGTCTAGTACCCATAGTACAAGCTTTGCTTAGTTTGGGACTATAGGTCAATTGGTGTGAATTGTGCCGAGACATTTTATTTATTTATTTATTTTGCCGGAGCAAATGGCGTTCTGTGGTCTCTGCCTACCCCAAAGGGAAACAGGCGTGAGCTTACAATAATAATATAATATATTTATTTATGTCTAGTACCCACGGCTAGCTTAGTTTATGAATACGCCAATTGTGTTCATTGTTCATAAATATTTTTTTACCTAACCTTTCCTTATAGGTGTTTAAATCCAATTTTTAAAGTTAGTTTCTGTACCTGCACGTATGTATCTCCAGCATAATATTTCACCGCCCCTTACTCGGTGTTGCCATATCCATAGATAAATAAACACAAACACTATTATTTCATATTCACCAGGCCTAAAAAAACAATTGAATTTAAAAATCACAATAGTTCCTGATGCAGGCAGATGCGCGTTTTCTAAAGTGTCTTTTGAAATGATTTGTACAGTTTTTACAAAGTACAAAAAACACGTACTAACACGTCGCGTGCTGCACTCTAACTCAAAAAACTGCGAAAGGGTTAGAAGGGTTGCACCCCAATGGGGTTCAAACGCACGTGCTCTATAAAAAACCCTTTATGCAAAGCGCCAATAAAAAACGACGGCGCGTGCATGCGCGTTCCGATTTTAAATCTGATTTGAATATAGAACATTTACATAGAGCGCGGAGGCTCGTGATTGGTCGCTCATTTGCGTACGAACTTGCGCAGTGCGAGGCTGCACAGGTTTTTTAAAGTGTCATTTTTATATACGCTTTTGATTCGCTGCCAGAACTCCGGGCTTGATCGTATGGAAATGAATGCAGGCGAGCTTGTACGCATGTGTTTTGCATATAATTTTATACCTAGCTCGTCTCCCCTTGGGTTTAAACTGCGACCCTTCTGAATGTAAGGCTAGCTGTTTACAAGATTGTAAATTTTAGGGTACCTATTCCATGGGGGTTGGAGTTGGGGAGAGTTTAACTACAGTTATTAAGTTGTAGACACGTGGTGGCTTTTATGATTGAAATATAATAAAACTTTATTATACCTCCAGAAGATGATGAGCAAATCGAATTGAGATACTGAAGAAAGTTATTTTAAATAACTAGAGTAAATATTAGGTTCATAACTTTCATCCACACTAAAGTCCTCCGTTATTAACATTAATCACGTTCCTTATTAAACACTTTTACCTTTAAAAACCGTTAAAACAGTGGAATCTTTAATAGCTCTACATAAAAAGAAATTGATTGAAACTTTCGCGATTTTCACTCATATTTTTAACGTTATCGGGACTTCAACGCGATAAAAATATGGTGTTAATTATCCTCGACGTTTCGGCCATGTTTTAACGGCCGTGACTCATGAGTCTACTCGTGACCACGGCCGTCGAAACATGGCCGAAACGTCGAGGTAAATTAACAATATATTTTTTTCGCGTTAAAGTCCCGATAACATTATATATATCTACATATAGATGCCTATGCTTCAATATAAAGAAAAAGTGGGCCATTCTGATGTTGAAATCTCAATTCCAGCCACTAATTGCTAATAGCAAGTTAGAAGCGAGCTGTCTTTCCGCCGGTGTTTGTTCTTTAAGTTTGCACAGCCCCCACCCAGCCAGGGGCACAATTTAATTACCAAATGGATAGTTTGTGCCCCCAAACGGTAAGGTCGGACGGGGGACAAGTAGCGGCTGGTTCATAAGATACCAGCGTTATTTTATTATTCGTCATTAGAAATATGAAAATGAAAATAAAATTGTTACAGTGATGTACAAATTCGAACTTATCCATTTACTTACGGGATCTCTTCCAGTTAACCTGTGATGTAAATGAAAAGTAGATGAAAAATAAGCTCGTAATATTAGGGACAGAAAAAGAGCAAAGCAGGAACAGTGGAAAAGTAACATACAATGTATTAATAAATACAATACGTATACTAACTGTAAAGACAATACCCGAATACTTAATACAATACATACACACTTACGTGATTAAAAGATACCAAAGTACAGAAACCAAAGTGAAAATCCAAACTGTTTTTATGAAATTTTGACGATAAGACTGAATGCAATGAAATCAATGATACGTATGTCTGTCTCATCTTACCGGATCAAGGACATATTTACTTCATAGAAGAAAGGGTGAGTATAAAAAAAGTTTAATCAAAACAATCTTAAATTACTAATGTCTTGTAACAGATTTGAACCGATTTCAAAAATTCTTTCACTAACAGCAAGCTACAGTATCCCCGACGAACATAGGCTACTAATTCCGCGCGAACGAAGTCGCGTGCGTCCGCTAGTTTCTTATATTTGAAAAGCGAAGTAGCCAGCTAAGGTCAATCATCCTCATAACAAAGACATCACGCCCAATTTGCCAAAAACTGCTCTGTCCTCATTAATTCCAAATCGTGTACAAAATCTGAAACAGCTAACGAGCGCTGCATGTCCCAACTACCCTCGTTGCTTTAAACAATTGGACAACGACCCTCGCGGCCGACTCGCCCCTAATGAGCTGGCAGACGACATGTTTGCCCCCGGCCACGACTCGGGTACTAAGTATATAGCGGAGTCTAATCAAAGAAGTTTTAATAGAATTCTTTAAATTAATTAAGTCTCTACCAATAATTTAAAGGTAAGGCTGACTGGGGCCTGGAAGTTAAATATGCTTAAGATGCTTAATTACGTCGGATTCATACAAAGAACTTGTCGATTTAGCGTTTTGATGCGTATCGACATAAATGTTGTTACCTTACCCTCTTCGTAATCGCTGTGTAAACCTATGTTAGTTTACATGTGTTATGTCTTTATCTGTCATTGTAACATTTGCCCTCGAATGAAAGGAACAAAATATTTGTTAGTTAAAAAAGATTAGTAAATTTTTATTATTAAGGAGGTTAGTCTTTTGTGGTATACTAACTTTTGCACAAGACTTCATCCATGTAGATTTTGGACTACATACTAACTTCAAACCCCCTTCTTAAACATCTTTATTTTTTTATTTAATCTCCATAAATACTTTTTAGTGAGATCTCTACGCCCCCTAAAGAACATAATTGCTGGTGGTAGGACGTTGTGCAAGGTCTGTCCGGATTGCTACCACCATTTGCTCGCAAATCCAACCGCAACCCACCTCTTGTGCCAGTAATTGCACTGGCTGTCTTGCTCTCCACGCCGGAACACAGCAGTGCAAGCACTGCTGCTTAGCGGCAGGATTAGGATTTAGTGTTAATTCCATAAAATCGATAAATAGAATCAAAAGATATACACATTTTAAGTTTAGTTAGACACCACATACTCGTAGCATAGCGCATTAAGCATCATAGATCTAAGTGTATACGAAGTTAGGGGCTCAGCTAGACTCTAATACAACCCTTACAAGAACAATATAACAGACGCTAGGCCCTCAGCAGACTCCGATGCATTTTGCATCGAATAAAAGTTACTCTCGTCAAGTTGACAGGCGAGGGCGAGGGCGGCCCCCTCGTATCGATCGCTGCAGCCGGATGCTGGGGACATGCATCTTGGAATACACAACAGTAAACTTTGCTTAGGGGTTTGTAACTTCATAACTGTATACAAGGATACAAGTCTTATACACTTATACAAGTAAAGCACAAAACTATACTATAAGTATACAGATGTTTCTCTTCGAACAAAAACGACGTTTAGGTCTAAGAAGTTTCTCGCTGTATGCCTCTCTGTTAATCGTATAACTCGTATTCATTCGCACGTATTTTTATTTGATAGTCCTCATCGTAGAGATTTAGAATAACTTTAATTTTAATTTGCTATATCTATCACAAAACATTTAAATAATCAGCCAAATTACAGTTTCATTGCTACGGCTGTGGAGCTTTGTGCCTTGGTATTCTATTAAAAAAAAAAGAAATTTAAAAAACAACTGTCAACAGGTTTAAGTTGTCGATGTTAAAAACAAATTGTGATTGTTTAAGCTTCGATTTTTCGGTAAAATTTGTAGCTTTTTTAAATAAATTCAAAAAAATTTTTTGGACGCCCCGGAATTTATCAATGATCCCTCCAATATGTTCCAAATTATATTTAAAAACTTTGACAATGGCTGACAGCGGAGACTGAGCGACTTACAGGTGAGCTGTCTTTATCGATTAAAATACATACATTAACAAGCCATTATCGCTTGTAAAACTGCCTCCGCCAAAACTACAAAAACATTATCTACCCTTGAACTTCTGGATAGCAAGTCCCGACACGCATGCCGCCGCTAATTGCGACGCAACGACCACGGCTGCGCCCGCGCACCGTTACCCTTTATTCCAAACCTTAAAGGTTACGGGATCATAATTAATTTCACCTTTTTTAACCACCTTTTACTCCTAATTCCTTATAATAAAGTTGCCAATGGCCTAGCAATGTTCGGAGAAAGTGAGGTGTAACAAAACATTTTTTTTGCTTTAGTAAAATATCCCACGGAACTGTCTGCACGGAAAGGGCACGGGAGTAGACCTTGGAAAACGGAACGCCCAGTTCCACATTGTTGGTAATTTACACGTGATCCTGAAGTTAAGGGTGAATGAATTGCCTTAACATGACCAACTCGGGCTTTTTTTATAAAATAGGAAGGCAAACGAGCAAGTGAATCACCTGATGGCATGGGTGTACCCAGTTTATAGCCTTCTAGTTCAGCCTAGGGGGGGGGGCAAGTCAAATGCTAGATTCAGTAATCTTGGTCCGCCATCGTCGCGCACGGTTTTTTGGCAATTGCATCGTGCATTTTGCCAGTGTCTACTGCGCGGTTTATTTAAAAGTTAGAGCATAAGGCCCCGTTTACCCCCCCCCCCCCCCCTAACCCGGGTACGCCCGTACCTGATGGTAAGTGATCGGTGATCAACTCCGCTCATAGACACTCGTAACACCAAGGAGATCACAGGTGCGATGCCAACCCAGAGAGCTAAGATGGAATACCCCTTGTGCCGGCATTTTTACAGGCTGTCTTGTCCTCCACGCCGGAACACAACAGTGCAAGTACTGCTGCTTAGCTTGGATTAGCGAGCAAGATGGTGGTAGCTTCGGACGGACCTTGCACAAGGTCCTACGACTGTACCTACTCCTCGCGTTCCTATATTGAATAATAAGCCTTAGATGCTAAAAAGTTATACAGTGATTTTTAAATTCATTGTGTCTGTAGGTGGTGGTGCTCACTTTAATTAATATCAGGTAAGTGAACCCCTCCTATGTCTTGCTATTTTATAAAAAAAAACCTTCTAGACGGCATCCCAAACTTTGAATGCCATGATTTTCTTGCGGTTCTGAATGCTTTGATTTTTTCCTACGTGTACTCATATTAAGTAAAACGATTTTATCCAAAGGGTAGACACATGTACGCGATGAATCTCTATGGTATTCATCAGCGTGGCACCGTGTGGTCGTGCCTAATGCGCCGCATTAGCCTGCGCAGGCGGCGGCTTTGAGGCCACCGCAAGATCTGTACCACGCGCCTCCCCCCTCCCCCGACTCCCGCCGCGCCGGGAACGCGAATACCTAATGAGAACTAGGGCTTATACAAAGCATACTGACATTTCTGTTTTAAATACAAAGTTGTATATTGCCATCTATCTATACTAAAAGAAAAACGAAACCGACAGAAGACTATTTTCCTCCAAAAAAATGTATGGTAAAACTAGTTTAGATTTTGTTAACTACTAGTTTTATTTTTTAACAAAACTAATCCCTGAGCAATTAATGTATTCTGGACAACAAGAGAACATTAATTTCTCAAAATAAATTATTTTACCTTGGACAGGCATGTTTGGCTTTGGATATGATTCCGATCCTGAATGTGAATCTACGGAGTTAAAAACCTAGTTATACGTAAAAATTTGAATGTAATGTTTGAAAAAAAAAACTCTAATATCTTGCTAGAGTTTCTTAGTGGATCCCAACAAAAGTTTTTTTCGAACCAGTGGATAATTTCTACCTTTCATAAGACATTTTTGACTGCAAGAGTAATCAGATAAAGGTATTTCGATTTCCCTATTAACTTAACTACACTTAAGTAACTGTTGCATGCAAAATCAGTAGATTTTGAACTTCATTACTTAACAGCTGTGCTGTGTGTTCCTTCTACCCTCACTCAAGTATCCAAGGCATTCTGTAGATACTTAGTTGTAGTTTGACTTAAAGTTGGAAGCCATACCTTATTGAAAACCTATCTAAACTGATGTGGTATGTACTCACAATATGTCACTATCAATACGACAATTAAGCATTACTTAAATAGGTCTGTTCCAATTTCCCGAGCAGCCGCAGCCTCAGCCGCAGGCGCAGCGCCGTCCGTCAACTTCAGCAATACGTTAGTCCTTCTAATCGGTCACGCACCCCCATAACTCTCCGGTCCACAATCCGCGTAGATCAGATCATTACCGCGCAGGTCTTTGAAGCGGGTAATTAACCGCAATGTAGCATTCCCGTGGTTTCTAGATAATATTTATTCGGTGCGCGGGCGCGGCCCTAGCTCTTTGCGGCGCCGACGTCAGCTGTCATCCATCAGTCTGCGACAACGCGCTTGCGCGGCACGCACACACACGCTATAAGCAAATTCAAATTTAACGGTACAATGCCACCGGATTTCACAGGAATGCAACAAGAGTTGGCATTCCGCGGCTAGGACGGCATTGATGGCTGCGACAAAAAAGGGACAGATATACAATAACACGCGACCGATAATGGCCGCGGGTACGAGATAGCGGCTTCGGAATTAATTTGTGAGATTCCTGGCCGAGGAAAGGCGACTCACTTTGCATGACCACAAACGTTCCGAAGCCCGTTATTCAAATGCTGCTAGATAACAAAGGATTTTAGATTGCAATTATAATCGATACACTTTGATTTAAAAGTCACGGTTTTTAACTCAAACTCTAACGATTTTGATTAGATCGGTGTCAGATCTGGTAAATCGGTAGTAACTATAAGGAACTAAAACGTTTAGAAGGAAGAGTAGAAGCAGTAGTAGATATAGTTTTCCTAGAATAGAAAAAGAGGAGTTTTTTTATGTCTATGAACGAAATTTTGAGGTCAGGGCTCAAACATGACCAGCTCAGGTCTAACTTAACCCTCCCTGCGTCTCTGTCAAACTAGTGTCATAAGAAAGTAACGCACGTAGAGATAAACTCAGATAGACTACACTTGGCTGGTCATGTTAGAGCTAAAGGGCTCATTAAGGTTTCATCGAAGTATGTGAACGTGTTGCCAACAGGTGTCATAGTATAAGGGTCCTAATGTATATTATATTATACATGTGGTTTAATTGTACCATTTAGAGAATGATCACAAAATGACTAACCTAACCTAGCCCAATCTATCGGGTACGGGTTCCAAAAACTTGAAAAATTAATAATTTCTTAAAAAATATGTAAGCATGTAAGTTGTTTTTCGTACAAATATGTTTATGAGGAAGGAAGATAAAGAGATGGCAAACTTATCCTTTTACAGGGTCTTTTCCAGTAAACTTTAAGATCGAACGAATTTCAAATGTAATAAAGTATAAAATGACATTTGCCAAAGGTTGTGCCAAAGGAGAATAAACATAATAATGTAATTTATTACTTATATAGAACGGCGCGTAGGTACCGTATTGTACCTACAATATACATTATTTATTATTAAACGCAGCGCTGGTCGTATTGTAAGGAACTATAAAAATTTACGAATATTTCATCAATTTAGATTAACACTCCTGCGAGCGTACGAATCTTTTTCGTAGTGTTAAATTAGGGGTGACTCCACACTTATCTTCAAAAACAAAAGCGTTTAACCTCACTGCGTTACCAAAATTCTCCGCCCGCATCAGTATGCGCCGGCGCAGCGCGCGGCCCAATTGCTCGTATTAGCATACTCAGCCCAGGCGCCGCCGGATTCGCTTGTAGCGCTACCATCAAACGAAACACCGCTTTCAACCCAAAACATAACCTAAAAACTCTAGCTAAACGCACAAAATCCCTCGTCGCCACAATAACCAACGTTGCCAGAGAAATAGTGATTCTATGAGATTATGTTTTAAGCTTCAAATATAACGTGAGATAATGGGAAAGGATACATTATGACTGTCAGCAGCCGACCTGTGACCCTTGTAATGGGCGCAAATTGGTCCGAGACGCAAATTTTCCAAACTTATTATACTCGTACAAGTCGTACAAACCGACCGTGAGAATGCGCTGACGAAGATTTCTCGGTATTAATATTATAGATAATTAACAGCGATTGAATCTACGCTCGTTAGAAAAACAAGTCCTAATGATGTCACTTGAAAAAGCAATCTGATTGATCCCGTTCCTTCTAATGAGTACTGACTGATATTTTAAAAAACACATTCCGTCATTAGTTTTAAAGCCAATTAGGGTATATAAGCGTGTTGGTGTACACGTGCCGACTATAAAGGCAAGACAGAGGTTTTTAAACAATTGCTGACATTAGAAAAGCATCTGTGGTTTAATTAGGTCTTCATTTGATGTCATCAGAGACTTAAAAACGAGCCATTGGAAGCAATTGTGACGCAGTACTTAATCACTGACCGTGGCACCGATTCTTCCGACACTTCAATGAAGTTTGCGTTATTTTTGCATGCCACTAAGTATTGGTTAATGGTATCGTTTTAACTCTGCATATTTTTTAAACAGACCAGCTGGTTAGGTACTGCGCGCGAGCACGCTAGCCGTAATTACTGGAATTTATGGAATTTCCACACTGCTGCACTGGTAGGTATCGATTACTGAGAAAAAGTTTCCTTCAAGTATATCGTAGGAGCAAAAGTAATTATGAAAAATTGTCTCATTCCCACTACTTATAACTGCGACGTTATTTTAATTTTTTTACTGTCATCCTCCTCCAATCACAGCTTTCCTATATATTCTTTTGGCGTACGCTTTGACCATGATCCCAGATTTGGCAGATCAGATTATGTAACCCCTCGGCCCTAAATGATAGGGAAACCAGACTGGTAGAATCATGGTTACATGAATCTTCTCCTTGAGAGCGTTGGTGACCATCAAAACTTAATTAATGTAGGTACAAAACTTAGTAACACTCATTGCTAAATGGCGACCGCTGGGAATAGAACTCGGTACCTTATGAGCACGAGTCTACCTCCTTGCTACTAGGCCATCATCACTCTTGTAATATTTTAATTACTGGCACAAGAGGTATTCCATCTTAGCCCTCTGGGTTGGCAATGCATCTGCAATCTCTTTTTTGTTGCGGGTGTCTATAGGCGGTGGTATACACTTACCTTCAGGAGACCCACTTGCTTGTTTGCCTTCCTATTTCATAAAAAAAAACCGACTCTCATAGTTCCTATGAAACAAAAACATGTCTTAGATAACTTACTGAGTGGACTCAGTAATTTGAAATGGATCTTGGTCAATGTGAGTGATCTATTCTGGGTAGACACCCAATATGTCAATAACCTAAAGAGGTAAATAGAGCTTTTAAAGGCCTTTGACGAAAACTTAAATAACAAGTGGTCCACTCTTACGCATTCACTATTGAAGCCCGGCAATCACTGACCCCTAAGTAATATGGACTTCTAGTCAGTGTTTAAAAAATGGCGTATCAAAGTAGGATAAAAAGAAGACTAAATCGACAATCGCTCGCGCTGTCAGTCTGTCGGACCGACGGCACTGCTGTCAATACTATTATTTTGTAAAAAAAAACCTATTGCAACGAAACTCAATAAATTATTATTTTATGCATTTAGGCGTAAAGTTGTAAATCCAATGACTATAAATGGTAAACTAATAATTTGCTACTAATGCAAATTGGCGTCAACCTGTATTCTTCTGTCGGGCCGTTTTTCTGCTGTCATTTGATATGAAACTATACATCCATGCCGAATACACACACTATACTATACACCTATACCGAATTGTCGTTATCACATGAAAGTGTAATATTAATAGGAGGGGATAGATCTAAATTCAAAAACTTAGTAACTTAGCATCTTTGTATAGTTAGATTTTTATCATACGAACTTTGTTTAATAACATCTTTGTTTCTGCAACTTATTTGCCAATTAAGTTATTACAAAGAAGACGTATAATTTAATTTTAACATTCAACTTCATGCGAAACTGCATAATCCGTTAGCAGCTGCTCGATTAATACCGTTATCTAACCGTAAAATGCTCTGAATTTAACACTTCACTTGCTGTCATTATGCCATTTATTTCGATATTCGTGCAAGCGTTATGTGACCTTTACAGACCTGTTGTACTTTCACTTTCGCCTTTCTCTAGGACATAGTTGGAGGGTGATAATATTTCCCAACGTTAAAAAAATACTTGTTAATCCTCTTTTTTATTACCTTAATGTTCTTTTTCTCTTATTCATAAATGCTGCGTAAACGTATGTGTTTTTTTAGAATATTAAGGTAAACAAGCAAGTGGGTCACCTGATGGTAAGTGTACACCACCGCCTATAGACACCCGCAACATCGACGAGATCGCACATGCGTTACCAACCCAGAGGGCTAAGATGGAATACCTCTTGTGCCATTAATTACACCGGCTGTCTTGCTCTTCACGCTGGAACACAACAGTGCAAGCACTGCTGCTTGGCGGCAGGATTAGCGAGCAAGACGGTGGTAGCGATCCGGACGGACCTTAAATGTCAGTTAACATGTGTTTATCTGTCATTGTGGCGTACTTATTAATTCAATAAACGTTATGATCTGGGCACCATCCGGGAACAGTAAAAGGGCATTTTCTTCAATGTCTTTACTAAGATTGAATGCAGTTTCGTAGGAAGTCTGAAGGCTTAATGGCGTTAAATAAGCGATCATTGTTTTCAGTAGGTATTCATTATAATGCGAGAAATTAGTGTTTACTTCCATTTTACTTAGCTATTGAAACTTTTGTCTCTATATGTTTATGAAAGTTTACTTTGAAGAGCTCTTTACATAGTGTAAAGAAAATAAATAAGCTATTTTTCCTGTCTGTCCGAGATTCATATTTCATATTATAGTGTATCCGCCTTCTCCTTCTAAATCATTTTTTGGATTTTGATGGGGTTTTTACTGGCATTTAGAGATTTCTATAGGGAAGGTTTTTATGTGCATTTCATCTCGATTGTACCTGTGCGAAACGGGGCGTGACGCTAGTAAAGTATAAGTAACAGTTTGTCGTATGGCTTTATCGACTCTTCAGGCCCCTATATCACGAAACTCACATTTGTATGTCAGGTGACAACGACCATTCAGAGTACATTACGTATCCACTATTTAAAAGCGGTAACACACAAACTCTTCGAGTTATCCATGTAAGCCGCACATATCACCTGTCGGCTTGGTGAAATAGGCCAGCCCCGTTTACCACAAAAAATACAAGTGTTACAATTTCATGTAATTGTTATGTTTTTCATACAAAAACGTGACAAATATGTTAAACGTGATAAATATGGTAAATGTAAGTTTTGTGCTATAAGCACCATGTTTAGCGACAGCGATTTAGAAAGTTTTTTTTTGTCTATAGTCCATTTTCATTTATAGTAATTGGTTTAGTTATTTTATTTTAATGTTAATTTTACTTACTAAATATCTAATTCGTAAGTAAAAGTGACAAAAAGTATCAAGACATTAAAACACATAATTCACTGTGAAAATATGAAGTATATTTTTCTAGTAAGGTTATAAAAACTGGGCCCTTTTAATAACCCGCGTGCTTTTTCATGGAGATCAATTTAAATTCAATTCATGGACAACTTTTTAACCAATAACTAACTATTGTGCTTCACTAAGCTGTTAGGCAAACGTAAACCTTAATCATAAATGCATAACCTCTACATCTACCGCTTCATTGTCGATTTCCCCTGTTTTATTTAGAAGTGACCCTTCTAAATAAAGCGAGTGAAAAATAGGCAAGTAACTTAATCAATTGATAGTTTACAATTATTCACTCGTACACAGAATATTGAATTATGCTGCTTCATCTTACACCTATTGGATGTAATTAATAATAAATTAAAATTAACCTTTTTCTAAACCTAAATCGCTGGGTAACCCCATCTGAAATTAACGAAACGTATTTTGAAAACAAATTCTTTCTCGCATGTGTCTGTGATAATTAAAAATATATAAACTGCTATTGTTTATTAAGTAATACGTCGAGAACGCGTAAAATTAATATCAAACACTGAGGTCTGCTCTGCAGTTCCTTGGAGCTATGAAAAAATCGAACTTCTAAGTTAACAAATGTCTTATAGTTGGTACAAGTAAGCAGAAAAGTCTGAAAGCCATATTTGCAGTTTATGAAATATGCGGAATGAATGGCCATATCTTTTGATTGCGTTAACTTCGAAATTTGAATTTTTACAGCTCCAAGGGACTGTAGACTTGAGTATTAAATATTAATTTCAACTCGATACCTCAACGCCTTTCTAAGAAAAGGGGTCTTGACAGACAGATAGACACAACGAAGCGATCTTATAGGAGTTTCTTTTTACATTTGAGGTATGGAACCCTAAAAAATAGCACATTCCTTATAATAAAAAAGCAGAACCAAGTGTTAAAGTGTTTAATGATTACCAGTCGCATTGTTGCGCAGGCGCGGACCGCTAGCCTCGCCGGCCATGCCCCATCAAATTAACCAGCGTAACTCCGTTTATTCACACGACTGCGATACAGGTAGAGGGGGGATTTCTGCGAATCGCGTGCGCATCTCGGCGATCATAAATCGCAGCCAGGAATCTGGAGACACGGCGTTGCTGAATCCCGCGCAGATGTACTCGTAATGAACGAATGCTGACTTGTAATTATCCTATTAGTGGTCGAATAAAAACTTTTATGTGTGTACTTAGTTGAATGTGGTTTGATTAAAACAGAGCCAAGTCGCACGGGAATAGTTAATGGTAATGATCTAATTCTTCTAGGAGGAGAGACGACTACTAAAGTATCAATGTATATCCTGTCATTAACATTACATTAGCGTAGGACGACCAGCCACAAGATGGTCCGATGACCTCATACAGGTGGCAGGAAGGCGCTGGTTGCATGCTGCTTCCAACCGGTCACTTTGGAAATCCATGGAGGAGGCCTATGTCCAACAGTGGACTTCTTGTGGCTGAGATGATGATGATGATGATGAACATTACATTCTTTGAATGTAGGTTTTAGGATGTTAGGACAAGCACAATTGGTGCTTGGCTTGATTCCGCTAACAATCCGCTTTTCGGGAATTCTGGGCATGATTATGATCAGTAATAATTTATTTTTCGTTATTATATGTAGAAATAGATCATGTCGGACAAATAGTTCCTATATTTATTATTTTTAAATGTGTTAACTCCTCTAATGTACATAATAATTGATAATGGACTCACCTATAGCTTAATTAATCCGACCACGGAACACTGAGGGTTTAGGTTCGATTCTTGCTTGGTTATCGAGATTTTTCTGTATGTTTTTTCATTGATTCCATCATTTAATTGATAGTTTATTATATAATCTAATGTTATAGGTAGTAACATTATTTGTAAGAATTAAATTATTTTATTTTGTAGTGTTTGATCTCCTAAAACCATCTTTGCAATATACCTCTTGTAACGTAAAGATCTCAGTGATTCTAACGGAACCCTTATTATTTTATTTCGTAATGCCTCTCTTTTTTATGGCACATAACTAGTCAAACACTAAATACTAAACGATGATTACTACAATGTAATACTACGACCCTGCCATGACTGTCCGTTTAATTTATCCCAAAGCGCACACCCCAATTCGTATTCCTACCCGAAAATGAAAGCAATAAAACCCTCAGAATTTCGATAACTTAAAACTTAAGCAATAAACTTGCAACAAAATTTAGATCTAACTCCCCTATACGAGAGCCATGAAGACATACCATCCAGACATAATCTAAATAGTTTTCACAAACATGTTTATCTGCCGGCGGGGGTCACCCTCGAATCCCCGCGGTGGCTGGTGGCGCAATATGCTAATAATTGGCCCATAAAAAACAAGAAATGTCTCCAGCTACCCTCCAGAGGATATTTCCATCATTGCAGGGCAGGTTTTTTCTATTTGGTTTTGTTTAGTAAAATCTGTATTAGACACCTACCTAGTTGTGAGTACCCTGAGAACTGAGTTCCATTATCGGTGCTTAATTTCAGTGATGGAAGAAAGTGATCTATTTCTAAACTGCTTAGGCTTATTAGGAATACAAATGTATTAAATACCATAACACCTCGCACAACATCAAACATGTCCTTCCTGATTCACGTATGCTAGGCACAGAACTCTCTTAACAAACTCAGCTTGTCAGCAATACCATCTCGTTTGGCTGCTATATTTTTGTCGAATCTTGTGATTTCCATACATATTAATGAAACGAGATAAACCAGATTTTCCATGGAATTTTCAAGGGATTACTCTTCTTTCAACATTATATTCCTGTTAATAACTAGAACTAATGGTAGAGCAGATACTTATAACACATTGTTGCACCGCAATATCTCACGCAGCGCTATAAAGCGCAACGGCAGCACGTTAGAACACATAAAAGCGCCATTCATTACTGCAAACGACCTCGAACGCCGTAAAGCAGCAGTATCTGATATCGAGCTCATTAACATACATATTGCTCCCAATACTACCTGATCGAAATAACCTGATGACCTAAAGATTAATAAGCTTACTTGATTTGACGTTTACCTGAATGTTGTTGAATCTTTAAGAATTTAGGTCTTCTTGATTGAAAGTTTTTGTCAAATAAAAACAAGTAATTCGGATTATTTTAATCGAAAGCTACAACAAAAGCAAGCACATAGATATATGTTCCACTTAAAATACTGTTATGTTTAGTGGCTATTATGAACTTTGGATTATTTCTTAGGATAAAATGACTTTATCTTTTTAGGCTTGGCATGCCAGTGATTTTCTTTCCAATTGGTTTCGTTTTCCTGCAAGTGCGAATGATAAGGTCGATGTCATCGTAAACCTGATTTATCCTTACTTGTTTTCAGTATCTAGTAAACAACAATCTAATCTAAAATTTTAGTTTTTGTCATCAAAAAATTGTTTAATGCTCACTCAAAATGTTCTAATTCTAAAACATATAAATCACCTTTTCTATTTACAGCTTTGACTTATTTTATTTAGGCGATAACCGAGATTTAAGTGACAAAAAGTGAAATTTAAGGTTAGAATTTTGCTGACATGATAAGATAAATGTTCATGAACAGACTTTAATTTACAAAATTTACTTTCCTCGTATTGATCACGGTGATCAAAGTCTTTCCCCCACGCATTCGTATTCAAACGTCGAAATTTACAACAATGTTCCGAAATGCGTAAACGTCCACATCTGTCCACCCCTGAATGCGAGATGGGTCGTGAATGCAAACTCCCCGCCGGGTCAAGCTGGGGTGGCTCGGGATGCATAATACATCTCGCACTTTAGCATAGTACTGTGAAGTATACTCGAAATAACTACAAATAAAAGTACCTACCCTACATCAAGATATTGCTTCGTTATCAATACTGGATACTTTGCCTGCAGAAAATAATTAAAGCTAGAAAAATGTATGTGTTAAATATCTGTACATCTATAAGGTAGCTAGAATTGGCCAAGCAAAAACTCGTGCTACTAGAACTGCAGTCTTACACATATTTACCTTTTACGGGCACAGTACATTTATGATTGGTTTTCAGGGTTCCGTACCTCAAATTTTCGTTTTATTCCATTCAAAAACATCGCTCTGCTACAAATTAAATAATGAACCCTATAGCAATTTGTTACAATAACGCTTTTTCAGTTCTTGTTTTAAAATAATTACTGATAATTCTTGCAAACAAAGGCTGCAGCTTTTCTCGATATAAGAAACGAATCATTCACTAAATTCTTAAAACCTTTTATGTTTTTCCTTTCAACCAAAATTCGGCTTTTTTTATGCTTTTCGTGGGAACTGCCGCGGGTCAAGCGGCCGTACAGCATACATAATACATGCCGCGCTTAGCGTGGGGTGGTTGATTATTGTCATCAAGAACTTGACAGTCTTAACACGAGGCATTAAACGCTGTTTTCCAACGGCCGAGGTAGCACGTTATGTCGCGTGGGGTATAAAAGACGAAGATAAGTCGCGTCAATTTTTCCCGCCGCCTCAAAATCCTCAGCGACGTAAAATATTCGCGGGTTTATGCGCTGAATAACAAGCTGAGCGTAGGTTGTGAGCCACAAGCCTCCACCTTTCACCTTTGAGCTACCTACTGAAGGTATTTCAAAAAATAAAAACCAAGTGAGAGTTTGACTTACGCACTGAGGTTTTTGTACAAATTTGTATGTAGATTAGAAGATATGTAGGAACTATCTACATATCTTCTAATCTACATACTTTTATTATACGTCTATTGGGGAAATCAATTCGAATCGGTGTTAGCCCGTTTTATCCCGTTAGATTTTATGTGGTTTCATGTGATAGAACTACAATAACGATCTCCGAATTTTCCTTTTACTTTTGCTGTGAAGCCTTGCTTGTTGCCAAATTTCATAATTTTATGTCAACAGAAAGTACTCTATAGGTTTTTATTTACTTACTTGTACTCGACAGACAGACAGATAGCCAGACAACGAAGTGATCCCATATGGATTCCTTTCAAGAGATGGAAATCAAAAACTGATCAAGTCTAAAATGGTTTGGCTTTAGTTTAAGTTGTAATGTGAGCTAAAATTATTATTGTAGTTGGCACTTTTTTCCCTCTGCTCCTTTTCCAACTTTATTTGAAACGTTTTGGGTGTCGCCGGTAGGATGACCTATCCATCTAGATATGAATGATAATACCAATTATAAATTAATAAAGTATGTAAGAGACATTCCAGGCCCAGCTACATATAATCTATGCAATCACGCAGACTCAATAATATCAAAACATCTGAAAAATAGCGAATTATCATTACCGTTGTAAAAGGATATTTGAATAGAAATCTGTTTATTTACTCCGCTTCCATTACAAGGGCTCCAACATGACCAGCCAAGTTTAGTTTATCTCTATCTGTGTCCCTTTCTTATGACACTAGTAAGATAGAGAAGCAGAGAGGGATACATTAAAGCTGAGCCGTCGCGTTAAGGCCATAGAGACGTTAAATGACACCTTAGTTTTTACAAGGCAGCGCCCTTAGCCCTTTAAAAAAATATTCATTTCTTTGTGGGTGTAATCAAATATAGCTAGGGAACACCGAATTGGGTAGAATACGAGTTTACCTTACACTCGTGCAAATCATATTTTTAGCATCCGAATTATAAATAAAATGGTAAATCTTGAAACAGTTTTGGATGGTCCTGGTGATGATCTAATGACTTAACCAGAATTCCCTTTGCCAAAGATCTTTGAGATATCTGAGGTAGTAACAGGTATTACTTATAATACCTAGGTATATGACTTAGAATAATGTACCTATGTTCATACTGAATTCTTTTTCTTTTTCTTTTTTAATCACAATAATGTAATAGAATTTCGTAGATTAAGTGACATTCAGACACAATGTAAATTGTTATTGAATAACTCAATAATAATAATAGAATAATAATTAGCCGAGCCCAAATTCAACTTATATTTTAATTGGAAATATTTTCATCTTCATCTGTTAAAAAATTCCGTTTCAACTTGATGACAAACAATAACGAAACTTACAAAGTCATGCGCCAAAAAAATGTGCTAAAGCGACTCCTGATCTATCTGTAAGTATAAAACATGGCGAGCAAAAAGCGTCGCGCGGCAAAAACGCGCCCGCCGCGATGTATATTGCATGAGCCTCATTTTCAACTGCTTTTTCAGACTTAATGGATTGTGTTGAAGTTCTAAGTCGTGTCGAATAAAACGTACTTACGGAATATAAACGTGATAGTTTTGTGAAGGTCTCTGTAGCTCTTAAAGTTATTCTTAGTCTTATAAAACATTATTCTGAATCATAAAGTCAGAAACGATTGTAGTTGTGTAGGTATCTACAAAATTGTTAGGACAGCAAATGTTATCAGGAAATTTTAATGGTTTTTAAGAAGTTAATGAATTAAAAAAAAAAACAATAAATAAGTAATTATTTCGTTTAAAAATGTAACGTGAATTTAATAAATTCAAGCAACAAGCTAATGTTTTAGATTTTTTTTAGTGAAGTATTAAAAGTTTAAATTTTTTGCAACTCAGTGAAGTATTTAGTATCATAATTCTTGCTACATTTAGAAATCATACCGCACTCAATCTGTCTACATAACGGATAACCTGGCCAATCTAACCATAAGCTTGTTAAGTGTGTAAAAAGCAGCAAAGAATGTATTAAACTAGCTGCGACATATTTAGGCCTGCTTACACGGTGTACTTTTTGTCAACATATCAACTCGCACTTTCTCTAGTGAACTGAATGAATGGTGTAAACCAGACTGAACAGGTAAGAAACCAAGCCTTATTGGGGTTGCTTAGCCTTTTACACAGAAAACAAACGTAGACATATCATTTCTTGTGAAAATCATATTTCATTGCTCTTATAAATTTCGAATTTAACTACAGGTTCGGAAAGACGTCTAAATACTAGGAAAAACGCAGCCAAACTTCTGTTTCTTAGTCTATTCGAGAATAAAGGAATGCCCTTAAATTAAATCCGTTATGAAACAGAGACAACATACCCACCAAATAAATGTAATGATGTTAGAAGTTGCCTAAACGGAGGTAATTTTACGTCGGCTTATGAACTTAAACGGAAAAAATCGTGTTAGTAAAAAGCTCGTCACGATGACGCGCTATCCACATGATTTATAGCGAGCCGATAACTTGTAACAGCAAGTCAACCTCCCGAATCTGTGGAAAAAAGGGACGTTTTAAATATATACCTACTATTTAGCAAAGTTACCTACAAATTCCTTATAAGTATAATAAGTTGCCGGCCCCGAATATTTTAAAACGATCATCGACGTACACTGACTGGTATTTTCTAGAAAAAGCTACTGCTGTTTGTAGGTAGAGGAAGACCAAACCAATCGCTGTGGATCGAATGCGTATGAAAGGCCTTTGTTCTTTGTCCAAACAGTGATTAGATATAATGTTGATAATGATTCACTGTACACCTCTCAAAAATTTCCATGAAAGAAGGTCTCATGCCGAAAATAAAGTAAAAAAATCAAATACCACTTCAAAGAAACATATACGGCTTAGCATTACTGGATTTCCTCGAACACCTCGCAGACATGTTTAAATATATTAGGCTGATATAGTATACAAGATAAGCTGGTGCTTCCAGCCGATTAGCTGGCCAGTCACGGCTGAAATATTAATCATGCCCGAGCTTCATAAGGAAACTTTATGGTAATTGGATTGATTGATTACAGGGCTGCCGAGTCATGACGACTGGTGTCATGCCGGAAAACATGCGTTGAAGAAAATAAAGATAAAGAAAAACGCTTACAAGAATGACTATGGACAATTTTAGACACATTTTTACTAGAAATGATAGCGAGGTTTCGTTCATTGCGTAAGTAAAAAACTTCTAAGATATCTATACCTTATAAATGCTGTAGTTGATTGGTCATAAATGTTATAACTATTTAGCATTTAGATACGACTACTTGATTCAACAATTCGTTTTTTCTTCTTTTAAGTCATTTGAACTTATTGTTTTTTAACTCATGCCTTTTACAATAGTATTTGTATACTGTGACAACCATGGTACGTTACACGTACACCTGTACGTGTAACGTAGGTTTCGCAACTGTTACGTGGTGAAAAAAAGCTGATATAAGAAGAAAACAAAATAGTTTGTTGGCTGTTTAATTTATAAGCGATGTAGACTTTTAAGATTCTGAAGTTTAAAATCTAAAATAACCCTGTGGAAAGAATGCAACTGCATGAAACTACCTAATCGCCAGATGATTCTTTATTATACATAAAACGAAATCTTGTAAATAACAGATTACAGGACAAAATAGCTAATATGTAGTAAGTTTATGTAACTTACCTAATTTATCTTGCGTTATTTAGTCAATTAGCCCTCGATAATGGCAATATCGAGTCTCGGAGACAACAGCAGTCATCAGTCATTTACGTGATAGTGGACGCAAGACAACCCTTTCGCGGCGCACCATCAATCATTTAGCCCGTGAACAATGTAAGTGCTTAGATAACGAAGAGTTGCGAACACCTTCTGTATTTATAGGGTTGGCCGCCATTTTGAACAACAAAAAAACTATGTCATCAAAATCAGTTATGTAATCTTCAATGTAAGAGAAAGCATGATTTAGACAGGAATCGTGTGTGATGTAAGGATTATTAGATAATCTTACAGCCTCGTCCATGAATGGCCACAAGAGCAATAGTTTTAGATTTTTTGAAGAACAAATGTGACTTCTAATTTGATTGTATTTTGGATTGACGTGCAATATAAAATAAATTATTAAATTCCGCGTATAATGCTTTTTATACTTAATTAGTGAGAGACCTCACGTCCGTATAGTACCTACAACTGCGCTCAATCATCGTAAAATATCGAACTCGTTTTGTACTTAATTAGTTTTAAATAAATTACGAATCACATGCAATGCGCTGTAATCCGTTATATTAAACTGTGCGTGAGAAACAGAAATATAACTAAGGCTGCTATTCCGAATAGATAGATAGTAATATAATACCTAAGTCTTCGGTACGTAAGGGAACATTAAGTAAAAATCATAACAAAAGCCATGTAGAATCGTCGTGAAAAAACAATAAAACGTTTAACTACGACACGCCTCGCGGGCTCTCTTAATGGCCGACAATGCCGTTTATAATGTAGGTATCTTTTATTACCATAGGGCGAGCGAATGGCCAGAAATGTGATTCCTTTCATAATCCGAGGTAGTAAAGTACCTATTCGGGTCCGGGCTTAGCTGGAAGGTAACTCTTGTATGGAAGTTGAATTCGATATTATTCCATTTTTGTCATCATTATCAGGTAGTTTTTCCATTCTAGCCAAATGGTTAAGAAGCCAAGAGTCCTGCAACGTGATTTATGGTGTTTTTTATCACCTGCATGTGCATAAAATAAATTACGTAATATCCATTTCAAAGTGATTTTTTAAGTTCTGCATATACTGAGCAACGGTTTTTCGCAGATACAATAAGCATTAATTGTTCAATTTAAAACAACGCCAAATGAAATTTGATGAATACGTGTTTCGCATAATCGATATTATTAGCTATGGAGGAGCGGAACTTACTGAAACAGACATTGCTCAAACTATTGTTCATTTATGCAGCTTTTAACTACTGTTAATGAAATAAAAATATTTTCATTTCATAATATTCGACATTTCTTACCATTTCTTTACATTTCTTATCGTCGCTCTCGATTCCTGTCAAAGTCCCCCACCCATCACTACCGCGGTCATATTTCTGAGCATTCCGTATAATGACCACTGTCATATTATTCCCCTTTATGTGGCCCCAGGATGTAGGCAGTCGTAATAGTAAAATCATCTTAATAACAGATAAAGCCCACTTTTGGCACTTCCGACGAGGTATTGCGCTCGCATAATGTCTTTTGATATGTCGCATTCGTCTAGTTTACACTTACACCGTGCCATTTAATCTCCTTGGGTATCCAATACGTCAATCATTAACTGAATAGCGTGGTGTCAGGTTTCTTATTAAGCAAAACTGACCTACCCAGAGGATTATTAATCGGATACGAAACTGATTTTGATTAGGGATGATATTTATTTCACTGCACACAGTTTGAAAGGCTAAGAAGATATTAATGGCAGACTGTACTAAGGATGTTTTATGAGTCAATCGATACTCCAGATAGTCCTCGGAAGTGTGACCAATCGTTTTATGTAAAAGTTATAGGTTAAGTTATACCTACACTACGGTTTCCGAACTATTTAATTTCACATCCAATCCACTTGGATCATCTTATACTGAAGTATTACTTAGCTATACATAATAATGCCAATGTTTTATTGATTATGGTCAACAAAAAAACTCCATTTGCAATGCAATGGTGTTGAATTTAAAAATGGCCACCTGTCAGCCAGAGTTCACAATAAGTATTATGGAGACCGAAACTCAATTATTGTGGGTGGTTACGTGGTTACAGTTTAAAGCTGGGGTACCCCTGTAGCATCAAGAAAAATGTTTTTTCTACAAATTGCACCCTTGTGACTGGTTTGGAAAGTAAACCAAGAGCTGTATGTTTTTATAAATAAAAAATACGAGACGACCTCATGTAACATCAAAGCTTCTATTGTGCTAGGTATACAAGAAAATCTTTTCAGAAACATTTCATAATTTTCTATAATTATGAACTACTTATTAAACTGTTATGTTTTAGCAACTTGTAGACATGCGAATCTAAATCCTGACCTTTGAAGTCGTTTTCACTGATAATGTTCTCTAAATGCGACAGCGCTGCACATGTCACCGTAGTAACATTGCGCTAGAACGAGGAACTGGGTAACAACACAAAATTTCGTTTAATTCATAATGGACATAGAGATAGATAAAAGAAACAACAACACTTGTAAAATCAAAATATGCAATTTTATACATTAGAATTTATTAACTACTTTAGCTAAACTGAAGTTTTGTTTGGTTATAATTCTGGTCACTATTGTAAAAAATACAAGCATAGCTCTTGCACTATGACAACAAAGCCGGTCAAATTGCGCAGACGGCGTTAGGGCGGGGGTGGGGAATTTAAAAAATAAGCCCCTTTCTGCTGCAAAGGATAATCATGTGCATTTCCAAGCAACCACGAGAACATACTAAAATAGCCCTTACGTAAACAGAACAAGAGTTACGAAAATAGAGAATAGTAACAATTTTAACAATCTTTCTCAGCTAAGCTCTGTGCGTGGCGATCACGTGCGTCGGCCATTCGGGATATTCACGCCATTGTAAACTTCTTAATAGAGTGTTTTAATATAATTTCACGTCGACTATAGAAAAAGAAAGAATTGGTATTGTTGGGGTCTTTTTTGTAAAGACTATAAGCGTAGACAATCTATGTATAGATTGTGACAATTACTGTTAATCATTTAGTAGTGTTGGTATTATACAATAATCTTGACGCTATTAATGATCAAAATGAAAACGTTGAGTTAATAGCATTTTTTGTTTCAAAAGTCTGTTAATAAAATGAGGTGGACACATATCCTTTTGGTATCTCTACCTAGACATAAATAAGGCAATTGACTTGCACAGATTTTACCGTATAAGTGGGTACACTCTGATGCTAAGACTGCGAAGCCTTCAAAAGAAAGAAAAGGAAATAAAACGAGGAAAACATAAAATAAAAAACCAGAAAGCGTATTCTCGAATAAGAGCCCACTTGAAAACTCCTTAAAGAATTCTAAGCATGTTAAACACAAAACATTATTACACGGCTATCCCTTATTCCCAATACCGTCCGTACACCTCCGCAAATTGTAATCCTCTTAGAAAACATTTCCAATTTAAAAAGAATTCCAGCTCTTATCCCTCGGAGGGCTCGCGTAAAAAATAAAAGGAAAAACTGCGACACACGGCGGAGGCGTGGAGTGCGCCTCACTTCACCGGCCCCTCGATTTCTTACAGGTCGCTACGTCCGTCGAGAAAGCATCTATTGAAACTCCACTCAGGTCATGTTAGCTATCTATTTAGTATAAAAAGGGTCGAGCGTTTCTCGAGATCCTTTTTTATCCGGAGGAGGCCCCCACCCCCGGCCGGGCGCGGCGCGGAGCCACGGTACGATTTTCAATTTTTGCAAACTATGCTTAACTGTAAGTTCCTTAAACAATACATGTCTGTCTACGAAGACCGAGCTCAATGTATAATGAAAATAACACAGTTTACTAAAAGTGTAAAAAGGTGTGTTGTATTAGTTTCACGGCTATCTCAAAAGAGCTATAAAGACACCCTAGCATTCTTCTCATACCTACTATGGTTGAAACAATCATATAACGTTGACCTAAGCGCAATGCGCCCCTAAACAACCCCTGACTTGAAAAGTTTCCTCGATTTTTTTACCTGAAAATAATAGTGGAGCGCATCCCCACGGCCCCGCCCGCCAATCTAGCATCAGTTCAAATATTTAAAGGGCGGCTGAATTTGATTTCATCCGTTTGAAGCGGCTCTCTCCCGCAATTGGATCACACAAGCGGTTACGGTTACGACTCGCCTCGGGCGCGCCATCCCAGAGTTATTTCACTAAAATCAACTTATCCAAGCAAATTTGATTCCAATGGCCCCTAAGTAAACTTAAAGTGGCAATTTGAGTGTTGTTTCAAGAGACAAGCGCTACAGTAGAATATTGAGAGATATTTGCAATATCGACAGAGTACAGAATATGGGAAACTTAAAATATTGCCGAATATTTTTATCACAAACGTGATGAAAGGTAGGAGTACCTAAGTAAGAAAACAATGCACATTGTACGACCGACTTTTGCCCAACTACCATATAACCTATTTCAAACTTTCCAACTCATTCGAAGTGACGCACAAGGCATGATCTAACTTCAAAATAAGTTGAAGCCGGTGGGCGGCGAGATAGTTGGAGATTGCGCGAAATTGGGCAGTGGCACGGCACGTCTATCTCGGAATAAGAAATACAAAATATCGTAATCCACATAAGACGGTCGCGGCGCCGGGGGATCGGTTAACCCACGTTACACGACGCTCCCATCGGACGATTCCCACTTTCCACAAAGAAAATACCAATCAAAATTTGATTTACCGCCACCCGCGGCCATACATCAGTCCGCTCTAATCCGCGGAAAGAAAGCCTAAAATCTAAGGGGATCCGGCAAAACTGTCGAATTGAAAATCCTAGTGGCACGAGCCGCGTTTAATATTTATGGGCGAGTAAAAAATACGTTTCGGCCTATGAATAAATATCAGAGGGAAACAGGGAGTGTGTGAATAAGTTGCGGTACTTGCGGTTTATCGAACGTGCTACGGCCTCAGTCTTACCTACTGCGTGTAAAAAATGTACACAAATGGCGGTCGGCAACGATTATGCAGCTTACCGGCCATATTTATAATTGCTGGACCGCCATTTTCCTGCGCATTGATTTAATCTAGCGAAGGTATTTTGTAACTAGTTGTAGCTAATCATAATTACAGCATTTAGAGTTAAACGAATACTTTGTTTTTATTAGTTGGTAAACCAAACATGCATTCTATGTATAAACGCGTCGTGATGTTTATTAATTATTCAATAATTCAGCTACCATGACATAATTTGGTTACGACCAACTGTTTCCATTTAAGTCGCGGTACTCGTAAGCGCAAGTACTGGTAATTATTTATTTACCATGATTCCAAATTCTATTTGAATTCGTAACTCTCTTTACCCAAGTAGCGCGTTCGATTCTCCCCAACCTCTCGTACATCTCATTGCTGACTATAACACGACAGTCGCTCAGCATTCAGTGGCATATAAAAACGGATAGGACTTTTTGATCAGCCATCACGTAATGGAAGGTTCGGTATTACGCAATAACCTCAGGCGCGATGGAATTTATACGCGGTATTAGCATTTGGAAATTCGACATTATGTAGTATTTCCTACTTTTATGAGTCATAACTATGCATTATATAAATTCAGACAAGCAAGATATTTACAACTGATTCGAATGACGAGTCAAGTTTTTGCTCAACTTTCAAGTCGTAACATATCGTGTAAGTGCTTTTTAAGTCAATACTAACTAGTATTAGTATCTTAAAGCTATGTGTTGTTGGCGGAATTATTACAATCAAGGTATATTTTCTTATATGTTCACGACTAGTAGATATTGAAACAAAACAACCTGCCCGTAAACATAAGACCTGAAAAAGGCTGGAAATGTCGGGATTTGGAATCGTTACAGTAGACGCGATATAAACCGTTTAAATTATTTTTATTTCAATACAATCAGGAAAGTTCTATGGGTACTTTTTTATTTATTTGTTACATTTGAACAGGGCCCTAAAAAGTTATAAAATAATCATTAATTATTGTCGATGTAATTATGATCAGACTTTCCAGACAGAAAACAGAGATACTATCCTAGTCACACACAAAAATGACAGATACGTACCTATTCATAGTGAAATAACGACTAAACTCACATCTTAGAACATCTAACTATACACCCCAGGTATATCCTAAACTTCCGAAAAAGCAATAAGAAAATTACGAGCCAGAAACAATAGTGGAGGGTCCCCTACCGTGGGTATTTGCATTGAGATCGATCGGAGGGTCGGAGGAATGTCGCAGGGGGCCTGGGGGCCTGGGGGTCTGGGGCCGGGGTCACCGTAAGCCGTTTCCGATAAGGCCCCCGCCGCTATCTGCCTGCCGCACTCGCCTGCAGCCCGCGTGACTAGAATAATGCACCACCCCAAATTGAAATTATTTTTCTATAACGCATTATTGATGACGAATTTGGGAGTGAAGTTTGGGATGATGCCTCGTATAGAGGCGAAACGCGCGTAGATCGTGTAGTTTTTGTATTTATTGGTGATGGTTTATAGTTGAGTCTGTGTGATATATGTTGTTTCGTGTGGAAGCGAAGGAGAGTGGGTTTTGCATGAAAATATATGTACCACACAGATGCAGCTGTTTTGCACATGCAGAGCACTGGTTTTGCAGTGTAGCAAGGCTATTTGTTTTAGTTTATTGATATAGATCTTCGTAAAGTAACGCCTGAAACATTACACATTATATAATGGTATGACTACTACTTATATTGTTAAAATTTATGAAGCTAGTATGCCTATCTAATATTATCCTACTATTACAGCTGTACGCAAAATGTTTGTCATCTTTCTACAAAAGCTTGTATGAGTTTATACTTAATTTAATTTTAAAAAATATTCGTACCTATGTGCGAGTCATAATGCCGATTATAATATGAATATGAAATTAAAAAATCACTTTGCAAGTAGGTCGCATAGGTCCCTTTACAAGTCTAATTCTACTACCGATTCAGAAAATGAAACATACTGAGAAAAAACTCGCCTCAAGAAACTCAGCAACATTTCTTTACAATACAAAATTACAGAGTAACATAACTCTACCTATAGTAAGTAATATAGTATAGCAAACCGTTTGATAAACTGCCAAGTTTTGAAGCACCCTCTTGCGAATTACAAACCACCTAAGACAACACCTGCACCCCAATCGATTACCGCAAAAACCTTCGAGTGTCGAGATCTCAATCACGCCTCCCACGGCATGGGCATGATAAATGCGCTTCTTTTTACCGGCCACGGCTCACCCGAGGGTGTCACGCAAAAAATGAATAAGGAAATTTACCTAATGGCCGCGATTCTTTATCCCAAGCCCCATTGTCGCCGCACAATGCTGTAATGGAGGGATGACGTGAGAGGACTCCGGCCTCCCTTTATTTTATTCCTTTTTACTTTTTAGTAATTTCCTCTTGAGGGTAGTTTTATGGTTGTAGTTTTCCGCTTGAAAATTTATTCCCATTTTGATGTGGCGGTTCTCGCCTGACTGAAGTTCGAAGCCGTCGCAGTTTTTGTCATAGATTTAAATAAAGTTCTAGCTGTTTTTGTTTCTTGACCTTAACTTGGAGAAATTGATTTGTAAAAGGCGTTAGTAAAACAATGGTGACTGAATAGAGAATTGTGTATGTAAGTAAGTAAGACATAGGTAATTTAAATAAAAATCTCAAAATGACAGTGAAAACTATATCAAAATCCGTTGCGTGGTTTAGAAGATAGCGGCCGAGGATACGACGTGAGCGGACAGCAACGGATAGCGACTTTATTTTATATTAGGTATGTAAAGAAAGAAGATGTAAAGATAAAGAATATTTAAAGAAATAACAAAAAACAACTGAAGATGACGATATTTTTTATTAAAAACTACTTTATTCTACTTTAATTTAGCCAAGTAAGGTTGGCTTTATAAAGGTTTAGCTAGTTTTTTCTGCAAACTTATTGTTACAAGGTACGCTTTGATTTTCATTAGGTAGAACATTATAGTAGTTAATGACTCAAGAACTATAGACGCTAAGTATATTAGTCGTAACAGTTTTCCTTTTAATCGCGTACTCATTGTTTATGCTTACTGTATTTAGAAAACTAATACCTACCTACGAAACGGTCATTCCACTAACAAACAAAATGGCATAATATTCATAAAAGTATAAAATGTTTGTAAAATAATTATCCATACTTACCTCAAAAAATAATTTACGCATGATAGCGTCATAAAGTAATTTTTTTTAAGTTTTTTTTTATTTCGAAATGTGTTCTTTTAATAGAAGTTAAAAAGTGTAGGAAACTAAAAAAGCTAACAGTAAGTATATTACAAAAAACACGTGGTTTAGTCTTGGCTACTCACATTGTTACAATAGTGACTTAATTAGTGCTGCATGGAGCGCGACAAAATGGATTCTAAGGTTCAAAAAAAATATAGTTTTAGAAAAAACTAAAAACACTATTTGCTTCTTTTGACAAAAAATAAAAAAAATTCAAATTGATTTTTGGTAAAAAAAACTATTCTGTATTAGTTTTAATGTTTTTACTTTAGTTTAGATTAATTTTGGAAATAATTAAACAAAATCATAAAAATATTAAAAATACTACTTTATAGGAATGACATTCATTCTATTCCTATTATTATTTGAATTGATTTTAAAAGTCTGTGCTGGTGCCTATATATTGTTAAAGAACTAAAATTAATTTGTGAAATTATTGAATGGCTATTAGTTTCTTTGCTGAAATATCAGTACCTAAATAATAAGAGAACAAAATAAAAGAAGTTAACAAACTCTGTAGAACATTCAAACTACCAGTCTGTTTTACTCAAGTTTCACTGCACAATACCCATTGTTCAGTAATAACTTTTACTACCTATTAAAATATCAGAATCCCTTCATAAAATGTTCAATTCTTTTAAATAAGTCTACAAACTACTATAAATTATAAACTTACCTTTAAAATAAAATGCGTGTTCAAATCCAACCATACACCATACACATCTTCATTGAAAACAACCACTAACGGGCAAAACTGTTTAATAAAATAATTAAAATTTCCAAACACCAACATCAAAGAATTATGTAATAAAGGGTGAACGAATTAAAGGGAGACCCTTATTTGCATGTGGCAGACAGGTTACTGCCAACAGGCTTGGAAGGGTACTGTTGTCTCGGTGCGGAGCACTCACGGAGCGGTGGCCAAGCTTCTCTCCGGACGAATACATTCAAAAATCTCCAAACCAAGCCCTGCCATTGGCTAACAAACCCCATACCCTTTTGCGCGTGTGCTAAAAAACGAAAGGGTTAAACAACTTACCCCTTTTTTAACATCCCCTGCATAATGTGTCTCTTTCTAGTGTTCGCACCCCTAACAAAAGTGTCTGAATTTTCTAATAGCAAAATAAGCAATTGTTATTGAAAGCAAAGACAAACAAGTATCGTTTAGTATGTACATTCAAACAAATGACTATGTTTAAGTTTAGGGATGATGCAAGGTGTTCATAGTTTACTTACTTGCCATAATGTACTTACGTTTAAAAGCAAACCCACGCAAAGCACACCTACATAATGCTGCTAATCATTGCTAGTCTATAACCTTGGAATCAACCCTTCTCACAATAATAAAGGGGTTGAAAATAACAAAAGTAAAAAACCAACAAGCAAAAAATCTCCCGCGATCTTATTTAGTGATCCATTTCACGTATTGTAATGACATTTGACATCACCATTGCAAAATTTAAAAAAATATTGTAGAATTTTTCAAACGGTGAGGAAATAAACGCTGCTCGTATTTGGTTTACCTGAAAAGTTAAATTAATCACTGGTTTCTAATAAATGAGGCTAACAAGGGTCACTTTATTGTTTTTGATTACGTGCAATTGTTAAGTCACGTAAAAAGGAATTAATTTCACATTCGATTCTACGCAAGTCATTTCACATAGTTTTTTTTTATTTGATAATAGTAGTTTTTTATTATTTTCTTCACATGAAACCCTTTTATTAAAAATTTTCTTCATTCTCCCTAAGACGTCGTGATATTACACTAAAATGTAGTGCTCAATTTAAAGGAAAGACAGCTACTGTTGCCAAAAATAAATGTCTGATACGTAAAATGAAGCACTATGCTGTCAATGTCAGCATGACAATGACACTTGACGTTGACGTCTTGTTGACTTTCATCGTCAAAGGCTGCGATTTGGGGCAGTTTTCCCGTTAATTTAATAAATAAGATTATCAATTAAATACTAGAATAAGCTAAGTAATAAAGAAAGATGACACTCTATCACTTCGGGAACTGCCTCGCGCTAGTTTACGCGCCCTATCACATGGCGTACAAGTTCTCTGGAGTGTAGGTTTAGCAATTATAGGTTAGGGTGATTAAGTGATAATTTTGCAGTTTTTACGAATAAATTTTCTTTCAGATCTGAGTATGCCACGTTCTCGAAGTGCGTATATGCCGGCGGGCTGTATATCTTCACTCAGCTGTGTAAAATGCTGCTACTAGCTACATTCTTCCCGGATTCTGATTCAAGCCAAGCCACTGGCGAATATGATGTGTTCTTGGTACGTAATTGATGAATTATTCCATATGTACATAACGTTCAAATTGCAATTCAAACTGGCTTGCAAGATTATTTATCATAGATCTTATTTTTGTGTAAAAATGAAACCTCAAGCAGACTTAGAGTATCAAACATGTTCAGCTATTAAGATCTTTGGTTTTAGTACTGACTATACAAGAATGCGTTCTTTGGTCACATCCAGTGCCGCTGCTACAATTTTATAGTCATTTGAGCATGCATGTGCGTTAGTAACCCTGACAATTAAAAAAAAACCAAACCTTAGAGATCTATTTGTATCAAATATTTGATAACTTTTTCAAAACACAAAGACATGCATTGCATTGAGAACCTCCTTAATTTTATGGTTCCTTACTAAAAAATTGCAACTGAGTGTGTATTACTGTTGTATAAAACAAGAAAAAAGTGGAAAATTTAAATTTATTTATACAAGTAAACCGTTTCTTGTACAGAACCATTCATACATAAGTCCGATCATACTTGATTTGTTTAACTATTCTGCTGTAACTAGAACTCAATATCAAATACCGCAATCTGCACTGGCTTATGAGCAGGAACAGCAAGTTATCCACTGACAATAAACTCCTCATATACAAGACAGCCTTGAAGCCAGTTTGGACATATGGTATTCAACTATATATGGGGAAGTGCAAGTGACTCAAACTTATGTGTATTGCAAAGAATGAAAAATATAATCCTAAGGCAAATAGTTAGTGCCCCATGGTTTACCAGAAACCATGAAATTCACACATACCTGCAAATGGAAACTGTGAAGGAAACAATCACCAACGTGGTTGGAAAGTATTGCTCACAACTCCAGAATCATCCAAATGAGCTGGCCTCTCAGTTGACTCAGCAAAGCTATGCTAACAGGCTAAAACGAAAGCCCATACTGTAGTCATTGAAGACAAGGTGACATATGAGTAGATGCTCTTACTGAAGGACACACTCTTCATGCCAAATTATCAAACAACTCATCCGCTTATAGTATGATTAAACTGATTGCAGATTAGCCCACAAAAAAAAATCTGCTGTAACATGTATTCTATATTTTGCAGGAAATCCTGAAGGCAACTGTGGACCTGGCAGACCTACTGGGCTTGTACTTCGCCATCAACTCTGTCCCTGGAAAGGGCCACGCCAAAATTCTAACCGCTGCCATTGGCTGGGCCAGTGCTGAGGTATCATTAACCACTAATCACTATGTTAAATGACAATGACTCAGGTATAATCACTCAAGTAATTGCTTGAACACTTTTGAACTTTATCTCTTTGTGATACAGTTAAAAAGTCAAGCAATTTCTTCATCGACTCTACCAACATTCATACTCACACAAATACTTGCCCCTATCTTTTTTTTATGAAATAGGAAGGCAAACAAGCAAGTTGGTCGTCTGATGGTAAGCGATCACCACCACCTATAGACACTCCCAATACCAAAAAGATTATCTGGATCCAAACCCGAGACCTCTAGCTTATTAGTCAGGGCAGCGGCTGCTTACTTTGCAGAGCTACAAGAATACTGATGCACTACTGCATGGGGCCAGCACAATTGATTTGCAACGCATGAGAATGAATACAAGTTATGTACACTAATATAATAAAGAGGTGAATCTACACTAATATAATAAAGAGGTAAACTTTGTTTGTTTTTTTGTTAGTTTGTTTGTATGTAGGGGGTAATATCTGGAACTACTGAACCGATTTCAAAAATTCTTTCACAGATAGAAAGCTACACTATTCCTGACGGACATAGACTACTAATTTTACGTGAACGAAGTCGCGCGCGTCCGCTAGTTTATTAATATAGAAGAAAGGTATAAAAACACAGTATGTGAAGAGGTAAACTTTGTTTGTTAGTTTGTTTGTATGTTAGGGGTAATCTCTGGAACTATTGAACCGATTTCAAAAATTCTTTCACAGATAGAAAGCTACACTATCCCTGACGGACATAGGCTACTAATTTCACGCGACCGAAGTCGCGCGCGTCCGCTAGTATGATAATAAAAAGAAAAGCATACAGTAGAATGCTTCATATACTTCCGTACTTGTACTATTATTTATTCCGTATTCAGGGTCACTAACCACTAGGTTAAATGAATGTTGCAGGTGTTAGTGACCCGCAGCGTGCCTCTCTGGGTGGGCGCGCGGGGCTCGGAGTTCGACTGGCGCTACGTGCGCTCCGCCGCCGAGTCCAACGTGGCGCTGCTGCAGCACGCGGCCACCGCGGCCCTGGTCTGGCTGTGGACGCGCTCCGACCTGCCCCGGAAACATGCCCCCATCGTCGTGGGACTCCTGGCCTTGTCCCCGTACCGGGGCTTGCTGGAGGATGCTGTGGGCTCCTTGCTCTCGTTGAGCGCATGGGCCCTGCTCGGTGTTCGAGCCCTCAACGCCACGGCTATAGGCTTGACTGCCTTAGGAATGTATGCGGTGTTAGCTCAGCAGATTGGAATGTAATGTTATTTAGTGCGTAATGGATTAAAATATCTTATTTATGTGTAAGTAAATGGTGTGTTGAGTACAGAGTTGGTTTTTATTTAAATAAAAAAAGGAATTAATTGAATACACAATAAATAAGTATTATATTTGTTTTCGCGAGATTAATTCACTCAATGGATCTTTGCATACTGCGTTATTAACCTAAATTTGCATAGTAATGCCGTCTGCTAACTTTCATGCAACATCAAAATTTTTTAGGAACCAACGTTTTATACCTACAATATAGCCATTTTTACCAGCATTTGTAGTCTCAATTACTGGCAGAGCGTGTTGTTATGATTTCCAATCAAATCAAATCGAAATTACCGCTTTACTAATTCTTTATTTTTCTTGCAAATAGACTATTGCCTGAAATTCCTAAATGTAACCCTTCATCCATCTGCGCAGTACCCTGGTGACCAGCTCAGCTTCATCACTCGCATAATAGAATAGGATTAGGTAGGAATTCTTATTTGGGATAGGAATTATCCTATCCAAAATTACTGATCCAAACGTAGGATCTTTGGATTAGAGTTCGCTACTTTTTTGCTGTAGTCGTGCGTGACTTGTGGAGTGTGACATCTGTTGGCGACTAGCAGAACCACGCACGCTTCGCGGTGGCAACAGTGTAAAACGGCGCTGCGAGCAGTACGAAATACTACTCACAGGTGGCGTTGCTAGTCCGATGTACAATAAATTATGGTACCAATGTAGAATAAATACATTTTTTTCCCAGATTGGGATGATTAAAGTAAAAGCTGAATTTCAGTTTTCAGAACACATTTTTTTTACACTTAATTTCATATTTCTATTAAAGCTTTTCATGTGTGGCTCAATGGCTCGAATCTGTGCGCAGCACTGACAGGAGGTTAAAAAAAACGAAGCTGCTTAAAAAAAATGGTGTCAAATGCTAATGAAGTCTGGCAGGTTATAGTTGTTTTGTAAATTTTATCCTCCTGCCATAATTAGATATTACGACTGTGCGTTTTTAATAAAATAATAGTTTTAAGTGTTGCAGTGTCACATTTTTGTGTACACACGCATTGTCGCCATGTGGATCGTGTGATCGCGGGAGTCGAGTTGAAATTGCTATGCTGGTCCCTATATCTTTGTTGGTGCTGCTATCCTACGGTTATGCACAGCACAGGGCGCGTTGTGGGCTTGAGTCAGAGGTGGGCACGACGCTCACGGAGTCTGAGGACGAGGTAGAAGGCCGCTACACAATAGAATGGTGCTCCAAACTTCAAGATGAGGCGACTGAATGGAACTTCGAAATGGACTACGTAGATTTCCATAACAGCACGAAGCAGTGTCCTGACAGCGATGCGATATTATCATCGGTCCGTTTGAAGAGGATAATGGAAATACATTCAGTGTTCACGGAGAAGCTTCAGCGGCCTTTTAAATGCAACATTGTAAGTTTATTTTTGTTTACAAGTGGAGACTAAGCTTAAGGCTCAGACTAATGTCACACATACTCGGCATAAAATGGCAACTTTGACCTGAGCCTTCTGCTCATTCCCACGCTGTATTGTCAACCAAGCTGAATTCTGGGCCGTAGGACCTTGTAAGAAGCAATCACATTTGATATTCAAATTCAAAATTACTTAATCGGACATCTAAACTAAGGTAACAAGTCCATCTAATGTTACTGAAATGCTTACTCTATGTTTATACCTAATAACTAATAAAAATTTGCTATGGAAAGAAAAAAGAAAGAAAAAATACATTTATTTGGGACTATTCAACCCACGAATATAAACACAAACATCAGTGGCAAAATACAGATCAAACATAATATATGGAATAGCACCAGAAATCATCATACTGCCTCGGTGCGCTGAGTTTCAGTGGGACCCTTTCTGATGCTGAAAACTAAACTAAGAGAAAACCAAAACTAGTTTACAATGACAACACAAATGAAAGTCCGAGTTAAAAATTAAAAAAAAAATGTTTTTTTAATATTAATTGTGATAAGATTCTACAGTGGCCTAGAATTCAGCATATTTGACTATACTAAGTTACTCACTGTACTCTACTGGCTTTCCTTCCTATATGGATTGCACATTATATCCATAGATTCATCATCCTTTTAGCAGTTTTTCTAGTTTCTTAATTTAGGGTATGCTTTTGATTTGAGCATGAATCAGACTTAGCAGGGCAGGTTGCTAAATCAATACCACTGCCATCTGACTCCTCTGTTGCTGGGATGTCGGCAGGATCATGGTTACTCATTAATTTAATGTGCAGGTTTCCTCACAATGTTCTTTCTCACTGTTAAAGCCCTAATTTTTACCTTTCATAAACATATCATTTATTTCTGTCCAGACAACTAGGCCTATGACAATACATTATTTATAATACATATAAATTACAATAAAAAAAATTAAATAAGATATCAAAATAATAATATAATGAAATGATCTAAAATCCATAAAACAACAATTAACTAATCTTTAATTAAATCATGCAATCAATCATCAAAACTTTACCTCAATAAATTAATAAATACATTATCTAATAATAATAACTACTGCCATTAATTAATGCTTAGGTTATGTATACAAGTTATAAAAACTCATTAGTACAGTCAGCCTCAGAAATAGTCAAACATTATAGTACCTTGTCGCTGTCAGTAATGTGACAAAGAGCAACTCTGTTTTCATATGTTACTATGAAAAGATTCTTAAGTCAACAAACTGGAACAAATTACCTTGCTACTCCGTGAAACCAGTGCCGGGCTCATGCAAAATAGCTGCGTCTGTGCGACACATATATGTTCATGCAAAAACCCACCCTCCTCCGCTTCCACACGAAACAACATTTATCACACAGACTCAACTACACACCACCACCACTAAACACTAAAACTACACGATCGACGCGCGTTTCGCCTCTATACGAGGCATCATCAAGATCAAAGAAACAGTACGACCGTTCGTTCTGTCGTACTTGTCGTACTGTTGTTCCAGTTTGTTGATATGGACCTCCGCAAAGTAACGCCTGAATCTATTAATTAGATTCTTAAGTGTTAAGCTAGTTTTGAGGCTGGCTGTTCATGATGACTGCTGGCAAACTCTGTACCTTGCAATCACAAGTTCACCAACACAGCCACTAATCCACTCACACCTTGTTTTTTTTTTAGGATGAGAAATAGGGTTAACGAAGAAGCAGCGATCATAAACCTTTCTCTCTTTAGGTGAAGGCAAATCATTTGGTGGGATTCGTTTTTCACTTTTTCAGACCACTTGGGTGGGTTTTTCAATATCAATTTCAATTTCAAAGCCTTTTATTTACTAATATAGGAACAAAGTTGTACGTAATAAAGTTAAATTAAATAGTCTGGACTCCTAATTAGCGTGTCCCTCAGACACAAAGGCCTCCTCCAGCCTTCTCCAACTCTCTCTATCTTTAGCCAACCTTAGCCATTGGGTGGGTTTTTACTTCATCCTTAATAATTGACTTAAATCTCTATAGATTTGCGGAATTTGCAGTAATTTGGCTTGTTATTGTTGGATAAGTTCAATTTTTCAAACTTTCTTTTGTATTTTAGTTTGCATGCCTGCGCCAGTTTGGATACATTTATTACTAGTATAAGTATTTTAGTTGTCTTGGAACTTTCACGTCTGTCATTTGCAGCTAGGAGGACTGATAATTTTTTACATTTGTTACTTGATCAGTGAACACTGTTTTGTCAATGTTATATATACTTTGTTATCCATTATGAGTTATGTATGACTGTTTGTGTTCCTATAAATAAATAAAAAACCATTTTTGATCAGATGTAACAAAAAAAAACAATATGATTCTTAAAAGATAGTATTAATTTAAATTCAGATATGTAAGTATTCCAATGCACACATAAAGAACAACACAAAAGAATTCGAGCTGGGATGTTCAGGTTTGATCACAGCACCTAAATAAACAGAATAAAAAAACATACTCAACACCAGTTTGGTGAAATAAGAATAATATTAATTTATGGGTTGAGGTGGATCGATCCGTAGGAGGCGGGATTTACGATTTGTTTTCAGTTTTTTTTATTTATTGTGGGCTAAATGGAGTGACTTTTTATTATATCTCGTAGTTTTCTGGCAGTAAAACACTGTATCTTTAGGCACTGTTTTTTTTTTAAATTAAATTTGCTGATCTGATTGATTTGATAAAAAGTAATTCCATCTCGGTGTGTCTATGTTAACCAAAGTCGTATTTGACGAAATCCATTTCGACCTAGAGATGGGAGCCATTAAACAAAAAAATAATTTTACCACTGTTTTTTTTTTTTTTTTTTTTATGAAATAGGAAGGCAAACAAGCAAGTGGGTCACCTGATGGTAAGTGATCACCACCGCCTATAGACACCCGCAACACCAAAGAGTTTGCAGATACGTTTCCAACCCAGAGGGCTAAGATGGAATACCTCTAGTGCCAGTAATTACACCGAAAAGAAAACTGTGAATAGAAAACTGCAAAAATATTGAAAATTCGCGATTTCGCGTAAACATTGGTACTCAAATGAAGCAAGCAAGATAGCTAGTAAAATTACTGGCACGAGAGGTTTTTTTTTAAATACAACATAGGAAGGCAAACAAGCAGGTGGGTCACCTAATGGTAAGTGATCACCACCGCCTATAGACACCTGCAATAACAAAGAGAGTGCAGATGCGTTGCCAACCCAGAGGGCTAAGATGGAATACCTCTTGTGCCAGTAATTACACCGGCTGTCTTGCTCTCCACGCCGGAACACAACAGTGCAAGCACTGCTGATTAGCGGCAGGATTTGCGAGCGAGATGGTGGTAGCGATCCGGACAGACCTTGCACAAGGTCCTACCACCCGCATACACTATCTTAGCCCTTCTGGTTGGCAACGCATGTGAAGTCTCCTTGGTGTTGTGGGTGTCTAAGGGTGGTGGTGACCACTTGCCATCAGGTGACCCACTTGCTCGTCTGCCTTCTTATTTTATTAAACAAGAAAAGCCATCTTATTTATAACTCACCGTGGAACATTATCCTTTATCTTTACATATGTGATTTAAGGAAGTTTTCATCATAACACCACATAATCTTCTTAATTAAAGCTGAATTTATGACAGTCATGACATTTAACCACTTAATAAAATTGTTTCAAGTTTTTACCTCTTGACAGACAGCAGGAAAATTTAAAATTAATAATTATTTATTTTCTGACCAAATTCGAATCATTTTGGAGGAAAAAGTTCAAGGTTATACTTTTCCTGGTACAGTCAGTCTCAGAAGTATAGTCGACCAAGAAATTGCTTGACCACTTTTCGACCGTATTACAAACGGATAAGGTTCAAAAGTGGTCAAGGAATTACTTGGTCGACTATACCTAAATACAGACAGAAGTAAGTAAGTAAACACTTTATTGTTCATAAAACACGGTACATAACATTACAATTAAAATTAAATAGTACAAAGGCTAGCATATCCCTCTAACGGATCTCTTTCAGCTAACCTAGGAAAAAAAATTACACACAATTTACAAGGAGAGACAAAAACTCTCTACCTACAGCTAAATTAACAAATATAACCAAATTAACATAAGTGTAGTTTATCACAGAATCTTGACAAACTGTTGTCATTCAATTTGTCATTGCCATAGTAACATTATGAAATGAAAGTTGGTTGAATTTGACTTTAGTGAATGTCCTGTGCAGTCAAAACCCTTACTTTCGACGACCGTACATTTTTTTTATTAAATAGAAAGGCACACAAGTAAGTGGGTCACGTGATGGTAAGTGATCACCGCTGCCTATAGACACCCGCAATACCAAGGAAATTGCAGATGCATTGCCAACTCAGAGGGCTAAGATGGACTACCTCTAGTGCCAGTAATTGCATCGCCTGTCGTGCTCTCCACGCCGGAAACAACAGTGCAATCACTGATGCTTAGCAGCAGTATTAGCGAGCAAGATGGTGGTAGCGATCTGGACGGACCTTGCACAAGGTCCTACCACCCGACCCACATAAAAAAATTGTTGTCAATTTTGATATTCCCTGTTCTATGTATAGACGTTGCATGAGTCATGTTAAATAAAGCTTCATTATCATTTATCATATTCCCGTAAGTGTTAGCTATTTGTTATCTGGTGGCCCCGGTGACCTTGAACTGGCAGTCACGTCACGTCTCAACTACTGCTGTCACGTCGTAGTACGCAAATCATTCGATCTTGTTTACATAACAACTTCAGAATCTGTCAGGCCATTGTTATTGTGACAGCTCTTTCCTCTGTTTCAGAATACTGTTGAGAAACAGGAAAATTTTATGAAAAAATACTTTTATGGTTTGATAAAGGTTTCGATTTAGAAGCTAGGCGCGCTGAACATGCCATCCCTATTCGCATTAACGGTCAGAAACGGTTCGCCTCGCCTATGGGTATTTCAATCCAAAGACGCATACTACTCTTATCTCGCCTACAGATGCGCTTTATCCCTTATCTTACTTCGCCTACAGACGCATCTAAACTACTCAAAATTTCTATGTAAAAACAATGTGAAAAATTTAAGTGTTGCTAACAATTCACGTTTTAAAATTAGGATTTTATTTTACTAATTTCATATGTAAACAATTTATAAACCCCTACTACATAAATATGCTTTGACACATACATTTTTTTTTTTTTACTGAGAAATCTTGAGTGGGTGTATTTTATTTTGAGTAGTATAGCTCCCTCCCTCTCTTACCTCGCTTACAGAAGCGCCCCACCCCTTCCCTAATCTCTCAGCTCCTTCTCTTATCTTGACACGTCTCACTCCCTCTCTTATCTTGCTTACAGACGCACCCCATTTCTTATCTTATCTCGCTTATATAAACGTCCCACTTCTCTAATATCCCTGCAAGAACCAACCGACTCCTCTTAGATCGCTAACAGAAGTGCCCCACACCTGTTATGTCCCTTACAGAGGCATCTCACTCTTATCTCCATTAATTAATAATAACAATAACACCTCAAGAGACTCTCGCTAGAAGGTTGGATCAAGGATCAGATACAGAAAGCGGTACTCCTGGACACGTCAGGAATAGTCAGGAGATTCCTCACTCTGCAGCCCTAACCACCGGTAGCTTGAGCCCTGCCCCGCTGGCGGCGGCACTCTAGGTTAGGTTTTTATAAAGTTTGTATATTTTGTATTAATATTGTTTTATTACTTTTTATAGAAATATTGTAAAAACTTAACCTAAGATTTTAAATGAATATACATGAATAATAATATCTTTTTATTTCGGAATTCGCCATAGTTTGTTAGTATTACATCACATTAAAAACTTATATTTATGTTAGGTTAAAAACAACATTCAAAAACTATTATTTACTATACTAATGAAACAGAGGCACTTGACAATACATGCATACTATTCCATTGATATTGAAAAGGAACGTCTTGTCGTTCAGCCACTGTTACCAGGTGGCTGTTGGGGCTTGGACCGAGGCGCTGCAGCAGGGACGCGACGCGCTTGCGCATGATCGCGTGGAAGCTGTCCGTGTGCGCCTCCGCAACCATACCTGAAGCGCTGCAGTGCCTCGGCAACCCCAGCAGCATCCTGAATGCATTGTTATATTGAACGCGTAGGGCGTTGTAAGCTTTTTTAAGTATAGTTGATCCATAGGCTGCAGGTGTAAAATGACTGGCAGTATGCTTTGAACAGAGTAATTAAAGACGCGCCCCACAGCTTCTCTTATCTCGCTTACGCTACTCGTATGTGTCTTAAGGAAGTGGGGGTGTGTCTTCATGGAATTAAATGTATAACTTGAAGAGCTAGCATTGAAACGATCATGTGTTCCAACAAAAACTACGTTTGATTTATCATCCAATATTTTAAGGAACCCTGATGTCTCTAAAGTCGATTATTAATTTAATGGTAAGGTATTTAATGATTAATTGACTAGTTCTCAAAACCGGAATGTCAGCTTTTAAAATATAATAATATTGTGAATTTGTTGTAAATAGCAATTTTTATGGAAAAGGGAGGCCAACGAAAACCAATAGCATATTGCGTATTGTAAATTTTGTTATTGGTTACATTTTGCATGTAGTGTAGGTAGGTACATTTTGCGGTTTGTGAATTTTGCTCTGAAGCGATGCCAAGAGAATACCGCCTTTAGGTCCCCCCCTTCGGCTTCTAGGTGGCATATCATGATGAACCATGCAGATTTTAACTTAAACTTCCAACAATACAACTGTGAAAACCGCATCTAATTTCATGCGGTAGTTTTTGCGCGATGAGCGTATAAGCGTACAGACAGACAGATAATAATTCTAAAGACAATTGCTTTGGCTTGTATTGCTCTTATAAAGACCCTTTAATTTTTTTTAAGTATCTCCTATGTGTAGTCGACCAAGAAATTGCTTATGCCCTTTTCGATCGTGTTCAAAGGGAATATGATTTAAAAGTGGCCAAGCCAAAAAATTACACCTCGTTGAGTTTCTTGCCGGTATCTTCTCATCAGAGGTTTTTCCGAACCGGTGGTAAATTTTTTGACATTCATAAGTGCTACCTGTAAGCCTAATCTGAATAAAATATTTTGACTTTGACTTTGACTTTGAAGCAATTACTTGGTGGACATCGGTCAATTAAAATTTGGTTATAATATGTAGGTATACATTACTTTCTACATAGACATGCAGGATGTCCAACTATCCTACTTTATCTTCACATAGTATAAACAAAGCGGCTATCTGTTCCTGTCTGTCCTTACATATTCGGCCGCCTACTCCTTCGAAACCACGCAAAGGATTTAGAAACGGTTTCAACTGTCATTTAGAGATTTTTAATACATCCCAATTGTATCCGTACAAATCTTGGGCGGGTTCCTAGTCTACACTAATATAATAAAGAGGTAAACTTTGTTTGTTTGTATGTAGGAGGTAATCTCTGGAACTAATGAACTGATTCCAAAAATCTTTCACCAATAGAAAGCTACACTATCCCTCATGGACATGGGCTACTAATTCCACGCGAACGAAGTCGCGGACATCCGCTAGTTATACTATAATTTCGGGTGAGGATGGATGTTTGTTACTCCTCTCAAAAACGTTCCAACCACACTGTTTTGGTCTGTTTTCATTATTTTAATTTTTAATAGTATTTGTTCTATTTTTGTTACAAACGCTTTTTGATTTCCATTTTGTTTGTTAGGCACACTGTTTAGGATAATATTCTAACTCCATATCCTGTTATTTGTTGTGTTTATTGGTCCCCTTTCGAATGTTATATATGTTAAGTATGCCTAAATAAAAAGAAAAATAACTAAACAGATTTTGATGCAACTTTAAAGTAATGCTATTACACCCATTACACCAGAAGAGAATTATCAACTTCACGCGTAAAAAGTCGCAGCATCGCTAGTCCTACTAATTATACGTATAGTCGCAGTAATATTAAAAAGTCGCAATCGTTCGCTAGTCCTACTAATATTAGGTCCATGTGAAAGTGATTGTTTGATTGGATGTTCAACCCCCAATGACGCATTAACGGCTGGATGGATTTAGATGTTAAGCCCACAGATAGGTCACGTAAAGCTTTTCTATTATGTCATCTTTACCTGTTTGTTGCAGACGTGTCTCTCGAAGCCGCTCGACCTGGTGTTCACGGGGTGCTTCGTGGTGCAGAACCAGCTGTCGCGGCCGGCGGCGCGGCGCGTCACCTGGCACCGCGCCGTCAGCTCGCACCGCGTCGACAACCGCTTCTACAGCGCGCAGGCCTTCAACGACATACGGCCCTTCTATGAGATCGCGAGAGACGAGTGAGTACCGACGGAGTCCATAGCAAATAGTAGCGCAAGCCTTCAACGACATTTGGCCCTTCTATGAGATCGCGAGGGACGGGTGAGTACCGACCGAGTCTTTAGCAGACAGTACCGCAGACCTTCAGCGATGTACTGTAACTTATTATATATTTAACCTATTAAAAATAAATTCTTGAATGTACGAAAAATATACGTAACTATAAATACCTGAATTTAAATACTTGGCCATAAAAATGTGTGATCGTCTAGTCAAATGGAAGGACCCTTTCTACGTTGTGTAATTTTTATTGATACCGTTAAGTAAGAATTTGGTTAAGTTAATTAAATTCTTAAAATTAAATTAGTCAGTTGAACATAATAATACTAGTGCAGTGAAACATACAGTTTAAGAGTAAGATCTGAGATCCCTAACAACTCCCCTACCGGTCGGCCTGGTACAGTCAAAAATCAGTTTGCGTATTCAGCAAGTGTTTGAAATTTGACCTTCACAAAGTGTGAAATTAAACACAAACTGAAGTTTGCCTTTGGATGGGGTCTGGCCAGAAAACAAAATAATCCTACAAAACATAGAATTAATTCGATTCAAACCATCACTCTCATTCCAAACAATCTGAAACAAAATCCAGTCATTCTGTGGTGGTGGGGAATTTAAGTGCTCCCCTATCGAGGGTACCGCTTTCCCGCATACGTCGTTAGGTTCATTCCTTGAGATTGCAACCCCAGGTATTCGACCTGTAGGCACGATGTCAAGGAATAGAGCACGCACGGCTTTACTGAATCGTCCGTCAACAACATAAAAAGTCGTACGTACTATCGACCGGCCGTAGGCCCCGGGGCCCCGTCCGAATTCAAATAGACCTGACTTTAAACTTGGCCGTAGGCGACTCGGACAAAAGATAAGATAAAAAAAATAGGATTTTGATAAGCAGAAACACATTCATACTTTATCTATCTAATACCGAAAAAATCGCCGCTCTGGTCACAGTAGAAACACGCCGGACAATCAAATTCTAAACGACAAATAAGAGACTATAATTCCTATTTTCGTTTGAGTATTTCAATTACGTATTATAATAATTCACTTCGATTCGGTATAGTTTGCTTTTGATTTGTTTAGCTTTTAAACACATAAAAAGATTATTGTAATCAAAAAAAAATATGAAAATAATGATAATAAAGAACTTCAAAACGCAGACAGGTTAAATAGAACAGATAGTTTTGTTTACGTAAATGTCAATTATTTTAACACACAAAACAAATATTGCGATCGATCTCTTAAATGGAGACCTTAATAAAAACACATCAATTACAAATAATAATAAAATAAAAACTATGCTATCACTTAGCTTCGTCCAATAACATGCTGCCGATCATGCGGTAATCCAAATGAAAATTGAGTCCGTAACACCAACACTACTTAAGTTCATAAAGTTCATAAAGTCCTCTAGTACGCAAACACTAAATATTTTACACTAATTAACACTGTCTTAACAAATTAAAATAAAATACGTTCTAAGACAAAATCTAAGACCCTCTAAGCCCCTCTAAGACCTGTTTTCCTTTGTTCATTAGCTTTTATACTGACGCCAAAACACCCCCACCCTTGATTCTAAACACCATAGATGCTTACTGAACAGTTTGGTAGAAATTGTGCCAAGCGCGAAACGAAATAGCACACCCTGAAGTTCCGTAGTTACTCAAAAGTTTATCTATTCCTATAACTAAAATTATAGAGCAAAAACCAAAAGTAATATACATAAGTTATAAACGGTAAAACGGAATTTAAAAATGAAACACCGTTTATATTATACTCCCTATTGAAAGCAAACCAAATTTCGATGTCACAAAATACAAAAATGATCATCAAAAATGTAACGTCATATACAGACAAACATACACATACCGAATAACGCCGCGTTTTACTGTTGACATTACGGAACCCTAACAAACTCTGATGACCACTTGAAATGTGTTTGAACGCTGCCCTTGTGCGAGAGTAAAAAAAAAGGTCATAAACTATCTGAATTTATTGCCTGTGAATTCTTAAGTTTCTAAGTAATAGACGGCACTTGTGCGCACATGTAAACCAAAAAGAATGTACAAAAAAAAAGCTCTACTTAGGATTTGTTGTATATCTAAAATTAGCCGTCTAATACATATATACTTTTAAATTTAATATTAAATATATTCTATATACTAATCTATTATAACATCGGTTACAGAACGCCCCTAAGATGACGATGTATTTTGAATTCATAGAATGTAAAATAATGAGGAATCTTGAATAGGATTACGAAAAGTTTCTTAATCTAGACCATCAGTTTCTACATATATGTATACCTTGCAACTGAGATTAATACCTACACACGCCCCTAGTTTATGTGTCTATAAGGTCTCTATCGCGAAATTCAGTCAGAGGAAGGACTTTTCTCGCAAACAAACATACCAAACATACTTAAATTACCTTCATAACATACATACACACTTCTGTTACATAAAGTCCAAATCGACATACATACCAACTTCGGGATAATCAATTTATTCAAGCAGGTGCTTAACCAAGTTTTACATACATACAAACGAACCCTGAATTTTTACCCACATGAGTTGCTTCTTACCCTTTGTTAAAAGAACTACCATTCTTGCTTTTCCTGTCTCCGTTTCCTAGTGCGCATTTTTCGCGAACGCGACTTCTCTTGAGGCACTACGTGCGTATATATTTCACTCTGAACTTCTGTCGCCGCGATTGTTTCAGGTTGTTCGATGAAATCGTCACTAGGATCTGCATCCATCATTTGCAGGAATTTAAAGATCGCGGCTTTGTCATAATCCCTCTGTGATAACCACAGCAAACGTATGCTGCGAGGAAAAGACATCATGATGAAAAAATTTATATCCTTATCCGTTTAAAAAAATACTGTTGCCAATTTGGCTTCATTGTAAACATCACAAAAATACTCTGTGATCGTTCTACTTTTCCCATCCGATATCCACATTGCATTCATAATTTTGTCTCTAATTCCAATAAAAATTTATAAAATCCGTTTTGAAGTCATTGTCATCTTTTCATTTTCTTGAGAAAACTCTAGACCAGCTCTTGGCAGACCCAGACAGACAGCCCGTAGTGACATATAAGTCACATGACGATGCATTAATTTGTCGCTTGTAATTATAGAGATTCTCTAAAAATGTCATGAGATGGATATTGCTTCCATCAAATACCAGTTTTTCCGGAACTATCATCACTGTGACCGACTTATTAATTGTATACTGCAATTCGGAGCTTGACGTTTCGTCATTTTGATATCCTGTCGTTATCAAACGGGTTTCTAAAACTTCAACCCTTTTTAAAACCGGTCCTAAGGATGTTGTCGTATTTTCTTTCACTGAAGAATTTGTACTACTTTTGTCTATCGGTTCAGTGTTCTTTTTGCTACGTAAAGAATACTTTCTAGTATTTGAATCCATTCTTAAATCAATAGTCTTTAACCGTGCGTAGTCTATTCAAGACTTAAATCATTAAAAAAAAATACCGCGTTAACTCGTGTTAAACACTATCAACTAAATATCCTAATAGTAAAGGCATAACTACTTAAAATACTTAAAAATACACGCCCCTGCTTAAATTATTTCTTGGAGTAAATGGCGATTTTTTTTTCTCTAATACTACAAGTAAATCACGATATGTACCGTGATTATTCAGGTGAACCCCTTTCTCGTTTGCCTCCCAGTTCAAACCAAAAAATGCACTGGAATCGAACCAGTGTCCTAATGTATTTTTCAAAAATATCCTAATCCTCTAAGTAAGTTATTTAAACTTACGTAAAATTCAAATATGCCTTAAAATAGCTACAATGACGTGGGAATCGAACCCATGTGTTTAATTTGCCACTGACCAAAAAAAATTAATAGTTGCGCCCCTAGCATGATAGACGTTAAAATAAAATTAAAATGTAATTTGCTGTAAACTTACGCATTCAAAGTAGTAATTGCAGGATTCGAATCCACATATAAGTTATGTAATATTACTTTATTATACCAATAACAAAATAATTAAGAACAAAAGTGTCCAAATGATTGTTGTAATCATATTAACATCACGTCCTAGTAACTTAATTTATAAGATGCAATCTCGTTCAATAAAATGACCGCAGGGATAGAACCTACTGGTATACAGAAATCTTAAGTAGCAAGTACTTAATATTACAATCCGAATAAGTTATCATGGGAATCGAACCCACGAGTACACACAAGAAAAGATCAATTTATCATTTAATTAAAAATTCAGCCGACAATATTAATAATGGGAGTCGAACCCATATTCCAAAATATTTCTTGCGTAAAAGGATCGACGCACTTTTGGTCTAATTCTTATAGGACTGGTTATTCTAATAGTAAGGCTCTGTTCAACGGAAATTCTTATAAGACTAATTATTCTAATACGGCATAAAATTAACATGTAGTAACCCAAATTGTTTGATAAGTATTTGAACCACAATAATTCAAATTTTAGTGACTCACATCCTGGTCACGGCACCACTGTAACTTATTATATATTTAACCTATTAAAAATAAATACTTGAATGTACGAAAAATATACGTAACTATAAATACCTGAATTTAAATACTTGGCCATAAAAATGTGTGATCGTCTAGTCAAATGGAAGGACCCTTTCTACGTTGTGTAATTTTTATTGATACCGTTAAGTAAGAATTTGGTTAAGTTAATTAAATTCTTAAAATTAAATTAGTCAGTTGAACATAATAATACTAGTGCAGTGAAACATACAGTTTAAGAGTAAGATCTGAGATCCCTAACAACTCCCCTACCGGTCGGCCTGGTACAGTCAAAAATCAGTTTGCGTATTCAGCAAGTGTTTAAAATTTGACCTTCACAAAGTGTGAAATTAAACACAAACTGAAGTTTGCCTTTGGATGGGGTCTGGCCAGAAAACAAAATAATCCTACAAAACATAGAATTAATTCGATTCAAACCATCACTCTCATTCCAAACAATCTGAAACAAAATCCAGTCATTCTGTGGTGGTGGGGAATTTAAGTGCTCCCCTATCGAGGGTACCGCTTTCCCGCATACGTCGTTAGGTTCATTCCTTGAGATTGCAACCCCAGGTATTCGACCTGTAGGCACGATGTCAAGGAATAGAGCACGCAAGGCTTTACTGAATCGTCCGTCAACAACATAAAAAGTCGTACGTACTATCGACCGGCCGTAGGCCCCGGGGCCCCGTCCGAATTCAAATAGACCTGACTTTAAACTTGGCCGTAGGCGACTCGGACAAAAGATAAGATAAAAAAAATAAGATTTTGATAAGCAGAAACACATTCATACTTTATCTATCTAATACCGAAAAAATCGCCGCTCTGGTCACAGTAGAAACACGCCGGACAATCAAATTCTAAACGACAAATAAGAGACTATAATTCCTATTTTCGTTTGAGTATTTCAATTACGTATTATAATAATTCACTTCGATTCGGTATAGTTTGCTTTTGATTTGTTTAGCTTTTAAACACATAAAAAGATTATTGTAATCAAAAAAAAATATGAAAATAATGATAATAAAGAACTTCAAAACGCAGACAGGTTAAATAGAACAGATAGTTTTGTTTACGTAAATGTCAATTATTTTAACACACAAAACAAATATTGCGATCGATCTCTTAAATGGAGACCTTAATAAAAACACATCAATTACAAATAATAATAAAATAAAAACTATGCTATCACTTAGCTTCGTCCAATAACATGCTGCCGATCATGCGGTAATCCAAATGAAAATTGAGTCCGTAACACCAACACTACTTAAGTTCATAAAGTTCATAAAGTCCTCTAGTACGCAAACACTAAATATTTTACACTAATTAACACTGTCTTAACAAATTAAAATAAAATACGTTCTAAGACAAAATCTAAGACCCTCTAAGCCCCTCTAAGACCTGTTTTCCTTTGTTCATTAGCTTTTATACTGACGCCAAAACACCCCCACCCTTGATTCTAAACACCATAGATGCTTACTGAACAGTTTGGTAGAAATTGTGCCAAGCGCGAAACGAAATAGCACACCCTGAAGTTCCGTAGTTACTCAAAAGTTTATCTATTCCTATAACTAAAATTATAGAGCAAAAACCAAAAGTAATATACATAAGTTATAAACGGTAAAACGGAATTTAAAAATGAAACACCGTTTATATTATACTCCCTATTGAAAGCAAACCAAATTTCGATGTCACAAAATACAAAAATGATCATCAAAAATGTAACGTCATATACAGACAAACATACACATACCGAATAACGCCGCGTTTTACTGTTGACATTACGGAACCCTAACAAACTCTGATGACCACTTGAAATGTGTTTGAACGCTGCCCTTGTGCGAGAGTAAAAAAAAAGGTCATAAACTATCTGAATTTATTGCCTGTGAATTCTTAAGTTTTTAAGTAATAGACGGCACTTGTGCGCACATGTAAACCAAAAAGAATGTACAAAAAAAAAGCTCTACTTAGGATTTGTTGTATATCTAAAATTAGCCGTCTAATACATATATACTTTTAAATTTAATATTAAATATATTCTATATACTAATCTATTATAACATCGGTTACAGAACGCCCCTAAGATGACGATGTATTTTGAATTCATAGAATGTAAAATAATGAGGAATCTTGAATAGGATTACGAAAAGTTTCTTAATCTAGACCATCAGTTTCTACATATATGTATACCTTGCAACTGAGATTAATACCTACACACGCCCCTAGTTTATGTGTCTATAAGGTCTCTATCGCGAAATTCAGTCAGAGGAAGGACTTTTCTCGCAAACAAACATACCAAACATACTTAAATTACCTTCATAACATACATACACACTTCTGTTACATAAAGTCCAAATCGACATACATACCAACTTCGGGATAATCAATTTATTCAAGCAGGTGCTTAACCAAGTTTTACATACATACAAACGAACCCTGAATTTTTACCCACATGAGTTGCTTCTTACCCTTTGTTAAAAGAACTACCATTCTTGCTTTTCCTGTCTCCGTTTCCTAGTGCGCATTTTTCGCGAACGCGACTTCTCTTGAGGCACTACGTGCGTATATATTTCACTCTGAACTTCTGTCGCCGCGATTGTTTCAGGTTGTTCGATGAAATCGTCACTAGGATCTGCATCCATCATTTGCAGGAATTTAAAGATCGCGGCTTTGTCATAATCCCTCTGTGATAACCACAGCAAACGTATGCTGCGAGGAAAAGACATCATGATGAAAAAATTTATATCCTTATCCGTTTAAAAAAATACTGTTGCCAATTTGGCTTCATTGTAAACATCACAAAAATACTCTGTGATCGTTCTACTTTTCCCATCCGATATCCACATTGCATTCATAATTTTGTCTCTAATTCCAATAAAAATTTATAAAATCCGTTTTGAAGTCATTGTCATCTTTTCATTTTCTTGAGAAAACTCTAGACCAGCTCTTGGCAGACCCAGACAGACAGCCCGTAGTGACATATAAGTCACATGACGATGCATTAATTTGTCGCTTGTAATTATAGAGATTCTCTAAAAATGTCATGAGATGGATATTGCTTCCATCAAATACCAGTTTTTCCGGAACTATCATCACTGTGACCGACTTATTAATTGTATACTGCAATTCGGAGCTTGACGTTTCGTCATTTTGATATCCTGTCGTTATCAAACGGGTTTCTAAAACTTCAACCCTTTTTAAAACCGGTCCTAAGGATGTTGTCGTATTTTCTTTCACTGAAGAATTTGTACTACTTTTGTCTATCGGTTCAGTGTTCTTTTTGCTACGTAAAGAATACTTTCTAGTATTTGAATCCATTCTTAAATCAATAGTCTTTAACCGTGCGTAGTCTATTCAAGACTTAAATCATTAAAAAAAAATACCGCGTTAACTCGTGTTAAACACTATCAACTAAATATCCTAATAGTAAAGGCATAACTACTTAAAATACTTAAAAATACACGCCCCTGCTTAAATTATTTCTTGGAGTAAATGGCGATTTTTTTTTCTCTAATACTACAAGTAAATCACGATATGTACCGTGATTATTCAGGTGAACCCCTTTCTCGTTTGCCTCCCAGTTCAAACCAAAAAATGCACTGGAATCGAACCAGTGTCCTAATGTATTTTTCAAAAATATCCTAATCCTCTAAGTAAGTTATTTAAACTTACGTAAAATTCAAATATGCCTTAAAATAGCTACAATGACGTGGGAATCGAACCCATGTGTTTAATTTGCCACTGACCAAAAAAAATTAATAGTTGCGCCCCTAGCATGATAGACGTTAAAATAAAATTAAAATGTAATTTGCTGTAAACTTACGCATTCAAAGTAGTAATTGCAGGATTCGAATCCACATATAAGTTATGTAATATTACTTTATTATACCAATAACAAAATAATTAAGAACAAAAGTGTCCAAATGATTGTTGTAATCATATTAACATCACGTCCTAGTAACTTAATTTATAAGATGCAATCTCGTTCAATAAAATGACCGCAGGGATAGAACCTACTGGTATACAGAAATCTTAAGTAGCAAGTACTTAATATTACAATCCGAATAAGTTATCATGGGAATCGAACCCACGAGTACACACAAGAAAAGATCAATTTATCATTTAATTAAAAATTCAGCCGACAATATTAATAATGGGAGTCGAACCCATATTCCAAAATATTTCTTGCGTAAAAGGATCGACGCACTTTTGGTCTAATTCTTATAGGACTGGTTATTCTAATAGTAAGGCTCTGTTCAACGGAAATTCTTATAAGACTAATTATTCTAATACGGCATAAAATTAACATGTAGTAACCCAAATTGTTTGATAAGTATTTGAACCACAATAATTCAAATTTTAGTGACTCACATCCTGGTCACGGCACCACTGTAACTTATTATATATTTAACCTATTAAAAATAAATACTTGAATGTACGAAAAATATACGTAACTATAAATACCTGAATTTAAATACTTGGCCATAAAAATGTGTGATCGTCTAGTCAAATGGAAGGACCCTTTCTACGTTGTGTAATTTTTATTGATACCGTTAAGTAAGAATTTGGTTAAGTTAATTAAATTCTTAAAATTAAATTAGTCAGTTGAACATAATAATACTAGTGCAGTGAAACATACAGTTTAAGAGTAAGATCTGAGATCCCTAACAACTCCCCTACCGGTCGGCCTGGTACAGTCAAAAATCAGTTTGCGTATTCAGCAAGTGTTTGAAATTTGACCTTCACAAAGTGTGAAATTAAACACAAACTGAAGTTTGCCTTTGGATGGGGTCTGGCCAGAAAACAAAATAATCCTACAAAACATAGAATTAATTCGATTCAAACCATCACTCTCATTCCAAACAATCTGAAACAAAATCCAGTCATTCTGTGGTGGTGGGGAATTTAAGTGCTCCCCTATCGAGGGTACCGCTTTCCCGCATACGTCGTTAGGTTCATTCCTTGAGATTGCAACCCCAGGTATTCGACCTGTAGGCACGATGTCAAGGAATAGAGCACGCACGGCTTTACTGAATCGTCCGTCAACAACATAAAAAGTCGTACGTACTATCGACCGGCCGTAGGCCCCGGGGCCCCGTCCGAATTCAAATAGACCTGACTTTAAACTTGGCCGTAGGCGACTCGGACAAAAGATAAGATAAAAAAAATAGGATTTTGATAAGCAGAAACACATTCATACTTTATCTATCTAATACCGAAAAAATCGCCGCTCTGGTCACAGTAGAAACACGCCGGACAATCAAATTCTAAACGACAAATAAGAGACTATAATTCCTATTTTCGTTTGAGTATTTCAATTACGTATTATAATAATTCACTTCGATTCGGTATAGTTTGCTTTTGATTTGTTTAGCTTTTAAACACATAAAAAGATTATTGTAATCAAAAAAAAATATGAAAATAATGATAATAAAGAACTTCAAAACGCAGACAGGTTAAATAGAACAGATAGTTTTGTTTACGTAAATGTCAATTATTTTAACACACAAAACAAATATTGCGATCGATCTCTTAAATGGAGACCTTAATAAAAACACATCAATTACAAATAATAATAAAATAAAAACTATGCTATCACTTAGCTTCGTCCAATAACATGCTGCCGATCATGCGGTAATCCAAATGAAAATTGAGTCCGTAACACCAACACTACTTAAGTTCATAAAGTTCATAAAGTCCTCTAGTACGCAAACACTAAATATTTTACACTAATTAACACTGTCTTAACAAATTAAAATAAAATACGTTCTAAGACAAAATCTAAGACCCTCTAAGCCCCTCTAAGACCTGTTTTCCTTTGTTCATTAGCTTTTATACTGACGCCAAAACACCCCCACCCTTGATTCTAAACACCATAGATGCTTACTGAACAGTTTGGTAGAAATTGTGCCAAGCGCGAAACGAAATAGCACACCCTGAAGTTCCGTAGTTACTCAAAAGTTTATCTATTCCTATAACTAAAATTATAGAGCAAAAACCAAAAGTAATATACATAAGTTATAAACGGTAAAACGGAATTTAAAAATGAAACACCGTTTATATTATACTCCCTATTGAAAGCAAACCAAATTTCGATGTCACAAAATACAAAAATGATCATCAAAAATGTAACGTCATATACAGACAAACATACACATACCGAATAACGCCGCGTTTTACTGTTGACATTACGGAACCCTAACAAACTCTGATGACCACTTGAAATGTGTTTGAACGCTGCCCTTGTGCGAGAGTAAAAAAAAAGGTCATAAACTATCTGAATTTATTGCCTGTGAATTCTTAAGTTTTTAAGTAATAGACGGCACTTGTGCGCACATGTAAACCAAAAAGAATGTACAAAAAAAAAAGCTCTACTTAGGATTTGTTGTATATCTAAAATTAGCCGTCTAATACATATATACTTTTACATTTAATATTAAATATATTCTATATACTAATCTATTATAACATCGGTTACAGTACAATCAACAAATTTGATTTATAGGCCACTGTAGAAACATTTCACAATACATGTCAATGTCAAAGATGACTTCCCAGCGTTGACACATTGCGACAACGTTCTACAGTGGCCTATGAATCAAATTGGTTGACTGTACGGATCGCAAGGAATGGACGAGTACTAACTGAGTCTTTAGCAAAAAGTAGCACAGACCTCCAGCGAGGTGTGGCTATGAGATCGCGAAGGATGGGTGAGTACCAACCGAGTCGCTAGCAAAAATTACGCAGGCATTTAGCTATGTACGGTCCTATGAGATCAGTAGGGATGGATGAGTACCTATCGAGTCTTTAGCAATAGTGGTCTCGCGGACTATAATACTGTGCTCTGCTTGCACGACTTATAAGTCATAGGAAATTGGATACGATGTTACAACAAAATTCCAAACAATATTACTGAACAAAAAGATACAATTACTCGGATATATTGGCAAGAGTCAAGAAGACATCGGTTTAAACGGTTTTATCTTAGATAGGGATAGTTGGCAAAGATGCCGATTTTCATTGGCGATCTCTGTCTCTGAACAGGTATACCATAGTGCAATTAATATCTACAATAAAGTACAACAAGTAACACAAGTATACTCGTTATGTTATACATTTTGTATGAAATTATAGACAATATTGCTCATGGACTTTCGTTGCTAACTGTACAGTAGTGTACCAAAAAACTAGCAAACCGCAAAAACCGATATAAACCGCAATTCATCTGTTACATTCCATTCCAACTTTCAATTGATAGATAACAGTAACGCGTGTTTAATCGAGCTAAGACACAAACAAAGGTAAAAACAGGCACAACTAATGATATAAAAACCCACCTAATTTGACTGTTTGGGGTTCCGTGATAAAATTGTGAAACGGGAACCCTTAGGGCCTGGCCACATGTCTGCGGCGCGGCGTCGGCGCCGCAAAACGGTGCGGCGTCGCAGTTTTGTGCGGTGCCGGCACCGCAAAAATATGCGGTGCGGCGCCGCGCAAACCTGCGGTGCGGCGCCGCGTACGGTGCAAATTCACGCCGTTGCGGCGTGGAAATATGCGGTGCGGCGCCGCAAAAACCTGCGGTGCGGCGCCGCTACGGTGCAAATTCTCGCCGCCGCGTCGTGGAAATACGCGGTGCGGCGCCGCAAAAACCTGCGGTGCGGCGCCGCAAAAACCTGCGGTGCGACGCCGCAAAAACCTGCGGTGCGGCGCCGCGTACGGTGCAAATTCTCGCCGCCGCGCCTTGAAAATACGCGGTTACTCGACCGATTGCGTTCAAAATCGATATCTAAGAAACTTTGTCGTCTCTAACAAGAAATCCGTTAAGAAAATAAATAAAAGTAGCCGCCATCTTGAAATTTTTAGTTACTCGACCGATTGCGTTCAAAATCGATATCTAAGGAACTTTGTCGTCTCTGACAACAAATCCATTAAGAAAATAAATAAAAGTAGCCGCCATCTTGAAATTTTTAGTTATTTGACCGATTGCTTTCAAAATCGATATCTAAGGAACTTTGTCGTCTCTGACAACAAATCCATTAAGAAAATAAATAAAAGTAGCCGCCATCTTGAAATTTTTAGTTATTTGACCGATTGCTTTCAAAATCGATATCTAAGGAACTTAGCTTTGTGGTCTCCGACAACAAATCCACTAACAGAATGAGAAAATATAGCCACCATCTTGAAATTTTTAGTTACTCGACCGATTGCTTTCAAAATCGATATCTAAGGAACTTTGTCGTCTCTGACAACAAATCCGTTAAGAAAATAAATAAAAGTAGCCGCCATCTTGAAATTTTTAGTTATTCGGCCGATTGTTTTCAAAATCGATATCTAAGGAACTTTGTGGTCTCCAACAACAAATCCACTAACAGAATGAGAAAATATAGCCGCCATCTTGAAATTTTTAGTCACTCGACCGATTGCTTTCAAAATCGATATCTAAGGAACTTTGTGATCTCCGACAACAAATCCGCTAGCAGAATGAGAAAATATAGCCGCCATGTTGAAATCTTCTAATTGTGTTTCTTTTTATCATTTTGTTTTTTTTTAATTACCCAATTCTATTTGTAATCTTGTTAATCATTAAACCTAGGTAAAACCAAATAAACGTTTTAATTAAAAAAAAACTTTTCAATTTTACAAAAGTTAAGAGCGACACCCCTAATGTACCTACTTCTGAAGAGTATCTAGTTTTCGCATAAAAGGCCTTACTAGTTGAGATACAGTGCTAAACAAAAAAAAACTATTTTACAAAAAATAAGGGGACAACCCTAACGCTCTATTGGAGCGTAGGTATCTAACTCCACAAACAGCCCTAGTTTCGGTACTGCTCTATTTATATACTGCGAAATGAACCCAAACTCGATAGGTTTCCTAGTAGGCATCCCAGGGTTTCGTCAGCCACATTCCAGTTCCATCATCAAGGACTCATCATCAGGTTAAATAAGGTCTCATTACGCTAAATCTAATCAGCACAAATTTTCTAGTAATCCATGATGATGGGGTCCATGTCGGTTTAAAGACTGAGTGCGAAGTATTTGACGACGCAGCGAATGAACAACACGGCCGACGCACCGTGCACCCGCTCAGTACGGTGCCACCGCGTATTTCCACGGCGCGACGGCGTGAATTTGCACCGTAACGCGGCACCGCACCGCAGGTTTGTGCGGCGCCGCACCGCGTATTTCCACGGCGCGGCGGCGAGAATTTGCACCGTACGCGGCGCCGCACCGCAGGTTTTTGCGGCGCCGCACCGCATATTTCCACGCCGCAACGGCGTGAATTTGCACCGTACGCGGCGCCGCACCGCAGGTTTGCGCGGCGCCGCACCGCATATTTTTGCGGCGCCGGCACCGCACAAAACTCCGACGCCGCACCGTTTTGCGGCGACGTCGCCGCGCCGCAGACATGTGGCCAGGCCCTTACGATGCGACTCCGTTTTTCTGTCGCAGAGGCATATTTCAGCAACTACAAAAAAAAATTGGAGTAGTTGTAAATATTGTTTAGGCAACCTTGGCTTTACTTCTTCACTTAATCTACACTAATATAATAAAGAGGTAAACTTTGTTTGTTTGTTAGTTTGTTTGTATGTAGGGGGTAATCTCTGGAACTACTGAACCGATTTCAAAAATTCTTTCTCATTTAGAAAGCTATACTATTCCTGACGGACATAGGCTACTAATTTTACGTGAACGAAGTCACGCGCGTCCGCTAGTATAAAATAAAGTCGCTATCCTTTCCGGTCTATCCTAAATTTTGATAGTGAATGCCTGAGATATTGTGAGAGGATGGATACTAGGTTTTTGTGTAAGGTAATATTAGTTATATCTGTTTTTGTCTAGTCTAGTTTACACGGTGCATTGTTCACCAACTGTAATGCCGTGTAAAATATTGAAATAAATATAATATAATTTGTAGTGTATCTTCGACCGCCTTCTCTTGCTAAATCTCCTGCTGATTTCGATACGGCATTCACAGTCATTTAGAGATTTTTTTTACATTACATTAGATCCAGATAGTACACCTGCTGCGACGCCGGGGTGGGACGCTAGCTGCAAATACAAAAACAATGCTATTCTCCCCTTTATCTCCGAAAAAGTGATGCGAGAAATCTGAAGTAATTATAGTTGATAAAAAATTATATTAATTTTACAGGAAAAATAGAACTATCTTTCAAACTTTCGTACCCAAAAGGTAGCAACGGGACTACTAAGGCTCCGCTATGTATCCGTCCGTCTGAAAAACTAAGTTTTTCGCTTTTTTATCGATTATTTAGGCAAACACAGCACAAGTATATTGTGTGGTGGTACGGAACTATCGGTGCGTTAATCCGACTCGCACTTAGCCGGTTTTTTATATTGAAAACTGGTAGAGTCATTACAATCATGGCATGACTAGGGGCTACCTAAATGAAGTTTTCGCGTGGCTGATACGGACTCAAAATTTAAGATTTAAGTATGCAAAGTTGTACCTTATATCAATGCAATAAGGTAAAACGTGAATACATCTTTGTGCTGTCGGCTGTACGTGTCGAGATCCTATGATAGATTTCTTTACTTTCATTTAACCGGCTAAGTGAGAGTCGAAATCGCACATGAAGGGTTCCGTGCCACCGTTCAATATACAGCTACTAAATACGCTGATTAATACAGATACTCTACAACAGATGGCGTTATAATCAAAGAGTGTTGTAATATAGAATGAGAAGAGTGGCAACTCTGGGTCGCATGTATGGAAAGTGCTGCTGTTAGTGTCAAGGAAGTGAACTAATGCAGTGTACTTGTATAGCTATAGATAGGCATATATACATGTACGTGTGTAAGCGCACTTGCGCGTGTGTGCGTGTTACTTTTAGAACCAAATTTACTCAAAGTTTTGATTTGCTAGAACAAAACCTTGATGAGTAAACAAAAAGAGATAACCAAGAGCGCATAATCAACGTCCAAGCAAACGAAAGCCATAGTTGACAATGGCCGCCTCCGACACGAGTGACTAGCAGTGACAGATAGTTTTTTTTTTTAATTTTGTTGTTCAATAACCAACCATGAGGAGACGCTGCTAACTATCAAAATTTATGAAGTTTTAAGTGTGCCCCGCCTAGTTATTATCAAAAACAAGATTCTTGTAGGGGGAGGGGGGGGGGGGGTTACTGGGGACCCTTTTAATTTTATTATTTGTCGTTATATCACTCTTAATACCACAGAATAGATAATAGGACTGCGATAATACACACTCTGTAAAAAAATCAAGTGTTTACCTGTGAAAAGATACAGCTTCGTGACGGACGGACGGACAGCGGAGGTTCAGTAATGCCACATGGGCACTCTTTAGGTACGGCCTTAAAAATAGACGATGGGATGGATCACAACGATCCGGCCCTAAGCCTTAAGTCAGACATTAGTTGCCGACGGCGATCTTGACAAGCTCGATATCTCTCGTATACTGCTAATATTATAAACGCGAAAATTTGTAAGTATGGATGGATGTTTGTTACTCTTTAACGTAAAAACTACTGAATGGATTTGGATGAAATTTGGCACACACATAGTTTATAACCTGGATTAACACATAGGATACTTTTGTCCCGTAAAAATGCATAGTTCCCACGGGATAGCGGTAAGTGAGTTATACGCCGCCGTGACGTCATGAGCAGCAAAGCAACTAATTCTCATAATATTGCAGATTGCATGTTGGGTGCACGTTTGCTTGATTCAATTAAACAAGTCTACGCGGACGAAGTCGCGGGCAAAAGCTAGTTATATTATACAGCTGTTATACAGGTTTTACGTGCTAATCTGACTGGTTCTAGAAAATGGCATCGCTAAAGGCGCCGCTGTCAATAGACACCTGTCAAAAATGTTCCTTTCAAGTTATAACATAGTAAGGTCAGTCTCGGAAGTAGCTAAACGCTTAAAAACCTTGCCGTAGTCACGTATGAAAAGAGAGTTGCACGGATTTATCACAACACTGACGGCGACAAAGTACTAAAATGTTCATCTACTTCTGAGCTGATCCTACGAGTCTAAAACAGCGACTTTGTTGTATCCGCTTCTTATATTTGGCTGCATACACCTTCTAAGCCACGCAATTGGTTGACTAACAGTTTTCACTGTCATTTAGAGACTTTTTACAGAAAGTTTTTATGTACCCACAAAACATTGTGACACAATAAATAATAGTAAAGAAACTTCGATTTTACGACCGCGATTAAACGAATTCAAACTTTAATAGCACGCTCAAAAAGTTCGTATAACTTCATACACCATGCGCCAGGCGGCGCGAGTCAAAAGAAACGCGCCGCCCGCACCCGCCTTCCCCCCGCTACTCCCGGCGACACGTAAGGGTTGCGCAGCAATTCGTTTTCAATTGCACTGACGCGGCGGGAGCGAGAGAGCGGGCGCGCGGCAAGCCATTTCTACTACTGCGATATGCCTATGCCATAGACAAGGCGGTCGAGCGTACCTACAGTGCGGAGTGAAACCCCTGATGGGTACAGTTTTCGTTAGCAAACTGCACCCATGCGAACCTGATGTAGATCGCGAGTAATATGGTAATTGATTGATTATTGTTATTACGAGCTCACTCTGATTTTTTAAACTGTAATAGGTAGATAGTTGGAATGATCACTTAGTATTTGTTGGTTTACATTACGACTTTAAAATAAAACACGTTACTAGGTAGTGCAACGATTCGTTGGATATCCCGGTAAGCGGTCAGAGAGCGGCGCACACGCATGGTGCGGCTGACCGATGACTTCCCTATGACTGGTCCAGAATACGCCAGCAAGCGAAACGTGGCTGAGCTGACGTGCGCACTGTCAACTGTATTATGTGTGGTCATTTGTTTACAAACTATGCAACGCCCAGGTCATGTCGGTCAATTAGAATAATTAAATGGAACATACTGATCGCCAGAGATCAGTAGGTATGTTCTCTCGGGTGTTTATTGGTTATCGTAGGATTAGGGAATGCAAACTGGTTTTAATCAAAACCGAAGAAACCAGTTCTAACACTGAATATAATATAACACGTGAATATGGAATTATAAAACCGGTTATTGAAAGTTGTTAAAAACCGGGTTCCGTTCTCTCTTCATTATTTTACGTGGTGCTCGGTAGTACGGTCAGCGTCAGGAGTTGCTGAATATTTTAGTACCTTGTCGCTGTCAGTGATGTGACAAACTCGAGCAACTCTCGTTTCATACGTTACTATGACAAGGTTCTTAAGTGTTTAGCTATTTCTGCGGCTGACTATACTAACTAACCATCACCAACACTTGTTTCGAGCTTGCATGTAATAGGATACATGGGCTCGCAAGGGGTGAGCAGAGGGGACAGCTACCCTAAGAGCTTCATATAAATGTGTTGTCTACCAGTAAATCAGTTGTACTAAAAAGTACTAACTTCCCCCTTCCCCCACCCCGGCACAGGAGCTCGCGACTGGGCACTCGAAATTAATGCAGATACTGTCAGATAACAACTACTACAGGAGGACTTCCCCTTACAGGAAAATTTCCCATAAAGTCTTAAAACTTTTGCATGCCAGTGTAATAGTACAGATAGCAGAATAAGCTACCTATTTCCGTACCACTTAAAGGCTTTGATGTACCTACTTATTCTATGCAAATAAAGATATCAATCTACATCTACACATCTACACTATCTACACTAATCTAAATCTACACTTTTACATCTGCATCTATCTACACTAATCTAAACTATCTACATCTACATCTATCTACACTAACCTACACTATCTACATCTACACTTCTACGTCTACATTCTACATCTACACTTCTACGTCTACATTCTACATCTACACTTCTACATCAACATCTATCTACAATATCTACATCTACACTTCTACATCTACATCTATCTACACTAATCTACAATATCTACATCTACACTTCTACGTCTACATTCTACATCTACACTTCTACGTCTACATTCTACATCTACACTTCTACATCAACATCTATCTACAATATTTACATCTACACTTCTACATCTACATCTATCTACACTAATCTACAATATCTACATCTACACTTCTACGTCTACATTCTACATCTACACTTCTACGTCTACATTCTACATCTACACTTCTACATCAACATCTATCTACAATATTTACATCTACACTTCTACATCTACATCTATCTACACTAATCTACAATATCTACATCTACACTTCTACGTCTACATTCTACATCTACACTTCTACGTCTACATTCTACATCTACACTTCTACATCAACATCTATCTACAATATTTACATCTACACTTCTACATCTACATCTATCTACACTAATCTACAATATCTACATCTACACTTCTACATCTACATCTATCTACACTAATCTACAATATTATATTATATTTTCTAAATTCTAATTTCTATGGGTTTCTATTACCTGAAATAAATGAATTTTATTTTTTATTTTTTATTTATTTTTTTAATATCTACATTTATATACACTAATCTACAATATCTACACCTTCGCTTCTACATCTACATCTATCTACACTAATCTACAATATCTACGTTTATATACACTAATCTACAATATCTACACCTTCGCTTCTACATCTACATCTATCTACACTAATCTACAATATCTACATTTATATACACTAATCTACAATATCTACATCTACGCTTCTACATCTACATCTATCTACACTAATCTACAATATCTACATCTACACTTCTACGTCTACATTCTACATTCTACACTTCTACGTCTACATTCTACATTCTACACTTCTACATCTACATCTATCTACACTAATCTACAATATCTACATTTATATACACTAATCTACAATATCTACATCTACGCTTCTACATCTACATCTATCTACACTAATCTACAGTATCTACATCTACACTAATCTACACTATAGATAGTTTCCCTTTTTTATTATATCAGTGTAGACACTGATATAATAAAGAGGGAAACTTTGTTTGATTGTATGCAGGGAGATGTCTGGAACTACTGAACCGATTTCAAAAATTCTTTCACAAATAGAAAACTACACTACCCCTGACGGACATAGGCTACAAATTACACGCGAACGAAGTCGCACGCGTCCGCTAGTCTAACATACTTGTAGGCTTTATTAAACCACCTTGACAAGTGTCAGCTATAATCTCAATGTATTGATTTGTATAGTCGACCAAGTAATTGCTTGACCACTTTTGAACCTTATCCGATTGTAATACGGTCGAAAAGTGGTCAAGCACTTTCTTGGTCGACTATTCAAGGTAAAGAAACCATTTAATATTTGCGCGCCTTCGACCGGTTTTCCTACTGATTGGGCGCGACCCGGCGTGTAGTTTAGCACTTATTTTAGTAAACAATTAGCTAGTTGTTAATGTTATGTTAATGTATACTTCAGGTATTAATTACTGAGACGTTAACAAACTATTCAACAATAATTTAAGACTAACCGATGTAATGATTATGTAAAAGGCGGTTGTTGTCTCTGTAGTTTAATATGAATATACCTATTTTTATAAAGTAATAAAATTCATAGATACATACATAAAACTATGCCTGTTTCCCTGCGGGGTAGGTAGAGACCGTGGATTTCACTTGCTACGATCCTGACATTTATGCATATTTTGTTAGTTTAGGGAAAACCTAACTTGGTCTTGTTTCATAAAATAAGAAGGCAAACAAGCAAGTGGGTCACCTGATGGTAAGTGATCACCACCGCCTATAAACAACCGCTACACCAAGGAGATTTCAGGTGCGTTGCCATCCTAGAGGGCTAAGATGGAATACCTCATGTGCCAGTAATTGCACCGGCTGTCTTGCTCTCCACGCCAGAACACAACAGTTCAAGCACACTGCTTAGCGGCAGGATTAACGAGCAAGATGGTGGTAGCTATCCGGACGGACCTTGCACAAGGTCCTACCACCCGCTTCTGCAGAATGGCTTTGATTAAGAAGAATAGAATAGAAAATGCGTTTAAGACCACACATTACAGATACAATACAATCTACACTAATATAATAAAGAGGTGAACTTTGTTTGTTTGTTAGTTTGTTTGTATGTAGGGGCTAATCTCTAGAACTACTGAACCGATTTCAAAAATTCTTTCACAGATAGAAAGATACACTATTCCTGACAGACATAGGGTACTAATTTTACGTGAACGAAGTAGAAAATACGTTAGAAAAAATAGAAAGAAAATGCGATAGAAAATGCGTTTAAGACCACACATTACAGATACAATACAATAAAATATAAATGCGGACACGATACGGTAAAATAAAAATATTTTTATAGTAAAAGTAGTGATAGAGTCACACGGCCAGTTGCTGGCTGCAGTACAAATGGACCGGTACGACCAGGGTAGTACCACACTCTCACGGAATACTGGTATGAACAAGTAGCTTGCTACTGCATCTCTTAAAGTGAGTGAGAGACCTGGAGGCCCTCGGGAACAGCTACCTAAAGGCTGGCAACGGATCAGCGACTCCCTTGTGGTCGCTGCTTCCCATGGACGGCAGGAATTACTTCCCTTCAGATGACCCGCAAGCTTTTTGTCTCCGTTTTCCATAAAAATAATTTACTAAATAATACCGGTTAGGAAGACCCTTTTTAGCGCTGTGGGTTTTCCTATTGCAATTCCGTATACATTTTTGGGTTTTCTTAAAATACGTGCTAATTCTAAACATCAAATTGTTTCCCCACCAATTTGTCTGTTTAAATGAAACTTAAATATTAAAATTAGCTTGCCAAAGACATTACAGAAACTTGAAAAACAACCCTCCCTTCTGGCGGCAGTTAGGTAATAGTATAATAATATATGATTTTGCCGTTTCAAGGCTGTTTGACAGCAAAAATATTTATATTCAATAAACACCTTTAAAAACACACTTCTTACACAAAGAAATAATAAATTTACAAAATAAACACAGCTGCAGGCTTCGTCAATAGGTTTTCACATAAAACATGCGATCTACAAAAACTTTTATATTACTTTAGCAAATACATATATTGCGGAAAAAAATATCCAAAAAAATATTTTTAGGCGGTTTAAAATTACCCGACTACTCGGGCGTTTAAAAAACCCGCTTTCAAATTAGAATTATTTAATTTGCCGACTATGTTGTTTGTCCAGTGGGTCGATTTTTGATTTTCGAAACCGAGAGCCAATCAAATATGAGAGCTTATATTTTTACCCGACTACGGCAAAGCCAAAAGGAAGGGTTATGTTTTAGCCGTCACTGATTGGCGCGCGCCCGTCGACTGTAAAAAATCTACGAGCGCTTGAAAGTTAAAAATCAGCTCCATGATTTGTTAGTAACATAATAATTATTGAATATGTTAGTTGGTAAGTTATACGAAACACAAAGAAACTACCGCCTAGCGGACACAACAATTTCATACTGCCGCGTGATAGTCGTACCTGGCAGCCGCAGCAGTCAGGATGGGCTAGGGCATTGACTGCAAATGACTGCATTGCCAAATAATTTATAGATTCAGGCATTATTTTGCGGAGGTCCATTTCAACAAACTGGAACAAACTACCTTCCTACTCCGCATAACCGGGCGCGGTTTCGCGGAGTAGCAAGGTAATTTGTTCCAGTTTGTTGACTGCATTGCCTGTAATTATAATTATCTAGCGATCCGCCCAGTTTTGTACGGGTGCAATCGGGATGTAATATAAAAAAAAAACCTTCCGTAAAAAAATCTCTAAATGGCAGTGAAAACAGTGTCAAAATCCGTTGCGTGGTTTAGAAGAAGGCGGCCGAACATACGCTATAAGGGTTTAGGACTGACAGGAACGGATAGCGACTTTACTTTATACTACTCAAACATAAATAATACCTAAATTAACAGATAAACAAACAAAAGTAGGTCAGAAATCAAATATCCATTACATTACTATATAAACTAGCGCCTCGCCCAGATGCGCTCGGGTGCAATTTCATAACGAAAACTTAATTAAAACGTGTTGCAATTCCGTATACATATTTGGGTTTTTACTAAAATACGTGCTAATTTTAAACATCAAATTGTTTCCCCACCAATTTGTCAGTTTAAATGAAACTTAAATGTTAAAATTAGCTTGCCAAAGACATTACAGAAACTTGAAAATAACCCTCCCTTCTGGCGGCAGTTAGGTAATAGTATAATAATATATGATTTTGCCGTTGCCTTTGCTTTTACAAAATATCCCTAAATGACAGTGAAAACCGTATCAATCCGTTGCGTGGTTTAGAACGGATAGAGACTAGAGATCATTTGATTTGAAATCTAAGTTTCACGACCAAGCAAATATCCACATTGATAACTTTGAAATGATTTTTGATCTAGGTACTTTCAATATTACCAAAAATATATTGTGCCACGATGTACCTGCGCAGTAGACAAATTTTAGTAGCGCGAGAAATTTCGATCTACCAATGATAAAGTAGAATTTTACGCGCGCTAAACTATTGCGCTTTTATTGGTCTATCGATTTCGGAGCAACATGGCGACAGCCTGTGCGCCACAGTGTACGAATTGTGTAAGCGGGACAAAGCTAAGAATGCATAGCAAGCAATAAAGTGCAATATGGATTATTCACACGTTCGGCTATTGTCGGAAACCGGTCTTCGCTTCTCTGCGCAAACAAATACTGCCGATGCTCAATATATTTTTGGTAAAACTGTAACTTAAACTTTTTGTGCAAATTTTCTCATGTAAGTGAATGTTTCTTATTCTGTTAAGAAATAAAGTTTCACAATCGGACTTTAAGAAATTAATCTTTTGTCTCCGATTTATAATACATACTTAGGTACTTATCTAATCGCCAGGTCGGGACCCGAAATTCAATTCCAAGTAAGATGTATCTGTTAGCGTGCTATCTTTAAGGATAGCGTGTCTTATGAATGGGTAGATGACACTTCAAACAAAATGGAATGAATGTGTAAAATTATTACAGATCGTAATTTTTTAATAGTATCCACACAATTGTTTTGTCTTTTTAGCATTCGTTTTTTTGTTCCAGTGATACGTTGATTGTGAAATGGGACCTGCACTACATACCTGTGTCGGACTACGAAATGAAGATCACTGGTTACGACAAGAATGATACTGACGTGGTAAGTCCTATACGTTACTCTCTAGATACCCTAGATCAGAAAGTGGATAATAAACTCCTGACTGAAAAGAGTGTGGACCTCACAATTCAAATTCAAATTATTTATTTAAAATAATCATGGTACATATAAACGATGAATTGTTAGTAAGCACTACATAATATCTATGTGTTAGTTTGTACAGATCAAAAAAATACTAAACTGTTGACTCGACATAATAATATAACGCCTAAGCGCTCACTACAAACGAAAATAATATTTAGTACACGATTATAATTAGGAATGCCTTAACTAGGATACAAAAGTAGCCTGTGTCTTAGGCAAATGACAAGGACTGTGAAATATAGGTAAGTACTTAGATTTCAAATTTAACTCAATTAATTACAATGTCTTGTAAGTTTGAAAACCTTTGTCTGTCCTATTTAAGTAATAATAACAACTTTTGAAAGTTACTTTTTAATTGACGACCGGATAGCCTAGTGGTTAGTGACCCTGACTATGAAGCTAGAGGTTCCGAGTTCGATTCCCGGGAAGGGCAAATGTTTGTATGATAAATATGAATACTTTTACCCGAGTCTTGGATGTTATATGTATTTAAGTATGTATCAATCTATTTAAGTATGTATTTCCGTTTGGTACCCATAACACAAGGTTTACATAGCTTGGGACTAGGTCAATTGGTGTGAATTGTCCTGACATATTTATTTATTTATTTATTTATAATTACTAACCTGCGTTATACTTAACACGGTAGTACTATCTGGTTTAATTCAGCTACAAAACAAAAAGCCAGACTATATCCAGAGGTTGCAGTACGAATGCGCCGGCTCGACCGAGGTTGCACCACTCTCACAGAACACTCGAGTTGAGCAGCAGCTTGCTACTGCATTTCGTACTGTGAAAACTAGACCCAGAGGCCTAAAGGTGGGCAACGGATCGGTGATTCTCTTGGCGGTGATCATTCCTAATCAGCCTAGGTGACCAGTTTTTTTTTTTATGAAATGGGAAGGCAAACAAACAAGTGGGTCACCTGATGGTAAGTGATCCCCACCGCCTATAGACACCTGCATCAACAAAGAGAGTGCAGATGCGCCAACCCAGAGGGCTAAGTTGGAATACCTCTTGTGTCAGTAATTAAACCGGCTGTCTTGCTCTCCACGCCGGAACACAACAGTGCAAGCACTGTTGTTTAGCGGCAGGATTAGCGAGCAAGATGATGGTAGCGACCCGCTAAAATTTTGCCTCCCAGTTCCATAAAAAAACTCTTGCCGTGTACTGAAAAGAACCATGGTTTGTTTATGTGGTACAGTCGAGTCTGACGTGTCCCATTCTTCATGAAATTCCAGAAAAATCCCTGGGTGCCGATCCAAAACAACTGCACCCACGACACGTTCAGCATAGTGTGTCGGCTGCGCGCGCCGCAGGCCGGGCGCTGCGTGGCCGCGTCGCTCGTGCACAACGTGCCGTGGCGGCGCGGGCAGCTGTTCACCGACGCCAACATCATGCGCTACTGTAAGTCCTGTCAATCCACAGAAAACCTGCGAAGATTCCACAGAGTACTGCCATAGATGCGAAACTGGTGAAACCTTCATGAGAATAGAACAGCAAACAATTAAAGCAACTACAACGATTAAAGTATTTATTTCTTGAAACAGAATAAATACAATTGTGATTTCTACCTCCACTCGGACAGGGTTTTTGCTTAAGCTAATGCTGCTACTTAACGAAGACGAGAACTGACTCTCCAGATTAAAACAGTGTATTTTATAACCTCCTATCACCATCCCTTCCCAGCCTAACTCCAGTGTGACCATTATACAAAATCAAAATCAAAATCAAAATCAAAAATAATTTATTTGTTAAACATAGGTATGCATGTTAATACTAAGGTGTTACAGTAATGGATTCGTATCACTATGTCTTGCCATAAGGCATACAAATAGCTACAGATTTACATGCAGCATGCGTTAGGTACAGGTACACAAACGATGAGCAAATTGTTTCGATTATTTCATAAAGTAAAATCCTAAAAAGAGTCCGCCAGATATTCCTGGACAGAATAATAAGCTTTCGCGGTCAGAAAATCACAGAGTACTACTTTGAATTGTGTAATGTCCACCAGTTGAAGTATTCTGTTTGGCCATTTGTTGTAGATCTTTGGCGCCATGGCATATATGCTTTTACTGAGAAGCGCCGTTTTACATAGTCTATGGTTAATTTTGTCGTGGTGGCGATGGCTATTTAACTTAGTATATTTATCAATATTTTGTTTTTCATATATTGACACTTCATATATATAAAGACACGGTAAGGACATAATCTTCAGCTCAATAAAATAAGGTTTGCATGAGTCTCTGGGTTTCAAACCGCATGCTGCTCTTAAGCATTTCTTTTGTGCTCGGAATACTAATTCCCTATTTGTGCTATTGCCCCAGAATATCACCCCGTATATCAATGTAGTCATAGTCATAGTCATAGTCATATCTCTTTATTCCATTGACATAAATTATGCACTAGAACATGTCTTAAATATAAAATAAGGTTCATACATTGTAAAGTGAGTGTGTTATACTCATTAAACGTGGCTATTTTATACAATTTAAATCAAATTAGAATTGAATGTCAAAATAATCCTTAATACTATACAGAGCCTCCTCTGTTAATCTTGTTTTTAGATATAATTTAAATCTTATGTCATTTAATGAAGTAACGGAATCAGGTAGATGGTTATACATTTTTAAACTTTGGTACATAAAACATTTCTTAGTTTTTGACAATCGTACTCGCGGCAGACAGAGCCTATCTTTTCTTCTAGTAGAAAAGTTATGGTAGTCACTTTTTTTTGGGGTGTTGATAAGGTGCTTTCGTGCATACAATAAGTTTTTAAAGACAAAGAGCGAGTATAAAGTCATTATTTTGGCTTCTTTAAATAACATTCTACAAGACTGTCGCATACGTAAGTTGTAAATATTCCTGAGCGCTCTTTTTTGCAGTCTGAATACTCTGATCGAGGTTGCCGCGTGTCCCCATATCAGAACGCCATAAGACATTAAAGAATGGAAATAAGCATAGTAAACAGTTTTACCTGGTGAGCTTCCGCAGAGTTCTCTAATTTTTTTTACGGCAAAAGCTGCTTTACCTAACTTTTTACACAACAGATTGATATGCTGATCCCATTTTAGTGAACTGTCTATTGTAACTCCTAAAAATGTTGTTACTTTTGTATTTAATAGTTCATCATCGTTATATTTTATTTTTAGTACATTTTCTGATGGCCTTAAACTAAAATACATGATTTCTGTCTTTTCCGCATTTAACTGAAGTTTATTTGCAGTAAACCACACTTTGATTAGGTCAAGAATAGACTTAACATTACTTATTGTATCTTCTAATTTGTTTTCAAATGTCAGAAATGACGTGTCGTCTGCATATTTAACAATATTGCATTTCAGGCAATCAGGAACAACACATGAAAGATCATTGATGTAAATAATGAACAGTAAGGGTCCCAATATGGACCCTTGGGGCACACCTCTGGTTATTTTAACACTCTCTGATCGCTCATCGCTTACTTGCACAGTCTGATCTCTTTCCCTTAAATAAGAATGAATTAACTGGAAATCTGTACCTTTTACACCATAATATGATAATTTAGCCAATAAAAGATGTTACGTATGCGTGATATGAGGTCAGGACTGCTGATTGATTTACAATTTTACTTAAATTATACAAAGCGTAGGAATATTGGTTCAGTTTTCTACATATAATGTCAATGTGATTATTCCATGTTACTTATTATCTAAACTTAACCCTAAAAATTTTGTAATGTCAGTTTCTTCAATATCGTGATCTTTATATGCTATTTTAAAATTCAATGTCATATTTTTTTTTTGTTTAAAGTGCATAATTTTCGTCTTGCTTAAATTTATGGAAAGGTTGTTCCTATGTAACCATTTAATTATGAGTTCTATTTATTTATTTATATTTTTATTTATTTATATTTTTTCGGAGAACCAACAGCTTACAGACACACATAAACATTTTCAATAACATTAACAAAGCCAATTACAGGATCTCACAAGTAGCAACAAAGTACATAAACTTAAAAACTAGCACGTACAAGGTCGCAGCAATTGTTTTGTTAATGTGTGTTTCATAGGAATACTGATAATCACCCGAGAAAATTACTGTACTGTCGTCAGCAAATAGTACCATAGTGTCATTGATGGCCCGAGGAAGATCGTTGATATAGATCAAGAATAGTAGTGGGCCCAATACACTGCCCTGTGGGACGCCAAACTCTATTTCTCCAGTATCTGAGGAGAAAGTAACTTCTCTCTTAGATTGAACAGAGATTTGTTTTATTTGGGTGATCTGCTTTCGACCAACCAAATAAGATTTAAGCAAACTATAGGCATTACCACGTACACCATAATTATACAATTTAGCCAATAAGATATCATGATTTACAAAATCAAAAGCTTTAGTTAAGTCCATGTAAAGGGCTGATACGGGTACGGTCGCCCGCTCGTGTCCCCGTCGGGCGTTCCTCCCGGGAGGTCCCGGCTGTCGCTGTACCGTCTGTGTCCCGCAGGCTCGCCGGTGGCGGAGCGCGTGCGGCTGGCGGGCGGCGCGGCGTGGCGCGCGTGGTGGGCGGCGGGCGCGCTGCTGGCGGCGCTGGGCGCGCTGGCGGCGTGCTGGGCCGCGCACACGCGCCTGCTGGCCGACCTGCGCAAGCGCGTGCTGCACCAGTGGACGCACAGGTACGGGGAGCCGCTCCTCGCCCGATACGGTATTCTGATGACTTTTTTATTTCCAAAGTTGAAGAGCCGGTTAAAAGAAGAAAAACTGCGTTTTTAGTTTTCTTTTACGATTATTTTTCGAAATATCACGAGTAATAAAATGACAACGGGCATGAGTCGCGAAAACGCTCTGTCGACCGGTGGCGTCACTATGGTGATTTCGTATGGAGCCAACACTGAATCGTGTTTATTTTAACACTTTTAGCTTTTAACTAATTGCTCGCGTAGTAAAATTTTCTAAATTTTTTATTTGGATTCGGATGACATATTTCGAAACAAAAAAGAACTTTTTCTGTTCATCATCTTTGTAACTTTGTATCACTGTCACTTCTAAAATATCAGGTTTTTTTACCTACTGAGTATGTTTTTAGTTTTTAGTGGTCGTCTACAACAATTGTGCACTTTTGTGCCATTACATTTTCGAGTAGAATACCGTATTCTAAGGAGTCGTCTTTCCTGCTGACGCGGGAGACTGATCTGTGAGCGCGCCGTCCGCAGGTACTCGAGCTACCCGTCGGAGCCGGCGCCGCCGGGCGAGGCGAGTCCCATCCTGCTGCTGTACGCGCGGGACTGCGCGCCCGCCATGGAAGTCGTCGCCGTGCTGAAGGAGATGCTCGAAGCCGGCGCGCCGGGACAGGTGACTTATTTATTTCTTCTCGTGCAACCCCTATCATTACAGAACTTTCGGGTCACGCGATGCGATAGCTGATCAATTCGGTAACACGAAACGTGCAATGTCACTTTGACAGACTCGTCAATGGAGCAGTAAAATATGTCTGTTCTGTCAGCAACCAAATTCGGTGAGGCGACGGAGCGGCTGAGAGGTGTATCGCGAAGTGATTCGGTTCCGCCGCGCGGTTCCGCCGACAGCCTCGGGCGCCGCCCCGCATGCTCGCCTCTGCTCCTCTTTAACGGAGAAGAATACGCCACCAGCTGCGGCTGGAACTCGGTCACGTCGTATAATACTCTGACTCGTCCCCCGACAGGTGTACGACATATTTGCGCCGGAGTGCCTGTCGTTGTACGCGGCGGCGCCAGCTGAGTGGCTGCGCGGCGTGCTGGCGCGGCCCGACGTGCGCGTCGTGCTGCTGCACACGCCGGCCGCCGCCGCGCTGTACGGCGCGCAGGAGCAGGAGGACACTCTGCACCGTGAGTTGCTCAAATCGAAGTAGCCGCTGGACAATCGCCTCCAATTTTATCACTTACCTCGCTTCGGCTGAAGAAAATCCACCTTTGAAGCTTCCGCGAAGGTCGGCGACGACGGCCGGTCCGGTGCTGCTCGCATCCGGGGGGTCCCCGCGACCAGCACCGTGTCGCCGGTCCTTCCCTTCACCTTCTTTGGCGCCAGCGGCCATCCCTTCTTTGAGAATAGACCCCGCTCGTTGCCGCTCGAATTGGGTTCTCGTTCTGATCACTTTTTCGTTTCGTGTTTGATGTCATCAGGTGAAACTCCGAGCGTCACCCTCTACCCTACCTTTTGAGTGACTTCAAGCTTTTTTGCTCAGCCTTTACTTAGCGACCACGTCGCAGTACCATAAATCATCCCTGCCAATTGACACTAGCCAAAGGATTTCATTTTCTATCTTGGACGGATAGTTTTAAGACTTTTAACGTAGCTTCTCAAATACCGCCGAACTGAGGCGAAATCCAAGATTGTTTCTGTGTCAAAGTTGGTTCCAAGTATGCATAATCATCACCGATCACAAGCAAGGAGTCCCTGATCCTTACAGGAGCTGGTGCAGTCAGTACCAGAAATATCTATACAGTCAAACAAATCAAAAAGCTCTGCAAAAGACTCTTGTCGAGAGAGTAAGCCGTGTAGGTCTTTTGGCCTCTAGCGAGTATTCAGCTGCTTCTGCTGTCGGCTGTTCGTCATCAACGTTCAATATGTCCTCCGGCTTGTCCACCCATGTTTATCTACTAACTCATTCGGAAGCTTCACTGAGGTCATCAAGTATTGCACTAAGATGCTCCGTGGTCTCAGCCATGGCTATATCGTCGGCAAACTGAAGATAGTTAATGTCGCCATTTATATTGATGTCAAACCCTTCTCAATCTAGAATCTTAGTACATTGAACAGTTTTGGAAGTACGGCATTTTGTGTCTGACTCTTCGCTACAGCACAGCTCTTGGTCCTGCAGTCGGACTGACGTAATGGCGCTTTCGTACAAACCAAATGGTGATCTTTTTTTCATTCCAATTCGAATTTAAATTTAGACTATGGCGGTTAAGTAGTTGATACTATCGGTTCAGATATGCGTCTGTATAAATTAAGTGTCGGTAGGGCTCCACAAGGTTGACCGATCTGGTGACGAACGTTGGAAAACGATGGACTCGAGCAGCACAAGACCGACCATCGTGGAAAGGCTCGGAGGCTCATTTCCAGCAGGTGCCTTCCGGCAGATATGTAAAATAACATTGTAATTTTGATTTATTGAAAAAATTACACCTCGTTGAGTTTCTTGCCAGTATCTTCTCACCAGAGGTTTTTCCGAACCCGTGGTAAATTTTAGGACATTCATAAGTGAGCCTTGCCATCTCCTTCGGTTAAATACTCAAAGCTGTAAGCCTAATCTGAATAAATATATTTTGACTTTGACTACGTTGATGACTTGTCTGTCGCAGTGCAAGAGCCACTGCTGGGCGGCCGCGTTCAGTACCGGCGGCCGCACTACGGCGACGCGCTGTTGCAACTGGCGCTGCGCCTGGTTCGGGACACGGCGCACACGCAGCGCGAGTACACCAAGTACTACATCGCATAGTGAGTAGTGCCCTCAATCAAGTACCAAGTAGATAACGCTTTGATCTAGCAGCTTACTGTAATTGTGTGTTTAGAGCTCAATTTCCCCACCAACGTCGATAAGCCAAAGGTGACTAAAAATACGGTAAAGCTTAAAGTTCCAACTTACAGACTGGCTAAAACCAATAAGTCGTTAATGGGAAATTGCGTAAGATTTTACAACAAAATTCCAAAAAACATTACTGAACTAAATGATACAAAATTTAAATCTATTTCGGACAGGGATGTTTGGAAATGATCCCGATTTGTATTGGCGATCCCTGGCTCCAAATATTGTACACCTGTGTTAAATTGTAATTTTTTAAATATTTAAGATGTGAAATAACATTGTAATTTTGATTTATTTAAAAAATTACACCTCGTGTTTCTTGCCGGTATCTTCTCATCAGAGGTCTTTCCGAACCGGTGGTAAATTTTATGACATTCATAAGTGCTACCTGTAAGCCTAATCTGAATAAAAATATTTTGACTTTGACCTGTATCCATTGCTAGCACCTATATAAGCTTTGCTTAGTTTGGGACTAGGTCAATCGGTGTGAATTGTCCCGATATATTTATTATTTATTTATTTATTTCCGTGCCCCCAGTATATCGGAGCTAGAAGCGGACACGTTGCCGCAGGTGGCCCCGTTCCGGCGCTACGAGCTGCCGGCGCTGGGCGCGCGGCTGCTGCGCGACCTGCGCCTGCCGCCCTGCCCGCGCGCCGAGGGGCTCGCCGCCGCCGCGCAGCGCCTCAGGGACTACGTGCACGGCAACGAGAACTACTTGAGGGACGAGCTCATGTTCCTGTGATGTCAGACCCGAGAGGAAAATAAAGTATACAATTTTTTTTATACATTCAAATTAAATTTAAAATGCTATATAATGAATGACAACACAAAGAAAAATTAGGGTAATGGCAGGACTTGAACCTGCAACATTAGCATTCCGTGCCTTGCATTTGCCAGTTTTGCCACATTACCGCTGGCATACCCTGCGAATTTTACAATGTTGTCTTAAACTTACGCGATTTTCACACATACGTTTTAATGTGCGCGTGATAAGACCTTGTGCAAGGTCCGTCCGGACAGCTACCACCATCTTGCTCGTTAATACTGCCGCTAAGCAGCAGTGCTTGCACTGTTGTGTTCCGGCGTGGAAAGCAAGGCGGCCGGTGCAATTACTGGCACAAGAGGTATTCTATCTTAGCCCTCTAAGTTGGCAACGCATCTGCAATCTCCTTGGTTTTGCGGGTGTCTATAGGCGGTGGTGATCACTTACCGTCAGGTGAGCCACTTGCTTGTTTGCCTTCCTATTTTATAAAAAAAAATATTTATAAACAGGACTTTAACGCGATAAAAAACATTGTTATGTACCTCGACGTTTCGGCCGTGTTTCAACAGCCATGGTCAAGAGCAGACTGAACTGGAGGGTACTACTGCTGTTTAGCCGCGCGAGTTTAACGAACTACCCGCACTTAATCTTGTTTACTTGCAAGGGGCCGTTCAAGTATTACGTAAGCAGATTTACTACAATTATTTACCCCCTTTCCCCCTTGTCAGCAAAAGTAATCAAAGCTCTTACCCCTCCCCCCCATGCTTACGTAAACATGGGTATATGCATTTTTCTTTATTAAAAAGTGCTCTTCAATGTTGTATGTCTGCTCACTTTTATCCGATTTTGGAATGCCTACGTCGTTCTCATCTCATCGAACCGAACTTTGAATAATGCACATCAGTTCCATATGTGTAAAAAAGTAAATAACTGCTGCTGACGTAATCACCATCTAGACCCCCCCACCCCCCGTGTCATCAAAAATAAGCACAGCAAAGACCCCCCCCCCCCACCTATACTGCTTACGTAATACTTGGACGGCCCCCAACCGACCGGCATAGCACTACACCGACACACGATGCTTATAATCTCTAACGATTCATCCAAATTGTTTACTAGGGTAAAAAAATAACTTTAATGTGGGTAAAAAAATGTTATATTCTACCCGGCTGTGCTCGCCCCTCGAGTCTCGTTAATCATAAAAATATGTATGCCAAATTTCAAAAAGAGTAGACAATGTTTAGGGGTTGCACAAAATAATAAGCTATAATGAAAAAATACGCATATTGAGTGTTAATATCTCTTTATTTCAAAATGGCTTAAATTACGAAGTTTTAGTAACACACTAATAGCACTTCCTATTCTATCCTATCCTCCTCGACAAAGACAAACACTTAACTTAAATCACTTACTGTAAATAAGTATGTCGTTTTTTGAGTAAATTTATTTATGTTGTGCAACCTCTAAAAATATTGATCGATTTTATTAATTTTTGGCATGTAAACCTTATACATCAGAGAGAATAAGAATTCACGCAAAGTGAAACGAAAATCGAAAGTTGAAAAAATGATACACCCTATTGTTTACTCAAAAAAAAGACAATCTTCTAAATATAAATTATATGGGAAAACATTTTTTTAACACAAAGAGAAACGAGCAAGCGGGTCGCCTGATGGTAAGTGATCACCACCGCCCAAACACAGCGACATGACGAGTTTTTAACTTTTTTTTTGCATGACGCTTAACATCCCTAGTATCATTGGTCTAATATTGAGTCTCTCGTTACAGGAAGTGACCCGCTACGAGAAGACCGGGTCACGTGACGGACGACGCGGTAAACCGGGAGCTTATTCCAAGGGTCAGGATGTTCTGATGTGGCCACATGTGACCACGTGGGTTTTAAACCCCAACCCAAAAAGAGGAGTGTTGTAAGTTTAATGTGTCTGTCTGTATGTGGCATCGCAATTCACAGACCGATGGAGTTTTGATACGGTTTTTTTTTTACTCAATTGTGAAAAAGCAAGAGTAAAATTTATCAAAAATAGAATATAATGCAACACCTGGAATTTATCTGAGAATGAAACAGGACTTCTCAGAAAACAAGTGAATCAAGTTTTAAAATTTTTTTTTCGGGAGCCGTGTCTTTAAGTAAAGTGAATAGAAATTAAGTAAAGCCGTACCTAATTAAGAAAAACTTAAAATTTGGAAATCTCCTTTTAGAAATTAATGTGTGTAAATTTTAATTCGGATGTAAATTTTGATATTGTTACGTGATTTTTTTAAATCGATTTTTTGGAAATTTGCAAAAGTTATTTTACTAACACTGTGTCACTGCCACTTAGAGCGTTTTCACGATATCGGAGCAAATAAAATCTACGAAATATATCGGATCCGATACCGGAACGGATAGTATAAAAAGCAGGCATATATTTCATACGTTTTACTTGTCCCAATGATGTCGTATCTGCTTCCGATAACGATCTCATCGGATAATCTGATAACGCTCTTAAGATTTGCAATTCCCAGAGCTATGTCGGTGACGTTTTTTAACGGATCTCTTACCTCCTGGTTGAGATATAGTTTATTTCTTTAGATACTTAAAATAAGGTAAACAAAATAGTCACGTGACTCGGCAAATCAACCAATCAAATCAGTCTTTTGGATCTCCACAAATCAAAAAGATTGACTTGATTGGTTGATTTGCCGAGAAAGAAGAAATAAACTATATGTCGGTGACGTTTTTTTTAACGGATCTCTTCCCTCCTGAATCAATATCGCAGAGAATATCCGAGCATAGCTAGGCGTTGTCTCTTGGGTAATCAAACCAAAAGTTTAAAAAATCAAATAGAACGTCAGCATATAGTAAATCTACGCTATCTACACTAATATAACAAATAGGTAAACTTTGTTTGTTAGTATGTTGAGGTAATGGGCCAAAATTCTTTTTAGTGCCTAAAAAAATTTTTAAATGTATAAGCACTTTTACAAAATTGTAGATGTCTCGAAATATTTTCTTAGTTATATTACGTTAGTTCTCAACCAGGCCCCAATTTTTATTATAAATTTTCCCACCATCCTGGGTTTTTTATTACAGAAAATTCTCATTTGGTACCCAAATTACCACTGCGTTACCAGTCCCCATGACTCTTCAAGAATAGTGTCCACTGCGTTACCAAACAATAGTTTTTTTCTTATTCTGACCCCAAATATTTTTAAATTCGGAATAACATACGCATACCCGAATGATGACTGTCATTCGGGTATGCGTATGTTATTCCGAATTTAAAGATAACATATTATTTTAAGAATATCAGGATAAATAAAAGATATGCGTTAAAATGTACAAGGGACATTTTTATAGGCATCAAAAAGAATTTTGGCCCTAATATCTGGAACTATTGAAACGATTTCAAAAATTCTTTCACAGATACAAAGCTACACTGTCCTTGACGGACATAGGCTATTAATTCCACGCGAACGAAGTCGCGGGCGTCTGCTAGTATCTAATATAAAATTAAAAAACCAACTTTAGTAAGCAGTCAGTTTTATACGAGATTTTCCCTAATGAATTTGAGTAGTTCTTTGCTGTTGATTTCTGAATAATCGATCGTATATTATATTATTAATTACTTTAAATATATACTAACCTAGCTCTATACAAACCCGAAACATTGTAAAAAAACCTTTGACTAACAATTGTTGACTTCCTATATGTACAAATTGTTTTTATGTGTAGTTGTAAATATTTTATTCTACTCTGTTAGCCCGGAAATGCCAAAATGTACCTACAATAAAAATGATATTTTTAAGCTAAAAACGTCCGGACGATACTTCATTAGTTATTATCACAGTATTTCACTATCGTATTTATAACATTATCGGGACTTAAGCGCGATAGAAATATATTGTTGATTTACCTCGACCCGAATAAGTCCCGATAATGTTATAAATATGTGTGAAAGTCGCGAAAGTTTAAAACAATTTTTCACTATCGTGTTTTATAGTCGACCAAGAAATTGCTTGACCACTTTTCGACCGTATCACAAACGGATAAGGTTCAAAAGTGGTCAAGCAGGCAACAAACTTAGCTGACCATTTCAAAGGGAGCTGGGAGAAATTGTCTAAGGGGATATATCAACTTCATAGTGCATACTATACAGGGTGTAGTCGTTAAGTGTAGTCAAGCGATTATGCTGTAAATATAATAGATATCAGAAAAGTTCAATTTGATATCGAAAGTACGTTACCCAATGAGTAAAATTATAGTAATAACGTTTTTAAAATAAGTCTATAAATATCCCAAATATTAACTTCAAACCCTCCCACACATTTAGTACGCCATTCGATGAAAGACTAGTTTATAAAGCCTAGTCATATTATTATCAAATGATTCATGAATTGTTTTATTACAGTTTATTCGTGTAAATAATGAATCTTAAGCAGTTTTATCTTTGCGACGTTCTTTGAGGCTGAAAGACAGCCTCGAAGAACGTCATACTAAATGTATGGGAGTGTTTAAATTTAATATTTTTAATTTTACTACTTTTATTTAAAAAAGTTATTAATGTGACTTGACTCATGGGATGGATGACGTACTTTCGATATCAGTTTAAAGTTTTCTGATATCTGTTATATTTACAGAATAATCGCCTGGCTACAATTAACGATTACACCCTGTATATTGCGGGTGGTAGGA